>VZTB01010319.1:410676-430950 GCA_013397245.1 Thryothorus ludovicianus | reverse complement strand
CGGCGCGGCGGGGCCCAGCCAAGCCCAGTAGGAGCAGTGGGGGCGACCGAGCGGGCGGCAGCTCACACTCCGAGGGCGGCCCCGAGGGCAGCAGCACTTACCCCACTGCCCGACGCCATGGCGGAGCGGAGGGCACAGCACCGGGAACTGTCGCGCAGCGCCGTAAAGCGCGGCCGCCCGCGCACCCACGTGCCCCGCCGCGGTCACGTGTCCCCCGCGGTCACGTGCCCGCGCTNAGCCGCGGCGGCTTCGCCCGGTCCTGGCTGCCAGCCGGTGACCGCGGACCCCTGTCCTGGCAGGCGCGGGCGGCGGCGGATGGCGAGCGGGTGCCGGTGCTGAAGACGCCCAAGGTAAAGGCGGTGAGCGGTGGGTACCGGGTGTTCCTCCGCGCCCTTACCGCTGACGGCCGCTCTCTGTCCCGCGCAGGGCACTCGCGACCACCCCCCGGCGCAGGTGGCGCTCCGTGACCGGCTCCTGAGCGCCGTGGTGTCCTGCTTCAAGCGGCACGGGGCGGCCGCCATCGACACCCCCGTGCTGGAGCTGCGGGTGAGGCGCGGCGGGAACCCGCCCCAGGGGCTGCGGGCCCCGCTCTGCTCCCTGCCGTGGGACTGGGGAGCGCCCCCTTCCCCCGGGGCTCCGGGACCCGTTTGGGGCCCCCTCTGTGTGGGGCACGGCCGGGTGGGAAGGGCAGCTGGACATTCGCTCCTGGTTCTCTTTTAGGGGGACAGAGAGGTGGACTCAGGTCCGAGGGGGCTGGAGGGGGGATGTGTGTAATGCCCGGTTCGTGGGGACCGAGCTCTGTGCCCGATCCGGGAGACCCTTCAGAGCGACCCCGGTCACCAGCCCGTTTGCCCCTCCGCAGGAGATGCTGATCGGGAAGTACGGGGAGGGCACGAAGCTCATCTATGAACTGCAGGACCAGGGAGGGGAGCTGCTGGCCCTGCGCTACGACCTCACTGTATCCTGTCATCCCGAGGGCATGGTGGCACCCTGAGGGGATGGTGACAGACCAAGGTAGTGGCCACCTCTGCCTTGAGGGATTGCTCTTACCCTGGCCTGCTGCAGGGGTGATGGCAGCCCCCCCTGGCCATCCCAGCTGGTCTGGCTGTCATTGTCATGACTCCACACCATCCCCCAGCCAGGCCAGGATCCACAGAAAAGTTCCTTCCTACTGTGGACATGCACCAGTATGCTTCAGTGTAACTGGTCTCCTCCCAGTTACAGTCCCCATCTCTGCTGTGCCCATCCCACCTTGCTACTGCCACCTGGAAAAGTATTTGCTGCAGATGTCCATCCCAGGCCTTCTCAACCTCCAAATCTCAACAAAATCTCTTTCCTTCAATGTCCGTATAGCTGTGCCATCCATTGAATTCCCACTGATCACACTATGAGAGGGTGGAATGATGAGAAAGGGTCCTCGTGTATGTGATGTTGTCACACTGTGGGTCTGGAGGAGGAAATGGAGCTGTCCCAGCATTGAAGGAGCTTAGGTGGTTCATTGTACCATCCTCGGCCTGGGGGATGATCTTCCCAGTGGTCATAGAGTTACAAAATACCACAAGTTGGAAGGGATCTGAAAGAATCATTGAAGTCCAGCTCATGACCCTGCATGGGACACCACAAGAATCTCACCGTGATTGTGACAAAAATTAGGAAGCAGCTGGCAAAGGGAAGGGGCGATGGGAGGCTTTGAGGTTCAGCTTCTACAGCACTGGGGTTCTCTGTGTTCCCATCCTTAACTCCTTGGGCCCAGGTGCCCTTTGCTCGCTACCTGGCCATGAACAAGATCACCAAGATGAAGCGCTACCACGTGGCCAAGGTGTACAGGAGGGACAGCCCGGCCACCGCCCGGGGCCGCTACCGCGAGTTCTACCAGTGCGTGAGTGTTGTGGCCAGTGCTGCTGCCAGGGCCACAAGGCCAGGAGGGTGTTCCTGGCTGGAGTGCCTCCAGCTGCTGCAGAGCAGCAGGGTGTGCCTGGCTAAGGTTCCTTGACTCTGCCAGGAGCTCCCATCACTCTTCTGCCCCCAGGACTTTGACATTGCTGGGCAGTTTGACCCGATGATTCCCGACGCCGAGTGCCTGAAGATCGTGCACGAGATCCTGAGTGACCTGCAGCTCGGGGACTTTGTCATCAAGGTGAGACTGGCTGGGTTCTCTGTGCCACAGTGGGAAGCAGTGGTCATTGTTCCTGTGGCTTTATACAGGAGTAGCTCTGCCTGCTGTAAGGCCTGAACCCAGAAGTTCATCCCACCTCTCTGCCTCCTCATGGCACATATGCAAAGACTGGACCTCAGCTTGGACATGCCTTGAGCTGGGAATATGAATTCTGAGGCTGCAGTCAGCAGAGTTCTCTCCAGGGCTAACCAGAGTCTTCTGCAGACTTCTAGCAGCTACAAGATCTGTAGAGTCGCAGGCTGGTTTTCATACCTCTGCACCTTCTCTTCCCATGGAATTTGGGTGCTGGGGAAAAGGCATGAGGAAATGGCAGTAGTTGAAGCTTCCCACACACTAGGAAAGAAGGAATGACATCGGGGGTGCCTCCAAGGTAAGCATGCCTCTCCCTCCCCCAGGTCAATGACCGTCGGATTTTGAATGGTGTGTTTGCTGTCTGTGGTGTTCCAGAGAGCAAGTTCATACCTGCCTGCATCACTGTGGACAAGCTGGACAAGGTCAGCATTGGGCTTATGGGGAGGCACTTCTGGTCTTGGGATGGATGTCTTAGGCTGGGCAGTGTTGTGGCCATTCTTGTGAAGAGTTTCACAGCAGCTGAGATGGGATCTGCAAAGGATTTGAGGAGTTCTTGGGGCCTGGTTAAGAATAAAGCCTGGTGATTTGGTGAAAATTCCTGTGAGAGGGGGAGAGGAACAATTAGTGAGATTGCTCAGTGTTGTTCCACACAAGTGATGGACATGTAGGCTGATGGAGGCAGTGGGTGAGGAGAACGTCCTGCAGCAATCGATGCCCTTCTCTCCCCTCACAGATGCCATGGGAAGAAGTGAGGAGTGAGATGGTGGGAGAGAAGGGGCTCTCTCCCGAGGCTGCAGATCGCATCGGGGAGTATGTCCAGCTCCATGGTGAGCACCTCGGGGTCGTGCCCTTGGCCTTGTTCTGGGCTGGGGATGGAGGGTGCAGGGCACACACACGTGGCTGGCCGGGGCCACCGTGCCGGGTGCTGCTGCCCCGGCACACCTGAGGCATGGCTGGTCCCCACAGGTGGGCTGGAGCTGATCGAGCGGCTTCTCCAGGACCCAAAGCTATCCCAGAACAAGCTGGCCAAGGAGGGGCTGGGGGACATGAAGCTGCTGTTTGAGTACCTGACCCTGTTTGGCATCACCGGGAAGGTGAGGAGGTGTGGGGGCAGGAGGGGGTGCTGCCCTCGTGGGCCCCCGAGCAGGCGGTGACGGGGCCGCCCTTGTGCCCCGCAGATCTCCTTCGACCTGAGCCTGGCGCGGGGCCTGGACTATTACACGGGGGTGATCTTTGAGGCTGTGCTGCTGCAGCAGGAGAACGAGCACGTGGAGGAGCCGGTCAGCGTGGGCAGCGTGGCTGGAGGCGGCCGCTATGACGGGCTGGTGGGGATGTTTGACCCCAAGGGCCGCAAGGTGCCCTGTGTGGGGGTCAGCATCGGGATCGAGCGCATCTTCTCCATCCTGGAACGGAGGCTGGAGGTAGGTGATGCAGGCAGTGTATTAGGGAAGGCTCTAAGAAGCAAAATATTGTTTATTAGACGTCTCCAGCTCCACTGTGCTCAAGGGAAAATAATTCTGGGGGAGAGGGTGGCTCTTCCCATGCCTAAATATTGATGCACAGAAGGCAGAGTCCTTTTCTGCAGCCCATCAGGATGCAGGTGTGGGCAGCTGAGGGCAGCATTTCCTAGGAGATGTCAAGGAAATGTTAGAGACAGCCTTTAGCTCTGGGCCTGGCTCTGAGCTTTGTGCTCCCCAGTCACTTTGTTCTTGTGTCTTGCCTCTGAAGTTTTCTGTCCTGGGGATTCTGAAGTAGTGAATTTGGTATCGGCTGTGAATTCTGCCTACTAAAGCCCAGGAAGGCCTCTATAGAGATTCCTTATTCTGTGCTTGGTTCCAAACCTGTGATTCCCTGCAAGTGAAGCTGAGGCAATGCGTTTGTACCTGAAGAATCAAAGGAGACATTGGAAAGCTGTCCTGGTCCCATCCAGGAGGTTGGCCAGGGTCTCCTAGGAACAGCAGCACACAGTTGTGTGACACAATGCAGAATCTCTGAGGGCCTCATTAAAGGTGCCCAGTTTGTCACTGACTGAGTTAAGACCTGGAGATAGGTGAGGTGAGGTGGTGTGAGCTGCAGATGCCCATGGAGTCACTCCCATGTCTGTCCCTTCAGGCTTCTGGGGAGAAACTTCGAACAACTGAGACCCAAGTGCTGGTGGCTACACCCCAGAAACACCTTCTTGCTGCCAGACTGAAGCTCATCTCTGAGCTGTGGGATGCAGGGATCAAGGTAAAGCAATGACTTGGGCTTGGCAGTGTCACAGGTGAGGGAGGGAGAGCTTAAAGGGAGCTGTGACAGAGCAAGACCAACTCCATTAGTTGTGTGTCTCTCCAAAATCCGGGCCTGTCTGAGATCACAAAGTCATTCAAGTTGAAAAAAGACCTCCAAGATCATCAAGCCCAAACTTTAGATCTAGGCGGGCAGAGAAGATCAGCCCAGAGCAGTAAAGTGATTGCTGCAGGGTTTGCTATTGGTGCTTTGCTGCAGTATTCATCAGAGCAAAGTCGGGTTAGTGATTCACCCTTCCCACTCATCCTAGGCAGAGATGCTCTACAGGAAGGATCCTAAATTGCTGAAGCAGCTGCAGTACTGTGAGAACACAGGGATCCCCCTGGCTGCCATTGTAGGAGAGCAGGAGCTGGCAGATGGAGTCGTCAAGCTGCGAGATGTTGCAACAAGAGAGGAGGTGAGAATGCCCTTTTACACCAGATTTTAAAGTACTTCCAAACTAGAGATCACTGAAGAGCTCTAGGTTTTCCCTCAGCGTTCCTTTGAGAGGCCATAGCACAGATCTATTGGGTGACTCCAGAGAACCAGTCACAAACTGCATTGGTATCTTCACTTAGTCCTTTAAAGTGCTCTTCTCTAATGCTGCTCTGCTTGCTTTGTAGGTTGATATCCCCAGAGAAAAGCTCGTTGATGAGATCAGGAGAAGGCTGGAGCCCTGAGGGCTTGTCTGGCTGGAGCTGCTTGGCTGAACTGCACAGCTGGAACCCTCCTGCAGCGCCCTCAGCCATTCCCTGCCAGCTGCGTGTGGGGGACACCCACTCACCTAAGGCTCATTGCCTCAGCTAAGGCAGTGAGAACAGGGCAGTAAGAGGGTTTTAAAAGCCATGGACGGTGCAGTCACCAGGTTAACCTTCTGGTTAGCTTCTCTGAAGGTCAGGTTTGTGGGTTCCTAATACTGCAGTCTCTGTGCCTGTACAGCCATTTCCATTACTGTAGGTGCTGGTGCCACAGGTGGATGTGGTGCAGCTCAAGCAGGAGCAGGTGGAGCTCCAGATTTGGGAGGGGGAATCCGTGGTGTGCTGGGCACCTGCCAGCTCAGGACGCGGGGCGAGGGGGGCACTGGAAGGGCACCCCCGCCCCTCTTTGGGCTGCGGGGGCCGCTCCCAACGCGCTGCCGGCGGAGCCGCGGGACCGCCCTGGAGGAAGCACGTGTGTGCCACCACCGAGGGACACAGCGAGCGGCTGGAGCAGCTGCGCGGGCTGGGGCAGGGACACAGCGAGCGGCTGCGCGGGCTGGGGCACGCGTGCGGAGGCTGTATTTTTATATATTAAACAAAATCTCCACTGCTAAACCCAAACCGCGCCTCCGCCTTTCGCTTCCCCCCGGCGGCACTGCGCGCGCGTGGGGGCACCGCGCATGCGCGGGCGCGGCCTGGCCATGGCGGAGGAGGCGGCGGTGCGGGCCCAGGCGGACACCGTGCGGCGGCTCAAGCAGGACAAGGCCGATCCCGACGAGGTGCGGCGGCTCCGGCGTTCCTGGGAATGGGGTGCTGGAAGACGAGCAGTCTGGCTGCGAGCGGCGGGGAATGAGAACTGGGGCGCCCGCGGTGTTGGGATGGAGCGGAGGGGCTTGGGGGAGCTGTGGGCAGCGGGGCGAGGACAGGAGAGGACAGGAGAGGACAGAAGAGGGCTGCTGGGCGGTGGGCCGAGAACTGGGAGCACTGGGGTGCGGGTTACTGGGCGCACTGGGGTGCGGGTTACTGGGCGCACTGGGCAGAGGGGTATCGGGAAGCGTGGGGTGCACGGCTGGGAAGTGGGAGGCTGATGGTGCAGGGGAGACTCGTGATGGGAACTGGTGATAGCGATGTTAGATGGAAGGGAAAGATGCTTGGGAGGGTTGGGATTGGGAGGAGGATGCTGGAACCGCTAGTGCTGGTACGTGTAGTTGGTGGAGATGAGGACAGGGATGGGGAGATAGCTGTGGGTGGTAATGGAGGTCGTAGGAGCCGGGGAATGGTGAGGGTGTTTGCGTTGCTGAGATAGATGTGCTTGTATGAGAAGTGGGAAATACTGGAGAGGAGGAGAGAATGTCCCTGTGGTGCTGGGAAACTGGGAATAGTGGGTATATCGAGGTTGTGGAGCCCAGTTGCATTGGGAATGCTGAGGTTGAAGGTACTGGGGGAGGCAATAGGTTGAGCCTGGTGGGTGGTCTTATCCCCAGCTCCTTCCTTGCTCTATCCCCAGATTGCAAAGGAAGTGTCAAAGCTGCTGGAGATGAAGGCACAGCTGGGGACAGATGAGGGGAAGCACAAGTTTGTGCTCAAGACCCCGAAGGTAACTCCTTGCAGCATGCTCCTGTGCCCCTCTGTATGCATGTCCTTCCCCCATACACACACCCAGCCCCCCTCCACATCTGTGGGCAAAAGTTCAGCATGGCCACACCTGTCTTTGTTCGCATTTCTGCTTCCACTTTCAGTTTTAGCAGCAAGGAGGAGAGGGATGAAGACATCTCCTGACAGCATTCAACCCAGATACCCACCGCGTTAGAGCCTTCAGGGTGCTTCAGTCCTGGTGTGGTCAGGAAATTCCCTTCTAATCAAGCTTTATTGTAGCTGCTCAGGGTGAGAGGGTTCATATCTGCCCTTAGTCTGAGGGGCTGAGTAATCCCATTTACTGAACAGGACTGGCCAGCTGCTGGAATTTCTGTGTCCTTTTGTGGCAGGACCCTTCCTTTACAAGCAGTTTTTCAGTCTCCAGGCCGCTAAGAATAGTGTCCATTATGCAATTTCTGCTGAAATACTTGGTAACCTGAATGTTTCCTCACTAGTGGCTGATCAGAGACCACCTGCTTCCATGCTGTGGCGTGGAGATAGTTATGGATATGTCCACAAACAAACCAGGCTTATGGATATGTCCACAAACAAACCAGGCTGTGTCATTAGCATAGGAAATCACAGAAACATGGAATGGTTTGGATTGGAAGGACCTTGAAGCTCATCTCATTCCACCCCCTGCCATGGGCAGGGACAGCTTCCACTATCCCAGGCTGCTCCAAGCCCCATCCAGCCTAGCCTGGAACACTTCTAGGGATGGGGCAGCCACAGCTTCTCTGGGCAACCTCACAGGGAAGAATTTATTCTCAATATTTAAATAACTCAAAACTGTCTCTTTGTCCATTTCCTTTGTTATGTGTTTTGTTGAATGTAACTGCAGTGTGATGCCTGGGAAGTGGAAGGGTATTTCACTGTTTGAGAGTGGAGAAGGGGATTTTACAGCCCTCTTGAGTGCCAGAGAAACTCAATTTGAGTTTCCAGCCCATCTCAGGCTTGTCGATGGCAGCTGAAGGCCACCTGAGTGATCTCTGGGTGGGGGTGCTTCCTCCTGCCTAACTGATTTTATAAAGTGGAAGTTGGAGGTGTTGCTAATTAACGGTGATTGATATGTTACTGAGAGCATAAATGTGGTCATCGAAATAATTCAGTGATCCTTGACACCAAGGAAATAGAAAGGCTGTGTGGCCCTGTGAGTTATAGACAGACATTACAAAGGTGTTGCTTTTTGAAAGGTAATTTCTCTCTGTGTTTGGAAACTGCAGAGCTGATGATTGTTCCACAGTTTCAGAGCCTGTCTGTCCTCTGTTTCCAGCTTTGGGGTGGCTCATTGGGCAGGGTTCTGGCTAACAGCTCTGAATCAGAGCTGAGAACAGGTCCTGGTTGCACTGTCAGGCTCAAAAGCACTGAACTCTGAGTGCTGGTTCTGTTTTATCTGTGAAACTCCTGACTTAAGTTTCACTCTGCAGACCATGGCAGACACCGAGCTGTGTCCTGGTGTTTTCCAGGGTTTTTAGTGCTGTTTGCCAATATCTGGTGTCTCCACCTGGTCTCTCTGGCTTTGTTAGCAGTATGGCAGCATATTGCTTCTGGCATCTTTCTCACATCATGCCTCTAACCCAGAGTTTGCTCCTTTCCTTCCCTTGTCCCAGGGCACTCGAGATTTTGGCCCCAAGGAGATGGCCATCCGTGAGAGGGCCTTCAAAGCCATCATCTCGTGCTTCAAGCGCCACGGAGCCGAAGTCATCGACACGCCGGTGTTCGAGCTGAAGGTGGGTGAGGACACTGCGGGTGGGCTGAGCTGGTGAGGATCCTGCAGCTGAGAGTGTTGAGGGTTGAGTTTCCTTCCTCCATTCCTGGGCATTCTCCCTTTCTCTCCTTGTTTTCTGTGTGCTCTAGGGCTGATCCCCTGTCACTGAAGATGCTGTTTGTTCGTGTGTTGTTTTGTTGTAGGAGACACTGACAGGGAAATATGGTGAAGACTCGAAGCTCATCTATGATCTAAAAGATCAGGGAGGAGAGCTCCTGTCCCTGCGCTATGACCTGACAGTATCCTGCCACAGCTGGTACTGAGGGGCCTTGGTGATCCTCCTTTTGAGGCAGTGCTGTCCTGAGGGGGAGGGAGGACCCCAAACTGACAGGAAGAGCATGAGCAGGCAGTGTGGTTCAGTGGGTGCAGAAACCTTGCTCGGTTATTTACTCTGTATTGCTTCTGTTTGGTGAAAGAATGCTTAGAATCATGGAATATCCTGAGTTGGAGGTGACCCCAAGGATTGTCGAGTCTAACTCCTGACCCTGCACAGGACATTCCAGCCACGTGCTTGAGAGTGTTTTCCAAATGCTCCTTGGGCTCTCTCAGGTTTGGCACCACAACCACTTCCTTGGGGAGCCTGTGCCTGTGCTCAGCAACCCCATAGGGGAAGAACCTTTTCCTAATCTCCAGACTGCCCTCCCCTGACACAGCTTCATGCCCCTGTGTGTGGGAGTACAGAAGAGCTGTACTGAGTGTGGTTTCTCCCAGGGAGGGTTCTCAGGCCAGGTTGCTGCAGTACACAGCCCACATGAGACTGAGATCCAGCCTAAGGTGCTGCTGGAAGAAGCCTGAAGGGCCCTTGGAGACAGCGTGTGTGGAGACCCTGGGGAGCTGTGATCAATCCAGCTGTGTCTTAGCAGTCCTTTGCCCCAGGGGTGCTGGGTGGGAGACAGTGAGGACCCAGCACTGCCTGTGACTGATAACTGGGGGGGATTATCCCTTCTTGTTGCCATCCTTAACTCCGTGTCTCAGGTGCCCTTTGCTCGCTACCTGGCCATGAACAAGATCACCAACATCAAGCGCTACCACATTGCCAAGGTGTACAGGAGGGACAACCCGGCCATGACCAGGGGCCGCTACCGCGAGTTCTACCAGTGTGTGAGTTTGGCTGTGGGCAAGGATACTGCTGGGACAGGCTGTGGGCTGGGCAGCACCTGTGGACACATGGCACTGTCACAGTGACAGCCATGTTACCCTTCCCTGTGGCTGTGGAAGGCTCTGAAGGATCCACTAATCTTCTCCTTAGTGTGTCCTTATGAGTGTGAGCAACTGGAGGGTGGGAGAGGGGGTGTGACAGCTGTGCCACGGTGCTGGCGTGGTGTGGAACTTTGTCACAGAGCCCCCAGGTATCACCTCCTTTGCACTGTATGGGAGGGCAGCTCTTTGCTGCATTACACAGTGCTTAGTGCTTGCTGGCTGGGTGGTGGGGAAGAATTTCCTGCTGATCCCAAATCTGGCAACAGTTCAGTTCTAGGTGTGTTAGTACGACATACAAACCAGGAAAGGGCAGTAGCATACACTACTTCCTTTCCAAGTTTAGTAAATTTTAACTTCAAAGGAAGGGAAAACCCAGAAGCCAAATTACAAAGTAACAAAGCAATTTCCTTTGTGGCACTCGTGGTATCCCCAAGGAACAGCTTTGCTCTGCTCTACTGACACAGTCCCCAGAGACTCATATTGCAAACACTTTTTGTTTGAGAATATTCCTACTTCATTATACAACCTCTGGGAATACCTTCCAGCTTTGGCTTGGTGATTCCTGTTTCCAGATGGCTAAATTTAATTGTGTCTGATTGTTTCATTCCTCTCCTTTAAAGAGTTCAGCTCTTGAAACAGTAGCTGTCATCCCTTGATATGTATTCTTCCCCTTTCCCAGGTAAACATTTGGGAAATGTTTAGAGAAATCTTCCCTTCATTAAACCACCTAACTCAAGCTCTGTTGTCTTTTTTTACTTTCTCTTTGTGGAGATATTTTCATTCTTTTCTCAGCCTAGGACATTTTTCTGCAGCTTTTCTTCAATATAGTTTGCCAGCCACTGTTTTTATTCAGTGAGATTTCATCTATGCCATTTATATGAATATTGGCAGTTTCCTGACTTCCTGTACACTTCCTGTATTTCCTCACCCAACTTTCCAAGGGATTGCATCAGCCCTTTTTGCACTGACCTGATAAGGAATTAACTATGTGATCCCATCTCTTCCTCTAATGCCCCAGTTTATTTTGAGAGCTTGCTGAAGCCCTGTTGAAATGTATCCACATAATGAAAATTATTCTTGTACCTAAAATCTCACTGAAGAGTTTGCATTTGGGGATTCCTAACCAGGAGTTAACCATGGGTTCTCTTGTTGCTTCTGTGTTTTATTTCTCTCTGAACACTAATGTTTCAAATCGTGGAATACCAGCCTATTAAAGCATCCTGATGTTGGGCTTTGGTTCTTCTTTGTACTAGTACATTTGGTGATCTCTTGTGGGGACCACTCAGGGTTCCTGATTCCTTTTTCTGTCTTAGCAGTTGAAACTCTAGTTTTGCTTCTCTTGCCTTCCCTAATCATTAGCTTGATGGGCATGTGTATTAAAAAAAGCATCCTAAGAATCAAGACAAAACATTTGGTATTTAGGTATATAGAGAATTAGTGTTTTCCTCCCCTTTCTGTTTCCTTTGTTCTGTTTATTTACTGCTGCTCCTCCTTTCTGTTGTTTTTTGAGGATCTCTGTTTCAGAGTGTCACACAGGAACTGCTGGGTCAGGGGAGCAGGTCACAGTGTACAAACTCTGAAATGCAGTGGGCATGAGAGCACTGCTGCCTTCCATGGTAGAGGCTGTAACCCACATCCTGTCCCTTCTGGATTGAATCTGTAAGGGGCAGTGCTCCCTCACATCCCAGTTCTGTTGGGTTTTCTATACAAACTGCTGTTACCAGCAGTTGAAGCTATTTTTCTGCAGCTGTGCTGTGGTGCTGAATTGCTCACTGCCTTCTCTGCCCCCAGGACTTTGACATTGCTGGGCAGTTTGACCCGATGATTCCCGACGCCGAGTGCCTGAAGATCGTGCACGAGATCCTGAGTGACCTGCAGCTCGGGGACTTTGTCATCAAGGTGAGACTGGCTGGGTTCTCTGTGCCACAGTGGGAAGCAGTGGTCATTGTTCCTGTGGTTTTACACAGTAGCACCTGTTCCCACTCTCCTAAGGCCTGACCCAGAGGTTTGTCCCTCCTCTCTGCCTGGAAGCAAATGTGCTTCCCCTTGTGCTAAAGATTGGACCTCCACTTGGATTTGTTTTGAGCTGGGAATGAAAGTATTTTTCCTGAGGCTGCAGTCAGCAGAGTTCTCTCCAGAACTAACCACAGTCCCTTGCAAAATTCCAGCAGCCAGTTAGAATGATGGAATAGTCTGGGTTGGAAGGGACCTTAAATATAATCCAGTTCCATTACCCTGCCATGGGCAGGGACACTTTCCACTAGACCAGTTTGCTCCAGCCTGGTCCTGAACACTTGCAGGAGTGGGGCAGTCACACCTTCTCTGGACAACCTGTGCCAGGGTCTCACCACCTCTGTAATAAAAAATATCTCCTCTAAGCTGGTGTTTTTCATACTCACTGCCTGCAGTAAAACAGGCTCTGCTCCAGGATTCCTGCCCTTATCCCAGCTCCCCATATCTCCTTAGCAGGGGTATCTGCTCAGTGTGTGTGGTGTTGCCTGCAGTCTCCTGACTCCTGCCTTTTCACCAAGTCCTTTTTGGAGCTGAAGCATTCCCTAGACCAAGAGTTGTGTCCTGCTGTAGGCTGAGCTTGCTGTTTGCTTCCAGGCACCTCTGTTCCTTTGGGATGGCAGCAAATGGTGCCTGATGTGTAGGTGAGGCAGGATGGGGTGGGTGCACAGGAGCAGGACAGCAGTGGGTAGGAGTGCTGGATGCACAGGAGGGCAGTGGGGTCTATGAGGGGCCTGGAGCTGGGCTGTTCCTGAGCACTGCAGGCTGGATGCTGTGTGCCTGTTGCAGCTCCATGGGGCAGGGGCCAGGTGGTTCCCTGTGAACCTGTCTGGGGTGAGATGAGGGAACTCAGTATTTTGAGCAGTGGTGACAGTGGGGCCTTTGAGGATGAAGACATTCCTGCAGTGGGGAGCAACAGAACAACCTGCCTGTCATTACTGTCTCCCACAAGGCACTTTCTGGTTTACATTGATACTGGAGGATTTCAAATTCCTATGCAGTTTCTTTGTTTCTGACTAATTGTTGACATTCTCACTACCCATGGAAATGTTGAATCCAGCTGAGTCTTTGGCCTTAGTTACATACTCTTACAGAGCGTAATTAAGCTACAGAATTCACTATACTATCATTAAAAAAATAAATCCTCATTGAGGATTTAATGTAATCAGATGTCCCTTTGCTCTTGTGTTGATGGTGTAGGGTAACACTGAATTCATCTCCTTGGCTGTGGTCTGTTCCTGAGCTGTTTTTACATATCCACACGAGGGGACTCATAGGCCCTGATGGATTTTTTTTCTTTGTTGAGTGGAGGTGTCTGTGGCTCTAGAAGGAAATAAATGTGATGTCTCTGCCCAGCCTTGGTAGATGTCAGTTGTGCTATTTGGTCTGCTGGGAAGCTCAGCTCCCTAAGAATGGGAAACAGAAATTACAAATAGCAAAAAAAAAAACCATTGACAGACATCTCCTGTATTCTCTTCCATGCCTAAAACTACAGGGGAATGAAGCAGGACACTGCTGAAGCATCTCTTGAGTTCTTGATTCCTGATGTGCTGTTCCCTTTCCCCCAGGTCAACGACCGGCGCATCCTTGATGGGATGTTTGCAGTTTGTGGGGTCCCGGACAGCAAATTCCGAACCATCTGCTCCAGTGTTGACAAACTGGATAAGGTATGGGCTGGAGTGCACCTGCTGCTGGAGTCTCAGTGAATGAACCATGGTCCATGAGAATTGGCTGGAAAATGCTGATAAGCATTGAGTTGTTCCCACCTTTCCCTGGAGGGGATACATGCAGGGCACAGCAAGAGTGGATCCTCTGTTTTGTTATCCATTATCCCATGATCAAAGGAAAGGTGGGAGGGGAAAAATGCTCTTCACATAGGATGTTCTGTATTCCAAACCTTCACCTGCTCAAGGTGTTGCTGCTTATGAACCAGGCTCATGGAAACCTGCACCAAATTAGGCTAGGGCATGTTAAAAACAGCAGCTCGTGTCTCATCTCAGGTGGTCATGGTTCTCTGTTGAAGGTTTCCTGTGGAGGATCCACCAGATGGTCACATGAAGGCAACTGGAGGAAGTCTCACTCACAGCTCTGTTAGCAGAGATCCATTGCAGAGGCATGACCAAAGTTTGGGGTTTGTGGCTGTGTATATGTGGAAAAGCAATGGGAAGGGAGCATTAGGCTTCTTTCTGATGAGATCATTTCCCTGTGATTTATCTCAGTGCAGCTGGATGTGAGGACTCGGGTTCTCTTTGACCCCTGGTCAANCTGATGGGATCATTTCCCTGTGATTTATCTCAGTGCAGCTGGATGTGATCAGGACTCGGGTTCTCTTTCACCCCTGGTCAGTGGGACGATGGCATTGTATTATGCTTACATTGGGTTTTTTCCATTACCCAAGCAATACCTCACACCTTTCCAGGTGATTCCATGACCAGCAACATTTCCTGAGTGCTGTTTATGACTAAGTACCTAACCAGGGAAACCACAGCAGCAAGGTAGCTCTGAGACTTGGTGCTGATATTTGATTCTGGTCAGAAATCAAAGTAAAAGTATTTTTACAGGGTTAGGATACAAGCAGGCTGTGCAGAGGTACAAGAAATGGAGTTATGCACACATGACTGTGCTCTGACAGCTGCTGCTTCTCTCATGCACGTTCTAACCATGATGATGAGATTCTGCCATGCAGAGGAGAACCCATGTCCCTAGTGGCTNCACAGGTGGGCTGGAGCTGATCGAGCAGCTTCTCCAGGACCCAAAGCTATCCCAGAACAAGCTGGCCAAGGAAGGGCTGGGGGACATGAAGCTGCTGTTTGAGTACCTGACCCTGTTTGGCATCACCGGGAAGGTGAGGAGGTGTGGGGGCAGGAGGGGGTGCTGCCCTCGTGGGCCCCCGAGCAGGCGGTGACGGGGCCGCCCTTGTGCCCCGCAGATCTCCTTCGACCTGAGCCTGGCGCGGGGCCTGGACTATTACACGGGGGTGATCTTTGAGGCTGTGCTGCTGCAGCAGGAGAACGAGCACGTGGAGGAGCCGGTCAGCGTGGGCAGCGTGGCTGGAGGCGGCCGCTATGACGGGCTGGTGGGGATGTTTGACCCCAAGGGCCGCAAGGTGCCCTGTGTGGGGGTCAGCATCGGGATCGAGCGCATCTTCTCCATCCTGGAACAGAGGCTGGAGGTAGGTGCCTTTGGCGCTCAGCTGGGCATGGTTAGTCCTGCATTCCAGCAGATGCTGAAGTCAGTGTTCCTTGCCCCAGCCTTTGGAGAAGCCAGCCAGGCCTCACTTGTGCTCTGCAGCAGGAGTCAGAACCAGGTGTAACCTCCAATTCTCTCTGGCCTGGTAGATAATATCTGGGGCTCCCACTGAAGACAAGACCATTCTTCCCACAGCCCCCAGACATGGCTTTTCCAGCTGCAGCTGGAGGGGGCACTTTAATCCTCAGCAGAGGCAGGTACCCAGGGCAGGTATCTTAGTGTTCCCCACTGCATTAGGCATCCACATGAGCCCACGTCCTCCTTGGTGAAGCAGCATTGTTCTGCAAGGGAGGCAGCAGCTTCACACATCTGTCCTGTCTGTGGCACTACAGAGACCAGACAGGGATGACATGTTCCAGGACAGGAACTGCAGTGCCTCTAGGGATGTCCCAGATAGGTTTTTTCTCTTCCCCCTCCTGAAGGTTGTACTGTTCTCCATCCCAATCAATAGGTGTTAAATAGGTCTTTGTAAACTCCCAAAATGGGGCTACATGTTCCCCTCCCCCAGAAGTCTGATGTTGGTTCTCTCTTGGCAGCTAGACACAACTGAAATTTCTAAATAGAAATTGAATTCCTCCCCCACCACCTGCAATCCTGGCCAGGTTTGTTCCTTTGCAGGTGACCTTTTAAAGGCTGCTCCCTTCAGCAACACAGCAGGGAAATGCCACATGGAGTATCCAGCATCTGCCACAGGGGCTGGTGGAGCATTCAGCTTGCTGCTGTTTAACCCATAGTTAGAACCTCAGCTGTAGAGCAGGCAGCTGCCTTATCTACCTTCTCCTGCATGTGTTGCTTCTGAGCTGCTTGGAGCAGATATTCAGGAGGCCCTTGGGTGTGGAGAAAGATGAGGGAGGCTGTGTTAAGCACCGATCATGGAAAATTGATTCTGCTTTAGGATGGGATCTGTGGGATCTCCCTGACTCTGAGTTAATGCTCTGAGCCCAGTCTTCTTCACTGTTAGATTGATGGAGCTGAGTGGTGACCCATCCTGCTGATAGAATCTCAGGTGTCTTGGTATGTCTGGCATCTTTTGGGTCTTGTCCCCTCTCTAGGCTTCTGAGGAAAAGGTCAGGACAACGGAGACACAGGTGCTGGTGGCCTCTGCCCAAAAGAAGCTCCTTGAAGAGCGACTGAAGCTCATCGCTGAACTGTGGGATGCTGGAATCAAGGTATGACTGAGTGATGGCCAAGTGAAGAGCTGTATGGTTCATTCTCTCTGGGAATGGACCAGATCTGGCTTTGCTTTGGGAAGGAGTTACAGGGAGCAGGTGGGGAGCAGACTGCCTTCCTGAATGGAGCCTTCCTCTTCTCAGTGTCCTAAATCATGGGCTCCCTAGGAGGGGCTGGGCAGCAGGGCTTGGTTAACCCTGTAACTGCAAGGCCTCGTTGAACCTGGTGCCCAGCCTTCTCCACGAGTCCATCCTCTCCTCACCACACAACCTCACACTCACTAGACTGGCCCAGCAGTGCCTGGTTGAAGGGGTCCAGTGAAACATCCCAGTATGATGATGGTGTTGTGCTCTGGCTTTCTCCCAGGCAGAGATGCTGTACAAGAAGAACCCCAAGCTGCTGAATCAGCTGCAGTACTGTGAGGAGACAGGCATCCCTCTCGTTGCCATTGTGGGTGAGCAGGAGCTCAAAGATGGAGTTGTCAAGCTGCGGATCGTGGCAACCAGGGAGGAGGTACGGCCTGGGGCATGGTGGGGTTGGCTGCATGACCCTTCAGCCCAGCTCAAACCAGCCTCCAGACTCAGTGGTGTTTCCAGCAACTTCTGTAACACCCCATATTCCATTTCCTTGCCCCATGCAGCTTCCTGGAGTCATGAAGTGCTGTTGTCTCTAGCTCTGGAGAGTTTCCTATCCTATGACATGGCCTCCTTGAACTGCCCAGTTCAGGAGCATGGAGGGGTGATTCAGTGGTGCTCTGGAATGAGTGAGACTGAACAGGACTTGGTTAGCTCTGAACTGCAGGGCTGCTCCATGCCTGTTATCTCAGGACAGATTCCCAAAACAGCCAGCACTGGAATCAGTGTACAGGTCACTGGCTAAGATCACTGCATAGATTGCCTAGATCAGTAGCTTTGGAGCCAATAGGAAAGTGTGGGAAGAGCATCATTCTCACAACCTTTATGCAGGAGAGGATTTATTTGGGTTGCTGGAACATCCCTGCTCTTACAGGTTCAGCTCTGTGGCTGCTGCAGCCCACTTGGTCCTTGTAGAGAGACTGGTGACACCTTGGTGTGACCCCCTGAGACACAGGGCCATGACTGGTGTCATAGTGGTGACATGGTCAAGCTGCTGGAGATGTATTGAAGCAACTTTTTGCTCTCTCCATGTAGGTCAATGTTCGAAGGGAGANGGGGCTGGTGGAGCATTCAGCTTGCTGCTGTTTAACCCATAGTTAGAACCTCAGCTGTAGAGCAGGCAGCTGCCTTATCTACCTTCTCCTGCATGTGTTGCTTCTGAGCTGCTTGGAGCAGATATTCAGGAGGCCCTTGGGTGTGGAGAAAGATGAGGGAGGCTGTGTTAAGCACCGATCATGGAAAATTGATTCTGCTTTAGGATGGGATCTGTGGGATCTCCCTGACTCTGAGTTAATGCTCTGAGCCCAGTCTTCTTCACTGTTAGATTGATGGAGCTGAGTGGTGACCCATCCTGCTGATAGAATCTCAGGTGTCTTGGTATGTCTGGCATCTTTTGGGTCTTGTCCCCTCTCTAGGCTTCTGAGGAAAAGGTCAGGACAACGGAGACACAGGTGCTGGTGGCCTCTGCCCAAAAGAAGCTCCTTGAAGAGCGACTGAAGCTCATCGCTGAACTGTGGGATGCTGGAATCAAGGTATGACTGAGTGATGGCCAAGTGAAGAGCTGTATGGTTCATTCTCTCCGGGTATGGACCAGATCTGGCTTTGCTTTGGGAAGGAGTTACAGGGAGCAGGTGGGGAGCAGACTGCCTTCCTGAATGGAGCCTTCCTCTTCTCAGTGTCCTAAATCATGGGCTCCCTAGGAGGGGCTGGGCAGCAGGGCTTGGTTAACCCTGTAACTGCAAGGCCTCGTTGAACCTGGTGCCCAGCCTTCTCCACGAGTCCATCCTCTCCTCACCACACAACCTCACACTCACTAGACTGGCCCAGCAGTGCCTGGTTGAAGGGGTCCAGTGAAACATCCCAGTATGATGATGGTGTTGTGCTCTGGCTTTCTCCCAGGCAGAGATGCTGTACAAGAAGAACCCCAAGCTGCTGAATCAGCTGCAGTACTGTGAGGAGACAGGCATCCCTCTTGTTGCCATTGTGGGTGAGCAGGAGCTCAAAGATGGAGTTGTCAAGCTGCGGATCGTGGCAACCAGGGAGGAGGTACGGCCTGGGGCATGGTGGGGTTGGCTGCATGACCCTTCAGCCCAGCTCAAACCAGCCTCCAGACTCAGTGGTGTTTCCAGCAACTTCTGTAACACCCCATATTCCATTTCCTTGCCCCATGCAGCTTCCTGGAGTCATGAAGTGCTGTTGTCTCTAGCTCTGGAGAGTTTCCTATCCTATGACATGGCCTCCTTGAACTGCCCAGTTCAGGAGCATGGAGGGGTGATTCAGTGGTGCTCTGGAATGAGTGAGACTGAACAGGACTTGGTTAGCTCTGAACTGCAGGGCTGCTCCATGCCTCTTATCTCAGGACAGATTCCCAAAACAGCCAGCACTGGAATCAGTGTACAGGTCACTGGCTAAGATCACTGCATAGATTGCCTAGATCAGTAGCTTTGGAGCCAATAGGAAAGTGTGGGAAGAGCATCATTCTCACAACCTTTATGCAGGAGAGGATTTATTTGGGTTGCTGGAACATCCCTGCTCTTACAGGTTCAGCTCTGTGGCTGCTGCAGCCCACTTGGTCCTTGTAGAGAGACTGGTGACACCTTGGTGTGACCCCCTGAGACACAGGGCCATGACTGGTGTCATAGTGGTGACATGGTCAAGCTGCTGGAGATGTATTGAAGCAACTTTTTGCTCTCTCCATGTAGGTCAATGTTCGAAGGGAGAGCCTGGTGGAGGAGATCAGGATACGAACGAGTCAGTGTTAACCCCTTGGGACACGTCTGCTCCTTTGCTGGATTCCAGCTGACAGATCTCCTTCCGTCAATGCCTTCACCAGGCTGTGCAGCAGTGGTGGGTGTTGGGGTGACTTTGAAAGCTGTATTTATTCTTGTCTCACGCCCTTGCTTCCCCGGTGGGAGCCAAGACGCTGCACTGACTCCTGTGCCATGCCCTGGCCCTTGAGAATGTTGCTGGGAAGATGTGGAAGTGGCTCTGGCAGACACCAGCCACACGTCTGCTGCAGTGACCCATGGAGCCCCATGCTGGCAGCAGATCCCGGGGGTTTGGCTGCAGCTTCTTGTTCCCGTCGCTTTGAATAACCATCCCAGCCCATCTCTCTGCTCTGGCTGCAGGGGAGTGACCTTATCCCCAGCAAAATATAATGGCATTTCTCCCAGAAACATAATAAATTTGTCTGTCCCCTGCTGTGACTCCTGTCTCTGCTTGCTGCTTGGGGCAGAGATTTGCTCACCTGCCTTGTTAAGCCAGAGTTGTTCTTTAAAGGTCATTGTCGATGTTTCTGCAGCCATGATGTTTCCTTCTCCCTCTGGATATCCCTGGTGCTGCCAACCCCTGTCACAGGTGCAGAGCCAAGCCCCTACGGCTGGGTGGAGCTCCATGAGCGATCTCCCAGTCACGGGTGTGACAGATCCCCAGTCTCCTGTGAGTGCCTGGGGGTTGCCCCCAGCCCCCTTTGCTGCTGAGCCACACATTTTGCCTGATGTCCCCAAACCAGGTGGTCAGTTTTAAACCTGTGGCTTCCTAAACAAGGGTTAGACATGAATAAAAAACCTTTTCTGTGTGCAAAAGGGCAAGACAAGATGGGAGTGGCAGGTAAAGCAAGGTAAGAAAAGGTTAGGAAGAGGAGGCAGAACAAGGCAAGGAAAATTAAGGCACAGGAGGGGTAGGCAACCCCTCCCTTGCTCCGTGCGCCGATGGGAGCTCTGGGAAGGGGCCTTGGGCTTGGTGCTGCCGCACTGGCACCGCCTTCACCTGCGCACCCTATTTATACACTCCTGCCGGCACAGCGCGGCCCGGCCCAGCCAATCACAGCCCGGGGACGTGCCCGGCCCAGCCAATCCCGGCCCGCCTGTTCCCGCCCGCTCGTCTCCCCTCAGG
>VZTB01010319.1:381394-400433 GCA_013397245.1 Thryothorus ludovicianus | reverse complement strand
GGCCCCTCCCGCCACCTCTGACCCCGCGGTGCCCGAGGGGCGGCAGCCGGGGCAGCCAGGCAGGGGCTGCCGCTTTCCAGGAGAGCTGAGGCGGGGCCCCTGCCCCGGGGGTCCCCTGGAGCTCGTGGGGACACATCCCCCTTTACTCCCAGCTCACCTCTGCTTCCAGAAACAAGTGTGCAATGACATCGGGCGGCGGCTGACAGTGCTGGAGGACGCGTGGGCTCAGGGGAAGCTGTCGGCACCAGTGAGGAAGAGGATGAGCCTCCTGGTGCAAGGTATGGGGTGCAGGGAGCAGCAGCCGCGCCAGCAGCAGGCGCTGGGGCAGAGGCTCCCGCGGGACCGTGGATTCTGTGCCCCTGACGGGGTCCCCTGTCCTGGCAGAGCTTCAGCAGCAGCGCTGGGATGCAGCTGATGAGATCCACCGCTCGCTTATGGTGGACCACGTGAACGAGGTGAGCCAGTGGATGGTGGGCGTCAAGCGCCTCATCGCGGAGATGCGGCAGCTGCCCCGCGCAGGGACGGACGGCAGCGCTGACACCGAGCCCGCGGCCGAGCCGCAGCAGGAGGAGCCCTGACACCAGGGGCTGTGGACTGTGAGCGGGGCAGCCCCTGCTGCTGGAGGGAGTCTGGGCACCCCCTCTGCCTCCCAATCCTCATCCCGGAAAAGGGGATTTTAATCATTGCGACATTTTAGTGGCGATTCATTATGTTTAATAAACAGCACCAACCTGCCCCCTCCCACAGTCTCCCCGAAGGTTCTGGCGCTGACAGGTCCTGGGGCTCCCAGCAGGAGATGGGATTGCTGGGTGAGGCCATGGCTGCTTCATCAGGCTTGGCCATGGGGCTCTGGCCTTGGCAAACGGGATGTCAAGGGAAGAATTACCAGCATCTGGCTGGAGCAGGCAGCAGTGTCTGTGCTGCCCTGGCTGGCAAAGCTGGGCCCCTCATCTGGCAGTGTGGGACCTGCAGCAGCCCCAGAGCCCAGCTCTGCTGCAGGAGGGGTCCAGGCTGGCTGGGGAGGCCAATGTGCCAACAGCCCCTGGCACAACCAGGGTTTGTGCTGCAGCCACAGCCTCGGCTCCCATCTGGGCTCCTGCTGTCCTGGCACAGCTCAGAGCTGAGTCTGGAACACAAGAGACCTGGGTGACCTCAGGGACAGGGAGGTCCAGGGCCAGACACGCCCAGTCAGGTGTTAACTGTTCTCGAGGTGACCTTAGCAGCTGCCTCTACCACAGACCCCCANGGACAGGGAGGTCCAGGGCCAGACGCGTGCCCAGTCAGGTGTTAACTGTGCTGTTCTCCCCATGTTCATGGGGTGGCCTTAGCAGCTGCCTCCACAGCTGAGAAAAGACCCCCAGGCCCTCACCATCCCCCACCTGCAGTGTCACTCTCTGCACCATCCTGGTGCTGCTCATGTCCCCTCCCTGAGGGCGAGGACCCCGCTGAGCCCTGACAAAGACACACACCATGTTAGCACAGGGGTTTCACTGTGTTTATTGATCAAGCATGAGCTCCTAGGCAATTGCACCAGCCACTTGTGCTAGAGCCTGAGGTGTCACACATCCATCCCCAGCATCAGAGAGGGCTGCAGCCAGCTGGTCACAGTGCCAGCACCTCCACGAGGCCCAGGAACAGGCCCAGCCATGGCCTGGAGACGGGGAGATGGAAACTCAGATGTCCATCTCAAACTGGTCTTGATCTGCAAAGGGCACGGACGGATACAGGACCAGGGTTAGGATGGGGCTGGCTTGGCAGACATGAGCAGGCAAAGGGAGCAGGAGCTGGGGCCAGGGTGGGATCTCAGCCCTGGGCTGCTCACCTGGCATGGCCTCTTCGCTCTCATTCCGCTCCTTGAGCTCCTCCAGCTTGACGAGGCTGGACTGGGCCAGGGATGTGACAGCGGGGGTCTGGGGCAGGCAGCAGGGAGGGGTCCTGGCCGCGGGTGAATTCTTGCACTCCAGCAGGAACTTGCGGTCGCAGATGATGCGGGTACCTGCCAAAAGCAGGGGGCTGTCAGGCACTGCTGGCCCTGGCCACCCCCGCCCCGGAGCAGGGGGTGGGACCCAGTGCTTGGCCATGGCCCAGGGACACATCTGGCTCTGGAGCCATCACATCTGGCTTCCCACAAGGCAGCCTGTGACACCCATCCTGCCCAGCAGCTATTCCCCACATTATTCCTCCCCTTCAGGATCCTGGAGCTCTGCAGGATGCAGTACAGGGGGTTCAACCTCCCAAGGACTACCCCATGGTGGCCAACATAGGCCACCCCTGTGCTGCCTGGAAGGCAGGGCCAGTCCTGGGGCACACAGCAAGGCCCCAGCTTGCTGGCCAGGCAGCAGCAGCAGCTTCGTGTGGTTCCCTGTTCCAGGGTGGAGCAGCAAGGGCTGGGTGTCCCATGGTGGGCACCCTGGGAACCTGTTCCCATTGTCTCAGCCAGCCACCTGCTGCTCCCTGCAAGAGGACAGCAGCTGGGTTCCATGGGACATCTCCTCCAGCCTGCTGGGTGTGCAGTGTCCACCCGGGGCACACACGGCCTCCTCCCCATGCTCCAACTCCTGCCAGCAAGGCCTGAGGCTGCACCAGCCTGTGTGCCACGTCTGCAGCCCTGCCATGCCCAGCACCATTCCCAGCCAGGCTCTGGCAGGGGGTGCAGCCCAGGGTTCCAGGGAGCCCAGAGCTGCTGCCCAAGGTGCCAGTGAGCCTGGAGCTCCTGCTGGGCACTGCAAACACCTCACACAGCCCACACCTGCCACGGCCCTGCAGCACCAGGCCGGGCTCCCTCACCCCAGCAAAGCTTAACTGAAGGCACACGATGGAACCAGTGCCCGCAGGGTGGGCACCTGTGGCTCAATCCAAACATGGCCAGCTCAGGAACGAGGCATTTGCTTCCCTGAGGACAGACAGCAAAGAAAAGGACCTGCTCAATGGCTGACCCAGGGGGTCAGAAGGGGGAAGGAGGACAGATCTGGGAGTGCTGTGCCACCCAGGGCTGGTGAACTTGAGTGGGCACAGGCTCTGGCATTACCCCCATGCTTTCCCTGGATCCAGCAAGCCCGCCCTGAGGGACCAGCACTGCCCTCAGCCTGCTCCCCAGAAGCACAAGGACCTGCCTCTGCCTGTGCCCCCCTGTAATTATGGGACAGTGATGGTCCAAACTTCGAGTGGGATCTTCCTAAAAAGCTTTGGGGTTCCCTTTTACACTGTAGTGGAGGCTGCTGGGGCCACTTGGATCTGGTGCCCAGAGCAAGTGCCCATGTCCTCCAGCAAGGGACCCGTGCAGTGAAGAGCTGCCTACGTTAGGCAGGGCTGGGGTGGCCAAGGCTGTTCCAGGGACAGCCCCAGCCCCATCCTGGGCCTTGTCCCTGGCGTTATGGAGTAGACTGTGCCACCCGCCCTGGAGCTGCAGCCCTCCAGGATGGGGAGACAGTGGATCCCCAGGATGGAGCAGGAGGAGGTGGCACTGCTTGCTGCAGCCACAGAAGTGGGCAGCCCAGGCCTCCCCTGCACCCCAGAGCTCACCCCTAACACCACAGCACTGTTTGTTTTCAGTACAATTGCTGCTGACGTGTCCCCTGCCCACTGCAGGGCGTTGGACTGGGTGATCTTTAAGGCCACTTCCAACACAAACCTTTCTGTAACTCATTCAATGTGTATCTCCACTGGTGTTGGCACTACCACTGGGGCAGCAGCAGTTCAATTTTTTTTTGCATTTTGTCCTCAAATAACAAGAAAAATATCTGAATAAACCATCCAGTAGTGCTTCTGAGATTGATCTGCCTGCAGTATGTGGATACTGCTTGTGCAGTTTGAATTTTCAGTACTTTATGCTTTTACTGGGGAAACTGGTGCTGCATGTAAGGATTTGTCTGGATAAGGTGGAAGAAAGTGAAGTCTGCACCTGGTCTGAGATTGATCCATTGGATTAGACACTATGTGCACTGGAGTTTCCTGCTTAAGGGATGGATCCAACATTCCATGTAGTTACTGCATTGCTTCAGAGCAAAAGCAGAACTAAGCACAAGTGCAGAAAGTGGAGAACTGGGTCAGGAGTTAATGTTCATCTTAAACAGTGTGAAAAAATCCTCTTCTTCCTCACAGAAAGGACTTGAGGAGCTCTTAGCAGATCTACAGCATTACAAGAAGCTTAGAACTGAATCTATTACATTTTCCTCTAATGGGAAGTGCTTTTCTAAGTTCTGCTTCTGTGCAGGTGAAGGAACTCTGCATTCACCTGCCACTGCTGTCAGCCCTTCTTTGCAGCCCTGAGCAAAACCTGATCTCTTGGGTGACCTGCCAGAAGTGCCAGAAGCAGCAGAACTAATCTAGAAGGAAAAAAAATGTAACACAGAAGCAGGTTCATACCATAGGCTCACAAGTGGCAGGGCAAGGACTCTGCAGACATCTGTGGCTCCAAACCCTCCCAAACCTGACTGCACCCACGTGCCCAGTATGTGACCCTGGGGTGTCACCAGGCACGGCAGCAGCTACTGAGGACAATAACATAGAGCCCTTTCCAAAATTCTCACACACAACCTCTAAATGCTGTTTGCCTTTTATTGAGTATTCAGGTAAATATTTCACATTAATACAGGCTACATAAAGTAGAGCCACTATACGACATGAAATTTACTCAGCTTTTCCTTTTAAGTCTGTAAACAATTATACAGGTATTTACCACCCTAAAAGGTCAAAATCATGTCATCAGCTAGTTCTCTGCTGCATACAAGGAGCATTCAGTAGTGTTTAGCCAAAAGCACTAGTTTTGTCTGATTTTTGAGTTTGAAGTGGCTAAACTAACTGAAGAACAGAATCAGTTTGTATAGGAAGGTCAATTTGTTATACAACGGGCAATCGAGATTCCATTGTTACAGCCCACAGAAAATTGCTTAGTTAGGCACATGAAAAAAATCCCCAGGGTTCTTGAAGGTCATAAAGATTCCCAAACCAGGCTAAAAAAGGACAGACCCCCTTAAATCAGTTGACGTACTTGAGATGCATGTTTCCAATGTGAGGTGCCCAGGTGCCAGGCCAAATCTACAGCAAGAAATAAAAAGACAAATCTATTATAAAAACAAATAAAGGTTCCTTTAACAGTGTTTTACCACTGAGGGAGAGCATAAGGCTTCCCTCAAGATACAACCAGACTGTCCAAAGGCAGGAGATCTCCAGCTCTGGCCAAGGTCTGACTGACAACCTGCAAGGTGCCGAGTATGGATATAAACCCTCTCACTTGTAACAGTCCATTACCTGGCTGAGCAGTCTTGAAATGCTGCTTGTTTTACCTGGAAGGTTTGGTACCAATAGCACCATGGATATTCTATGAACACACACACACACACACACACACACACTCTGTAGGAGAAAACATGCAGACAATCTCAATCCTAGTTTCAAAGAACTGAACAAACCCAGCCAAAACTGGGTACCACAGCACCACGTAAAGCCCCAGGAGAGCACAGGTGGGAAAAGGCAGCCACACTACCTGCTGAGCATCAGTACATTCTGTGGAGTTCTGGACAACTTTGATCATGGGATTCCAGGCAGGATCTGGAGTATGGAGCCCGTTAAAGAGGGGCCCTCCTGGGCCATCTGCCAGCTGGGGGTGCGAGGGTATCAGAGTGCCGCCGTACATGGAGATGGGCAGGCCCTGAGGGGACAAGAGAGCACTGCTGAAGGCCTTGGGGAAGGGTGGCTGTAGGACCAGACAGAGCCAGGTCACCTCCACAGGTAATGTTCCACTACTGGCAGGAAGCTCAGCACTGTCAGGGAGCACTGGGGCAGAGGATGGAACACTGAGACTTTAGAGATGGAGATTCCAGGCAGCTTAGCTATTCTTCTGAACTTACACCCAGCAGAGGCTGCAGCACAGAGTTTTCAGATAAGCCAACAAAGCCAGGCCAGCAGCTGAACACTGTGACCTCAGTGTTCCCTCCTCTCTGCAGCACAGGGCTGCACTGAGCTGACCAGACTGGGTTGAAGACTTTCTCTAATTCCTAATGGCCATCTAAAATAATTCTGCTTGTTCAGAAAGAGCAAGTTACAGAGCAGCTTTTTGCAATTAGGAGAATTCTTTTCCTAAGTATGAATGGCTCTGCTTTGCCATGCAGATGCCAAGACCACATGCTATGGCTCCTGTGCTGGGAGTCCTCTCCTCCTGCCACTTCCCTAAGGAAGGTATGTGGTATTGTGGCCATGACTCGTGCTGAAAGCATTAAGCAAACTTGTAATCACCCTCAAGAGCTGGGCAAGTTTTGTGAAACATTTCCAGGAAACTGAGCTTCTGAGAGACTAAACACTGGAGAGTGATGAAGGCCTTCAGCTACTGACCAGAGAATATCTACAAACTCTGGCTTTGTTTAGGCCTGCCTCCAGGCTTGGGCACCTTTTCTGGTCAGTTCTGGGATGAAAGAAGGTTCAGGACTGAGGTGACAAACAGTGGCAGCAGAGGTACACACAGGGTGAACAGGAAGAACACGAGATGCAATAAAGTCAGGTCCTGGTCATTTCATAAATCCAACTCTCTGTAACTTACTTTAGAAAAATCCACAAAACTATTTGGCATAGGTTGGTGGAAAATATTGGAGGGAGCCACTATTCCAGAATCATCTCTCTCCATTGGCTGATGCTGGGAAAATGTGCCCGGGTCCGACAGCTGCTGATGCATTGGATGACTTCCCATGACAGGCTGAGACCAACCTGACAGGCCCTCTGCAAAGAGATTAAAAATGGCTGATTAAATTCACTGCAGACACTTGAGTAGAACTCAGCAGCTGCACACACCTAAGGCCACCCAAAGGCACCCTGAAAACACAAAGGCACAGAGGGAGCTCAGGTATCCAGACAAGGGTGGAGAAGATGGGGACTACCATGAACTGTGAGTTCCACATGTCCACTGCAAAATGGCTAAAATCCAACAGAGCCCCCAACAGTACCTGTAAGCACATACAAACTTTTCTTGAAAGCATACAGCAATGCTGAGACATGAGTTAACCAAAGTGTGGAGGGCTCCACTGAAGCATATAACAAATGAAGGACTCAAACGTTTGTATTGAAAGTTACCAATGGAAACACTCTACACTTCAAATGCTGCACCTCCTCCTTTCCACAAAATCCAACTACCAGGAAACTGAAGGTAACACTTCAGCTGTTTCAAAGTCCTTCACTGGGAACCAAGGCTGCCTGGAACAGAAGTTATCCCATACTGTTCAAGAGTCATGAGGAAATCAGTGCAAAACCCAGCATCCACAGCTCTGTGTCCCTGGGTGCATCAGCTGCACCTCAGCTAACACTGTAAAGAGTGAGTGGAAAACAAAAGAGAAACCTGGACAGAGGGAGCCAACAACCAGGCTTGGGAACAGCCCCCTAAACAGACAGAAACTGTTTACTCTAAGCTCTGGATCATTCAGAGGACTCTGTACAAGGTCTCTGCACCATTACAGGCTCACATTGCCTTAACCCAGGCTGGGTGAGAGCCACCAGCACCAGGAGGGGAAACCACAGAGCTTCCACTGACCTGTGCTCTCCCACCACTGCCACCAGCTCTCCCCTCAGGATGTTCTACACATTCTCCACAGACTGTGGAGCCTCTTCCTCCTCTCCAGCCCTCCTTTCAGGCACAATTCTTCCCTCTCCTCCTCTCCCAGGCCTCCTTTCAGACCCACTCCTTTCCTCTCCAGCCCTCCTTTCAGGCACAATCCTTTCCTCCTCTCCAGCCCTCCTTTCAGACACAATCCTTCCCTTTCCTCGTTTCAGACCCAGTCATTCCCTCTCCTCTCCAGCCCTCCTTTCAGGCACAATCCTTCCCTTTCCTCCTTTTAGGCCCAGTCCTTCCCTCTCCTCTCCAGCCCGCCTTTCAGACCCAGTCCTTCCCTCTCCCCCTTTCAGACCCAGTCCTTCCCTCTCCTCCTTTCAGACCCACTCCTTCCCTCTCCCCCTTTCAGACCCAGTCCTTCCCTCTCCCCCTTTCAGACCCAGTCCTTCCCTCTCCTCCTTTCAGACCCACTCCTTCCCTCTCCCCCTTTCAGACCCAGTCCTTCCCTCTCCCCCTTTCAGACCCAGTCCTTCCCTCTCCTCCTTTCAGACCCACTCCTTCCCTCTCCCCCTTTCAGACCCAGTCCTTCCCTCTCCCCCTTTCAGACCCAGTCCTTCCCTCTCCTCCTTTCAGACCCACTCCTTCCCTCTCCCCCTTTCAGACCCAGTCCTTCCCTCTCCCCCTTTCAGACCCAGTCCTTCCCTCTCCTCCTTTCAGACCCACTCCTTCCCTCTCCCCCTTTCAGACCCAGTCCTTCCCTCTCCCCCTTTCAGACCCAGTCCTTCCCTCTCCTCCTTTCAGACCCACTCCTTCCCTCTCCCCCTTTCAGACCCAGTCCTTCCCTCTCCCCCTTTCAGACCCAGTCCTTCCCTCTCCTCCTTTCAGACCCACTCCTTCCCTCTCCCCCTTTCAGACCCAGTCCTTCCCTCTCCCCCTTTCAGACCCAGTCCTTCCCTCTCCCCCTTTCAGACCCAGTCCTTCCCTCTCCTCTCCAGCCCCTCTTTCAGACCCACCCCCTCCAGAGGCCCTGGCAGTTTCTGCACAGCCCGAGGCTCACCAGACACGCTGTTCACTCCGAAGGACCAGATGCCGCTGTGGCCCACGGGGGCGGTGAAGTTGGTGCCCAAGGGCGTGGGAGTGACGGAGCCTCCCTGGCGGATCCTGGCGAGCCGCTCGGTGCCGATGGGAGGCGGCACCTTCCGATCCTGGCTGGCGTTACCCGTTTTTGGCTGGCCCAGGTTGGCAGGTGCAGAAGCAGCTGAGAGGGGCGAAGATGATCCTGAGGAAACTGATGGAATAGGAGATTCACCTGCTGAAAAGAGTATTTCTCTTGCTTAATTACACACAAAGTAGCAAGCATAAATGTCATCCCATATACTTCCCCAACATCATCTCAAAGCAAATGATAAAATGTTTTAAAGGCTTTTTTTTTTTGGCAAGCATTCTTCAAGTCTTTCACAGAAATTCTGTCTAGGAATTATTTTAACTCTAAAATCAACATTATAACACAAATGCTTTCAGCCATCAGAATCATGATATTCTCATGACATAGCAGTGTATCTAAATCAATTACAAGAAAGAATAAGAAACATGGAAGAGTTTCAGGAAGAGGTGAAAACATCAGCCAAAATACCATAAATATCTAAACAGCCTGGTTTTGGTATCCACCACTTCCAGCAGAAGAGAAATCAGACAGCTTCCCAAAGCCACAGGTGTGACCCAAGAGCATGAAGTCCCGCCAACTTCAGAAACGTCACTGACTCTCCTTGGGAAATCCAACTTCCTTTGAGCACTCATTTAAACACTTTGGTTCTTAGAGTGGCAATGAAGTTGCATGCAGTGACATGAAAAACCTCTTGAGCTAAGATTCTGAATCAAAGACCCATATTTTCTGTAAAGCTACTTCCATGTTCTTTCCATTAGGAGGAAAACCCACTGTTACCTTGGATGATGCTTAGAGATTTTGGAACATTTTAAGTATAATTCCAGATCTCAATTAAAAAACAAAAAAAGAAAAAAAGAAAAAAAGAAAAAAAAAGAAACAAGGCAAGTATAACTTCAAACCATGGCAAATATGACATTTACACCTAATATTGCACTTGCACTACTTGGAGGGGAATCTTTAGCTTGGCGTGATCACCTCCACTCCCCCACAGCTTCATGCCCTCTCCTCTCAAGAGCCTACAATGACTCATTTTTTTTCCCAAATACGCCTTTAGTAATGCTACCAGAACCAGTGGCATGGGAAAAACCCCACAAAATAGCACAGCTTGGGATTTGCACACCATCCTCACAGCTGCCCAAAGCAATTGGAAAGCATTTTGTGCATTACTGGGTAAGTTCCCCTCAAGTTAGAAATCTACTAAAGACAATAGCTATGAATTTATAGTTAACTAAGACAGACCCATGAAGTTCCTACATGAATTTGTTGCGCTTGTCCAAGGATGTGGTGAAAAATGCTGTCTGTTAAAGCTGGGAGTCCCAACAGGCGCTGGCCCTTGAAGGTAAACCCGTGCTCCTTGTATGTTTGCTGAAAAGCCTGTCAAAGGACCTGAAGAAGAAGTTGTAGAGCTGTTGGATGGATCTAGAGAGGGTAAGCCTGAAATAAACATAAATTTGATTAAATATCTCTCTTTGGGAACCTGCTTCAAAGCACCAGAGAAAGCTAGTGCTCCAAATATAATTAAAGCATCTCATCACCTTTGGGGGCATCTGCACATGGTAAGGTCATTTTACAGGTGCATGATTCTCCCTTAGAAACCGCAGAGGCATTTCTGGAGGCTCTCTGGTTTAGCCTCAGGTTTTTAACAAAAACAGCCATCCCTTCTTTGGTCACTGAAAGAAAATGATCTTAGCAGGGAGGGCAGAGCAGGAAAGCTGGGAGTGGCCACGACCTTTGCTTACAAAAAGCCACACAAATCCAACAGGGCTCTGTGAAAGTCCCAGGGGAATCCAGCACCAGGGAAACAGTTCTGTGCAGGATGGGCTCTGCCATCCCTTCGGTACCTTTGTGTAGAAATCAGTCAGAGCACGCTGTGGCCACAGAGACAGGGCTGGCGTGGCACAGCACCACGGGGGAGGGGGCTGCTTCCTCCAGGGACGTGTGAGAGGAACAGAGAGATGGAGAAAGAGTTCAAAGTCCCACAAAAATTACTAACAGGGGTGAAGTACAGTTTTTTAATAAGCCAAAGCAATTAAATACTTTTCCAAAATGTTGCAAAAGCTCTTATCACACGTTATTACCTGAAAGCAGAAATGGGCATGGCCGTATGTTCACCTGAGTTTAGGGTTTAGTTTCAAGGGCCTATTAAACAAGATTAGTTTCAAAACCATTTAAACATTTCAAAATGACCACAACCAGGACCAGCCTATGTTGCTGCAGAGTGAGGCTGAAGGTTATATCTACACACACACCCCACCACAAACAGCAGTGCTGCCAGGCAGTACCTTAGGTCAGAAACTAGAGGGGCACCTTTCAGTGCCTGGATAGTTCCTGAAAGCCAGGCCTTTTTCCCCAGTATTATCAACCAAGTCAACCTGATTTACTCCTTCCAGAAGTGCCAGATCCAACCTGCTCACATGGACAGAAATGATTTGTTGGATTTGAAGGAGGTATTTTTCTCACCGGCCCAAAAAGAGAAATGTCCCTTATAGCCAAGGAGAAACACATTCCCCTGCTGCTGGAACACGGGGTGCTCAGCCAAGGGACCCCCAGCAGGGGAGGACAGTCTTCCTGGGTTTGTCACAGCACAAACTCCATGGCTCTGAGGAGGATGCTGTGCCTGGCTCCAGCACAGAGCTCAGGCACGAGCCGAGAGCGGCGCCTGCAGCCCAGGGCCCTTCCTGGGCATCTGCTGTGGAGCCACTGCCTGGACACTCTGGCCACCCCTCTGGCCACAAAGCTGGCAGCCAAAAGGCCCCCATGGGGACCAATTCCACCACGCACCAAAACACAAACTGCCAGCTGGCTGGCAGACCACACAAGATCTGCCCCAGACAGAAGGGTAACAGAGCTGCTGCCACCCCTGGGTGCTGCTGGGTTCCCAGACAGAGAACAAGGCAGGGATTGAGAAAAAGCAGCTCTCCTGAGGACAGGGATGCCCAGCTGTTTTTGGATGGCTCAGCAGGCTGAGAGGTACACAGCTTTTGGATATACAGCTTGTAAATTGCAATGACTGGACAGTCAAGGCCAGCACTGCTGGATATGCTCCACGGGCTGAAGGCAGCATGACAGCCAGAGATGCACAAATCCAGGAGTCAGGTCACAAAGAACACTTTTTAACATTATCTTGCCTTTCATAAAAGTGGACGAAAAACCTTGCTCGGTATTAAAAATGGTTATTCTGAACAGTAACTTACCAAATTCTGACTGCAATAATGAGCTTCCTGTTTGTGTACTTACCAAAAAAATCAAGTTTTCTAATACTAAAATCTTCTGCAATACCATACTCTGCACTTACTTGGACTATGAACTCAAACTCCTCATTGTGTTCTGAATATATAACTGAACTTTTGAGTGGAGTGTATTGATCTCACAGAAACTGCTTAAAATTCAGTTTCTCAAAGACCCCAGGCAGATGTTGGCTAACTGCACCTTTAAAGAAAGGGTCACAACACTTGGACAATCAGAGTCCAACCATTTCATGTAGTTCAATATTCATGTGCTGCTTCCTAAGCTGGCATATTTCAAGTCTGTGACCCCTTTCAAGAAGCAAGGTCTCAAACTCCTTAAAATGCAGAGGACAAAAGTAACAAGTAGATTTCTTTTGGTCTTCTCCACAGCCTCCTCTCATGGTAGGGCTAAGCCAACCCTCACTGCAAACTGCCAGGACATGAGAGCTAAAAGTGTGAGACAAATAGGCCATTTCCAGAATGGATCCACAGCCAGTGAGATCTGCAGAGATATCTGTGCCTCAAAAAAACTGGTGAACCAGAGAAAACTCAAGCTGCAGCTGAGCTCACCCATGAACAGGAAAAGCAGACCACCCAAACTCCACCCTGAGGTGAGAACTTGTTAAGAAAATGCTGGTTTATTGCACAGCCAAATTACATTAAATCTTCACCAAATAAATTTAGAGGTGATCCCTTAGAAATGTTGATTTGTGGAAAAATTTGCCAGGGGTCAACTGTGCAAGAAAGGCACAAAATGCAAACCTGTGCTCCCTCAGGTGTAGTCACAGCTGAGATCAGAGGGGTGTCCACCTGCTCCAGGGCTGTTCCCAACCCCTCTGACCACAAGGAATTGCCAGGCCAGGCCCTGGCTGCTCCCTGTCCCTTGTGTTGTTGCTGGACATAGCATGAGCAGTGACTGGCCCTTCTTCCCCCTTCTCAAAATCTCATGAACCCTCTCACCAAGCCCTGTGGAAACATCCATGGAAGTCCCCAGTTCTGCCAACCCTGAGCCAAGGCACATGGTGCATTCCCCTGGGACAAGCTGGAGGAGGAGAGGGGTGGACAGACCATACTTAGCTCTGAGGGAAGGCAAAAGAGAAATCCTCAGCCTACTGTGCTCACTCCTTTCCTCTCTATCACACCTCCCAGACATCCTCAAGCTCCCTTAACTCACCTACTCCTGGGACATCTAGATTCTGAAACAAAGGTGATCAAAAGTAGCATGCAGTAAAATGACATTAAATGAATCAGCTAAGGACCTGACTAATCAGTTGCCTCCTGCCAGACACAATTTTAACAGCACACTACTTAGCTACAGTTTTTCTTCACTTTGCAATATCCTAATCAAATCCCAACTCAGGAAAAATGTGTTCTGTCAAAATATTTTTGAGTTTCAGTTGAGAACTTCACACATATCTCCCCCAAAGTCAACCACGTAAGCTTTCCTTAGCTATCTACCTAATCTTTCTAAGGGCAGAAACAGATTTACACAGTTTTTTTAAATACTTACAGTCCCTATATACTAAGGATATATAAAGTAGAAATAGAAAAAATTTTCCCTTATTACAAACAGATGATCCTAACATCAAGGAACAGCAAAATACTTTGCTGCTGTGGGCAGTCCCAGCCACCCATGTTTGCACATACAGGAAGCCATTGTCTGGGAAATCAGCAGATTCCACTTGCCATAAGTTTCCTTTCCCAGGAATTATTTCAGCAACAGCCAACCCCAGTTTAGAGCACTGCAGAGGAAGAGCTGAGCCATTGTCAAGTGGTTCTGGAGCCTGCTGGGGGTCTGGCAGCTCTTTATTAACAGTCTCTGATGAACAAGATCCAGTTACTTCATCTTACACATCTGGTTCTGCTTACTACACTGAGGCTGGATGTGGCACAGAGTCCTAGGTGTGCCCTTGCTTTGCAGAGCTGTACAGCCCAAATTTACTATCTGAGAAAGCTACAGTCATAGCAAACACCCCAGCTTTGTGGTTAAAGCCAGTCAGAGAGAAGTGTTCTGGTTTTCAGACATCCTGCCCATTTGTCAAGCAACTGATGGAAAGGGAATACTGAAGATCTGCTTTCCTTACCATCACAACTTCCAAACGTTCCCTTCTCCTTTTATCTGAAAGTCAAACTACTTGACTTGTCCCAGCCCAGCATTCAAGCCCTGAAGCTTTTTCCCAAATACCCAGCACACATTGTGTGGGCAAGGATGACTCCAGAGCAAGGCTCTCCAGATACCCAGCTCCAGGCACCTCACAGCCACCATGGCAAGGACAAAGGGGTGGCACAGGAAAGAACTCTTGGGGGTCTCTTCCAACCAAACGGGTGCAGTTGGTTGTCTGTAACATCTGTAACATAGTTTGAACATTGAGAAGATAAAAATCCCGCAGGCAGAGCACAGCAAGGGCAGGGAGCTCAAAGTCAGTGCTCCTAACCCATTTCAGACAAATCCAGATGTGCTAATACTGCTATACTGAACTTCTGAATAAAACACCCCACACAGTAGCACACCAATACGCTGCACAAAGTAAGCTTATTAAAATCCCAGAGCCACATCAAGAACCGAAAGGCACAGACAGTTTACCCTCACTGAGTCAAGCTGGAGTCTCACATACAATGGAGCACCTGCATGCAGGCACTGCTGCAGCTGGAACCTCCAGGGGTCCTCAGGTTTGCTGTCACTCCACACTGTGCTCCATTCCAACCCAAAACCTAAAATCAATGCTATGCTACAAGCAGGTGGGAGCATTCCTGTCTCACACAGAGGACAAGCAATGCAACACCTGCAGTCTTCCCAACACCTAACAGCCTAGAAAAAAAAATCATCCATGTCTTAAAGAGCACTTGGAAAAAACAGGCCATCCTCATTACATGAGCATTCTCCAACTCTCATTTGTAGGCTACTTCTCCATCAGTATGATGATCAAAGTGCAATGGCTGAAGAAATACTTTTGTCCAGAACGTGACCAAAGTGACTTACCTACAGGACTAGTTGAAACCCGTTGGGAAGGTGGCCTGAAACCAGGAGCCTTGGAGTTGTCGGGATGGACGTTTTCCACATGTCCTAGCACAGAGTTATTCAGAAAGGTAGACTGAACAGTGAAAGATGGGTCAGCTGCTGCTCGGGTAGAGAGTGGACAGTCTCCCCATGCTTGGTTAGCTGGCACCTGGTTGCTATCAAAAAGACTACTAAAGTGATTGAAGAGCGTTGCTGGCCCAAAGGCAGGAGGCAATGATTTGTTTGCTGGGTTAATGTGCATCTGAGAACCGTTCATAACGTTCATGGCTGACGAAAGCTGCACTGCAGCAGGTGGACCTTGAGAAGGTGTTATAGGAACTTGATTCGTAACAAAAATAGACTGAGGATCTTGATGGAGGTTTGCATTTGGTACCACTGAATAGAAAGAACCTCTGGACTGCATCCTGTGAGTAACTCGAGGTGCTGGTACAGCTACTTGAGGTAAGTTACTGTTGTCCTGATTATCTGCAACGACTGACCTGGGCGACGCTAAGCTTAGAGGAGCAGTTTCTGAGCTGGATGAGAAAGGCATCGACACGGAAGGGCTGATCTCAGACATGCTGGTTGGCAGTATTTCATCTTGGGCGCTGCTGAGCGGAGCGGGGCTGCTCGCAGGGCGCGTCTCGGTGCCCCCTGAGCTGCTGCTGGCTGACACGCTGCAGCTGCTGGCCACTGAAGCTGGTGGGCACGCGCTTGTGGGCGGCTGCTCGGGGGTGGACACCTTCTCCTTGGGCGCGGAGACAGCCGAGAAGGAGTCTGCCTTCAGGGCAGAATGCTGCGCTTGCGGGGCAGTAGATGGCAGAAACGCTGCGGGCACTTGCCCGTTGTTTGGGGGGGCAGAGGAAGCTGAGGGCAGAGTGCTACAGGTGCTCGTCACAGTTGAGATGGCTGTTGCTGCAGCGCTCGTCTTGGGGACGCAGGCAAAGAGCTGCTTCCTGACCGAGGAGGGAGTCCGGTTACTGGTCACACACAGAGGTTGGCTGGAAGCAGCTACAGACGAGGCGGTAACGGGACAAGAGGACGTAGCTAGCCCAGGAGACTCCGTCTGCAGAACATTTCCATTCTGACTACCTACACGACTCGAACTATTATGCTTTGGAGAGCTGTTCGTGCTGCCAGGGTTAACTGGCCTCACTGGGAATGGTCCCCAAGTGTTCGGTGAAGGTGAAAAGGTTCCTCCAAATTGGGCCATAGGTAAGCGAGGGTGCCGGATCTGTTGCATAGTTTGGGCAGCCAGCAAGGCAAAATGAGGGTGAGAATAAGCGAGAGGAAGAGACACCGGAAAAGATGAGCGCACGTTCGCTGGGACATTCTTGTTTAATTTGTTAGGAGGCTGGAAAGTAGATAGTGTTGATGACTGGGATGTGACCAGGGGCGGTGCTCCGAGAGGAAAGGAGTTCTTGTTGGAAGCAGTTGCAGTGCTGACTCCAGATGAAAAGTTAGCGTGGATTGATTTGGTACTCGAAGCAGGTGTTCTTATATGAGTTTTAGGAATCAAGTCTTCCAGTTCCTTGGCAGGATCTTGAATAAGGGCATTGATGAGTTGCACTGCGTATCGCGTGGACTCTGTACCACCCCTAGATTAAACACAAACAGATTTATCTTCTGCAAAAGGAAAACCCACTTTGTGCAACACTCCGTAGCTTCAATCTTATACTGATCTGTAAGTCTATTGTAAGTTTACTGCAGTAAGTTATTTCTTCATTTCTGTGTATCTTAAGGATTATCTTTGAAGGGGACTGTCAGCATATCTTGGCAGCAGGAATGCATGTTCTATTCTAGAACAATGAAGCTAAATAGATCCTGCCTTAGAAAGCAAACAAACTTTTCAATAAATGACACTGTGGACTAACACAAGACTTTCATTTTGAGATACTGTACCTTATAGTGATCATTCTCTCTCCATTCTTATCTTTTTGCTTATCCACATCAATGTGGGCACCAGTGACATCTTGAATTGCTGTGATGTTGCACCCACCTCTTCCCATTATTCTAGATACGACAGAAGCTGGGACTGATAATTTCTTTGACCTATATCACAAAGATCAGAAATCTGTGAAATGCATTCCAACTTCAAAGACAGACAAAACCCCTCTGCTGTCTGACAATGGCTGAAGTAATACTCTTAAGGGCAGTAAGTGGTTTTCTGCTGATCCTTTCTTCACCCTTTGGAGCCTCTCTCAAAGTGCCCCACTTAAACTACCCATCATCCTCAGTACAAGAATTCTCTAGTAGCATTTATTCCACCACTATTGTAACACAGATACATGAGCCTCACACTACTTCAGAACCCCTTTTGGATTTTATCTTGGGTACTTCTCCAAAGTGAGACAAATCCTCAGCTTATCAACCTGAATTTACACAAGCAGCACTACTTCAAATATAAAAGCCCATGGCTGAACAACTTTGATTATCTATGGCAAGGAGAAGATGGTTTCCAGTATTTTCCCAGTGATCAGCTCTCTAGTACCACCTACACCACAACCTTTTACTGTCCACCTCAAAATCTGTAAGTGCTGTGTCACCAATAAGCAATGGTGGGTGAAAGGAGGTGAAGATGTGCAGTGCTGTGATTCAGGGAGTTGCTGGAAGCCCCTGTGATAGCAGCCAGGACCTGCAGAAGCAGGCCCAGTGTCAGGACATAATGCTGTCACCAAAGTCACTCAGTTCAGGGTTTTCCTGACTCACATGCTACTGGTGGGTCAGAGGAAGCACATGGTACTGGGAAGTGTCTGAACACAAGCTCTGCTTGCACACAGACCGAGGCTGAGGTCTCTGAGCCACCACTGTCCCCAGACTTCAGGGTGTGTTCAACCTCTTGCACCCATAAGCTGCTTTCAGGTTTGCTACTGATGTGCAATGGCTCGATGCTGAACAGTTAGAGGGGATTCAAAGGGGTTTCAGAAATCACAGCAGTCACAGGTCCCCATCACCCCCTAGAAAGGCTGCCAGCTTCACCTAGCTATTCCAGTCTTGGAAACTTGTAAGTAACTTGATTCTCAGGGAATTGTTTGTCACTTAACAGGACTTAGAGAAAACCTGTTTAATTTTAAACATCTAAATACATGGAAATGTTCTAAAGCAACGCCTCATGTTGCCAAGGTGTTTTTTCTTTCTGTCATTCCTGCCAGGACAGCACACTACAACCGTTCCCATCCCCAGAAACCTCAGTGCATGCACCCAGCTCTATCCCAAGGCTGTTTCATGCTTTTGGTTTTCTTCCCCATCTCCACTTCCAAGGCTGTTCTCTCAAGACAGACATCACAGTTCCTCCCTCCCCAAACCAGAGCTCCATCTTCCCCTAAGTCTCAACAACACCTCTATTGCTCACAGGGCTCCTGACTGCACCTTTGTCTGCTTCCTTCCCCAGCCCACTGGGGACCTCTGGCAACCACTCAAGAAGGCATTTGTCTTCCAGGAGAGCCCACCCTAGTGCCCAGTCCTCTCTCACCCATCATCCACAGCCATTTCCCTCCCTCCCTCCCTGCCAAGGCTGATGATTTTGACCCAGAGAAGTGTCCTAGAAGTACCTTTTGGCTCCGGAACAGCAGCGCCCTCCTCTCTGCAGCTGAAATTGCTCAATTGGTGTTGGCTGCAGAGTGTTGCTGGGGGGAGGGTCTTTCAAAACTCTGCCCACTTGCCTGTCAGGGGTGGAAGGGATGTTTGCATTGGTTACTTTGATAGACATCCCTTCTAGCTGGGGGGCACTCACAGGGACAGGGAAGAAGAATTCTTGTTGAGACCAGGAGAGGCTTTAGCAGAGGGAGCTCCTGGGCACTGCACCCACACATCTATGGTCACCAACAATGCCCTTGGGCAGGACACACTTCTACCAGCCAGGGCACAGCAAACACCAGTGCAGAACCATGAATGGAATGGTCCTTATGGCATCCCTCAGGAAAGAGGATAGGGCAGGTTCTGGATGAATGTCTGAACACTGCCAAGGCCACCAGCAGAGCAGACAACACCCACGAGAACATTTGGGCTGAGCTGAAGAGACTTGAAAGCCCCATGAGAGAAGGAGAAGCCCCAGGTCAGAGGGGGCTCAGGGCTGTGTGAGGGGGGTCAGGGCTGTGTGAGGGGGGGTCAGGGCT
>VZTB01010319.1:319402-380503 GCA_013397245.1 Thryothorus ludovicianus | reverse complement strand
GTCTGGGCCGTGTGAGGGGGGTCTGGGCCGTGTGAGGGGGGTCTGGGCCGTGTGAGGGGGGTCAGGGCTGTCAGAGGGGTTCCTGCCTGCACCATTCCCCAAGTGGGGGCCAGGCTGACTCCACACACCCTGCAAAGCCACATCACTGTGGAGAGCCCCATTGGTGACCACATCAAAAGGCAGAACTAAACTAACTCTGTTCAAACACGTGAATTTTCATATTAAACTGCCTTTTTAATCTTTATTAAGAACACTCTGTGGCTTCCACTAATCCAAATGCACTAAGCCCTCTGTACAATTATGTTCTTTGCATATAGCCTAAAATTCTCCAAAATGAGCACATCTAGTCATTGCCACTGCAGAACACAAAAGCAGGGGGGTTTCCTAAGTGCACCCGAAGCATCTAACACTGGTATTTTTGTGCTGTATTCCTTTTTGATAAGGAGAACAAAAAAAAGCAAAGCCAGACGATCATTCTAGTTCCAAACTGTAGACAACATTAAGGTTACAGAAGAGATACTGGGGTGTTAATGGCCATACAGTAAAATTCAGTACATTTTCAAAGGAAAAGATTGCTTCACAGTAAAACTTTAAATCTCACTATCTCTAAAAACTAATTTTCGGGTAACACAATTTGCCATTGAATCAGTGACCAAGGTCACTGCCCAAAGCACAATGAATTTTGGCCTTGAAGGGATCATTTGCCTCTCCTGTACTCACATCCATTCTGCCCTTAGCTCATGGCAATCATCTGCTGTAGAGCTTTTCATTGCCCTCTGCTCCCTTCCAGGGAGTTACTACAAATTAGGGTTGCAGTTGGATTTCCTATGACTGCAAGAGAAAGCAGGGTAGATTTTCCTATAAATTAATTCCTCAGTTACATAACCTTGCTGGACATTCTGAATTTGAGACAAATTTACAAGCCAGAAAGCTCACAGACAGTTTTAAAACATAGTATTAAAGTATTTACCTTCTAACCACTTCCTTCCAGCCTTCTTCTCTTTTCTGGCCTCTTTTTGGACTGGTCAGATTCAGCTTTACATTTGGAGAGGTCAGAGGCAGGGAAACAGCCTTATAAGTAGTTGACAAAGAATTCGAATGACCTTCACCATCGAGTCTGGGAACAGAAATGTGCTGATTGCAAATTACAGAATAAAATGACAGCATACAGTTTACATTCGTGCAGCTAAAAAATAGTAGCATGAACTTTTTCCAGAAGAACCACCTCTATCAAGGAGTCAGAAGGACACATTTAGCTTGTTCTGCTGCAGTGAACTGCACAGGACCTCAAGGCTCTTGCAGCAAACCTTGGATGAAAGGTCCAAGGCAGAAACAATCTAAGTCTGAAGAATAGACCAGAGACAAATGCCAATTTTTAAAACCCCTAATGGGAGCCCAGAACACACGCCCTCTAACCACAAGGGTTGATGAATCCACTCATTCTGCACCTAACTTGAATCTAAGAAAAATATCCTTTCTTCCCACTCCCAGACAGGAGTCTCAATCAGTCTGACAACAGCCCTGTCTGATTCCCTTGTTGATGCCACAATGTCTGTGTTCTTACTGAAGCTGGCCTCTCTGACAGCCCAGTGTCCTGCAGATCAACCTCCCTGCCCTCTCCCCTCCCTCAGTGCAGAAAATGGGAAGAGGAAACAAGACTGTGGGGGATCAGGCTTGTATCACTCAGATGTAAAAACAAAGAAAGACTACAGACCCACAGGGGATCTAAGCTTTATGATCCAGTCCAATGACTTCTTCAGAAAGTGGTGCTGTAAAAGTTATCAGCACATTCCCAGGCAACTGAATGACCTTTTGAACCATTCATGTGGCCCCTGTACATTCCCTGAGTTCTTCTGGCTCTCACCTCTGGCTTGACAAGCTTATATCAAACTGGCCATCAACCTGGCAGGTGAAATGCTCAGAGTCATCAACTTCTTCTCTCCTTAAAAGAAAGAGATTGCAAGTCAAACGAGTTAATGATGAAACCATAAAACAATCAAAAGGTAACAAAACCACTTCTGTATGTGGATAAGTAAAGCTGGCACTTCCTTATTAAACTCCCAGCATATTCACTTTAAGATTTATTCTAACAAAGCTGACAGTGCAACATGGATTCTTAAAAGTGCAGAGAGAAAAGGCCATTTCGCTCAAGTAGTATTAAAAACTAGCAAACAATGCCAAAAAATCTTGTTCTTACAAGATTTTAAAGAGGTTGCATTCAACAAACTTAACACAGCTACACAAATAAAGCAGCCTCAGTCTCTCCAGGCTCTGGGAACGTACAGTTGGTGTAGAGCTTAAGCTACAGAAAAATGACACTGGCATAGGTGGAATCTTGTGAAACAACAGGGAAGGAACAGAGCAGCCTCACCTGGTTGGTGTTTTGGAGGCCGAGGTGCTGTTTTTTTCTTCCTGAGAGGGGATGAGCAGTGAGGCATAGCGCCGCTCCGACGAGTTCGTATCCATTGTGAAGTTCAGCTCTTGGCTTTTCCCTCCACTGCTGCTTTCACTGTTGCAGTCTGTGCTATCCAGGTTATCTGAATCGCTGTTCCCACTGGCACCACCACCTCTTGGCTCTCCATTTATTTTATTTTTATCTGCTTTTTGCTGTGCTAGAGATATATGCTGATCTGGCAAAATTATCTGCATATTCTGAGGAGTCTCTTTTGTTTTATTTTTCTTATTTTTTCTATTTGTGCTGGGAGTAGTCACCACATTAGCTCTCTTCTTCCCAAAGGCATTTGTAAAGGTAGTTGAAGTTGCAGAAATTCCAATTGTAGTTGTAGTAGTTGCACTTGGAGGCTCTATAGGAACTTCTTGCTCCACTGAAAGGAAAGCAGTTTATACACAATCAGAACCCAAAATAGAGAAATCAGTGCCCTCACTGAATACACTACAGCTGAAGTAATGTTCCTTGCTGAGCTGTCAGACTAGCACCAAATTCAGCCGTAAATCCTCCAAGAGTGAAAGACTTTTGTGAACAAAGAAGGGAGTGAAAAAATGAGCAAAGGAATTTTGCCAGGCAGCAGCCATGCAGCACTGTCAAATACTAGAGACCAGCTTTCAAATAGATTCCTTTACCTTAATGGTTGGAAGGTGGCACCTCCACAACCACAATGTTCATAGAAACACTTGTTCTTTTACCTTCATCATCATTTTCTTCTTCATCATCATCTTCTTGCAGTTCCAGAGTTTCCTTAGGCTTGTTTTCTTCATCTTCCTCCTGTTTTCTTTTTTGTTCCTCTTTCTTCTTCTTTCTCTTTTCCTTTCTTTTCTCCCTTTTGGCTGCAAGAGCTTGTTTTCTGCTTTCCTCTCTTGACTATGTAGAAGAAAAGAATCCAAATTTAAACATTTTCACACAGACTAAATGATATTTATAATTCAGATCTTCACTAGAAATCTGGGGGGAAGGAGAAAGGAGAGAGCACAATGAACTAGAATGGCTTTGGCACATACTGAATCATTACACAGAAACTGGACAGACCTTCTGCAACAACAAGACTAGCTGCCCCCAAAATTTCTAAGGAATGATAATAAAGTAAAAACTAAAACAGAAGTAGTAAAAAAATACAGTTTTACTGGAAGACCAGAAAAATCTCTCATCCTCTCAATTCTTCTCAAACATTTAATAAGCCTCAGTAATGTTTTTGGCATGATGTTCACATGTTTGATTCAAAAGCCAGTACTCAATGGCTCTAATTTTAACCAGTTTAAAAAAAAATATATGGAATCAGTCATCTTCTGCACTCTTTGTGCACAGCAACTGATGTGAGCTTAACAAGTCCACAACCCGGAAAATTTAATAACCTAATGTGGAACTTGTCAAAAACTTTAAGAACCACCATTAAGAGAGCCCATTCAAGATGTGTTACTCTAGAACCATTTACAATATTCTCAGCAAAGGGAGAAGGGGATTTTCTCCCCTATCTGCTCAACTCCATAAAATGCTTGTGGACTATGATTTACACCCACAGAAACACACCATGAGACTGCAGACCTCCCTTACTCACATGTCCTCTGTGCAGAGGTGATCCCAGAGAGCTACTGCCTAAGGAACTATTGGTAAGTCCAGCTTTCCTAAAAAGGACCATGGAGTGGCTGAAGCAGAAGTTAGTTCTAATTTGCCACCCTCAGTATGTGCCTCACTTGTGAGATACATTAGGGGAATGAACACAGACACAGTCAGAGCATGAAGACTGACTGCCCTAAGAAGCACCAAAGGAAATGCAGCCTAGAGATTCACATACAGTTCAAACACAGCTACATGACAGCAATTATCTACTCACTTTTTCCAGGTCTAGCTCCTTCAGCAGTATAGTTGCATTTTTATTGGCTTCTGCAGCCTGCTGGTCTTTAGCTTTCACAATTGTCTCCACACACTGGTGACACTTTTTCAACAGGTCCTGAAATGAAAACTTGTCTTACTACCACTGTAATAAACAACAACTGAGGAGTGAGATTTGCTCTACAAACATGAGATTAGCTCCCCTGTATTCATAAACATACAAATTATCTCACAGAATAAGATTTAACGCTGATTTATGTTTTAAGTGCTGTATTTAAAAGGACGTGTAAATCTCCAAATTAGACGCATGTGAGCAAAATTGTACATTCAGTTTTTGAACACTTTAAAATTTCCCATGGGTATTTTTGCTGGAAATTCAAGCCAGGGTCTTCTCCCCAGTCCAACTCACCTTGTCCGTGATGGTCGCTATGTAGCGCATGCACTCAATGTCTGAAGGAAACTGGTTCACTTCCTTCACCAGGAACTGAACTACTTTCACATGCCCCTAGAACACCAAAGAAAATTCCAATCTTTTGTATACAATTGTCATCATTCACTATCAAAATACAAGTTTGATATCTCTTAGTTCAATGTAAAATATTGAAAATAAGCAAGAACATTTCTGGTAAGCTGCTGTTTGGGAAGAAGAACAGTTCCTGCTTGTTCAGTGCTGACAGTGCAGCCACTGCTCAGCTTCAAGGTGGAAAAGACAGGCTCTTCCACAAGTTATTTTTTATTTTAAAATACAAGGACTAGAGGCAGATCCTCATGGTTTTAGTAACAGCCAAGACACAAGACAATGCTCTTTAGACACCATCTGTCACCCAATCCACTCTCTTACCACTCAGCCCATGGAGCTGACTTTGACTGTTCAATTACAGCCCAAGTCAGACCAGGAAACTCAGCCACCTGAATGTTATCCTGGCAAGCACATTCCTCTGCTCCCAGGGTACACTGTGCAACCACACAAATCACCCAACTGTTGCTTTTGAAGTTATGTGGAAGCAAGGGCTAAGCTGAGCATTTTTGTTTGTCAAAAAAGCTGCACACTTATTTGCTATTTTGTTAAAGGCAAAGATGCTACAGTTAATAAACTCCTCTGCTTATGGTCTTTGCATCCAAGACCACAACCGATGGAACCATCCCAAAGCAATGTTCCTCTTGCCAAGAAGAAATGGCAGTGGGTGACAGAAAAAGCTGACTACAGAGTGTCCCATCACAACAGATTAGGAACAGAATGAGAGAAGCACAAAGGACTCAGGACAGCTTATTGCAGACTGGTATTGTGTTCATTTCCAAAGCAGGACTGAAATGAGCAGTACAGACTGCAGAAATGTGGAAATCTCAGTCCAAGTATTTGCCCAGTGTACAACTGGAAATGATAAAGCTAATATCATTTACAGAAAAAAGTTTTTCAGCTCTCAGAAACTGGATCTTTGTGAAGTACAGTAATTACAACTTTGAAGCAGATATTTCATCAAAGTAGTAATTTCACCATGTTATATTTGTGTCCTAGGGTGACATTATGGTGCTTGCATCCCCATTGGTGTGTGCTGTTTATGTTGGATATCATGTTCTGTGCCTTTCACACTGGCTCTGAAGAGCCAATGTTTTGTTTTGGTTTTGCTCTCAGCCTCTCCCCCATGGCTGGTGGGACACACACACGGGCAGTACCTGGTGCTGCTTTTGCTTTTTTGCTTTGGCTTTTCTCTGGCTCTCAACTCTTGCTTCTGCTTGCTCTTGCTTCTGCTCATTAGCTAGTTTAGCTAAACAGTCCAAATTTCTTCCTGGACTGTTTCTCCTTTCCTTTTTTTGGACCTACTGGAACCTGCTCCGGACTGGGACCTGGGAACACCGAGAGTTTGCACCCTGTGGCTGCAGCAGCTGCCCCAGTGCTGGAGGGATTGATAACAGAGCAACCACCCCCAAGAGAGACTTTCTGAATTTGTCATCTTTTTCAGAGCAGTGAAAGAGTGGTGTCATCTGGAATTGTTCATTTTGTGTGTTGGGGGGTGCTGTGTCTGTTAAATAAACAGGTTCTTTCCACTTCTCTCTGAGGAATTCCTCCCAAACCAGTTGGGGAGAAGGGGCCGTGTGGGCTTGCTTTCTGGAGAGGCCCCCTTTGGAGATTCTCTCCCAAATTTGTCCTAAACCAGGACAATTTGATTCTTCCATAACCAAGCGTTCAGCCTCGGGATGCAATGGAAGCACTGCTCAGAAGACACAGGCGAAGCTGCTGTCCTACCTTGCGGAATGCTGACATGAGAGGGGTGATTTTGCGGTTGTCTGCAGCGTCCACGTCTGCCCCTGCCTGCACAAGCAGCTGCACCACGTCGTAGTGGCCACCGTTAGCTGCCAGCCACAGAGGGGTGTTCCCCTTCTTGTTGCGAACATCGATGTGTGCCCCCCTGAAAACACAAACCCGGTGAAACGGGAGCAGTAAAGGTGCAAGTCAGAGAGCAAGAGTACAAAACATCAGAGTACAACTGGATATAAAACTTTAATAACTGAAATACGGTGACAAGATATGAGAAATTCTGTCCCTGAAATATGCTGTTTCATCTGGAATATTTAAACCTCCCTGACAGAAATTAACACTCATTTCACGTCACCTACTGCACCAGAGAGATGCAACCAGCAACCTTTAAATTATCAGTGTGGTGACTACCCACAGGACAAAGCAGCCCCTTGAGATTTTAGCAGCACACTGGGTTATGCTTGGAAAGCTCAAGAGCTACTTCGAGGCTTTGCCCCCCAAGTGACAGTGAGGAAATGCTCACATGGGAGTTGGTGGATTCACACAAAACAAGCTGCCCAAGTCAGACACTGCCTGCCTGCCTCTGGTCCCAACTGCCTGCTCTGCTTAATTAACACTGCAATAGTGACATATTCCAGAGTAACACAGAAGAGTAGGGAGCAGATTTAACATCCTATTTTCAAAGCTTCAAAACTTCCAAAGGGAAGTTCCCATTCCCTTTGCTCTCAGGTGCATGAGGTAATGTGAACAAGAGCACCCTTGCCACAGAGGAATACATAACTAATGTGCCACTAATCATCAGTCACAACAGCTTTGGGTTGGAAAGGATCTGAAAGCTCATCTTGTTCCAACTCTCTTGCCACGGGCAGGGAAGCCACCCACGAGATCAGATTGCTCAGAGCCCCACCCACTTCAGCCATAAACACTTAATGAGAAGAAATGATTACCTATTAATGAGCAGCTCGCAGAACTTGTAGTGACCCTTATCTGCTGCAATTGTTAAAGCCGTATCTCTTGAGGAAGGCACAGGTGGGGCATTCACATCTGCTCCTTTATCAAGGAGAACCCTTCCAACCTCTGCATAGCCTCCTGAAGCTGCTTCCATCAGAGGTGTGAGACCAGTCTGTGCAAAGAGAACGAGTTACTCTGTGAAATCTGCACAATATACTTCAGATAAGACAAATGATTCCTACAAAGGGAAATCAGATTTTTATTTAGCTGCTTATATTTAGTTTAGGAGCCTAACTTCAAGTAGCCTCTTCCTCAAAAAAGACCCCAAAAACCCAACCAAAAAAACCCCAACAACAAAACAAAACACCCACACACGAACTAACCAAACAAAACCAACCCAAAACCCAAATACTCTTGGGCTTTGATTTATACAAACCCAAGCAAACTGTTGACTAAGCACCAGCAGATACCTGTCTCAACAGCAAATGCAAAGTTTATAACAAGATCTCTACAACAGAGGTTAGAACAGATTCAAATGAAGACACAAGTGTTTCTACAAAAATACTCATAAACTGGCTTTATAGCTTTTCTCTAGCCTCCCTTGGCACTGAGACTGATCTGGGCCCAACTTAGTTTGCCAGGTCAGACTGTTAAAAAAACTTACACCAGCTGCTAACATGCCCAACTGACCATTTGAGAGCTGGCTTTTATCCATATCCCCTTTTCTCCAGCCACAGTCATTCCAGAAGCAGGCGGGGTAGACAGACACAGCAATTATTTCAGCAGCCTTAGGAGTTACCAAAAATTCCTTTGTGCTGGGGAAATCAGTCTGGCTGTCTACACAAGCTTTAAGCTTGCTTTATGGCAGGAGACACAAAGCTGTCCCAGAGCACCAAAGGATGGGACCTGTGGAGCATTTCAGAGGCACAGAAGGTCACAGTACTGAAGCCACGGGTTCTACAGCAACGTAAAAGCTTTACAAAGTTTGACTGCACTACTTTGGTTGTAGACAAGAAGTCTGTTCTATATGAGAATCACAAGCAACACTATTCTCTTCCTGCCTAGACTGCACTTGCATGTAAAAATATCTGTATCTCTTCTGTTACTATCACGTCAAGTTTAAACCTGAAAAAGTCTAGACAAGAGTCAATCTAAGTTTCATTATAAACTCAGAAGGACCAGTCAGCTTTTCCCTAATGCAAAAAATACATCATCATCGATGCTTTTTTAGTTTTTAAAAGAAACCACACTTATTTCAGAACATTTAAGTGCTCTGATGTAATAACTCCTCTGAGCCCAGAGAGGCTGAAAGTTACAGGAAAATCTGAAGACACTTGATGACTCAGAGGCAATAAGTCATAAGGAAAGGCAAGTCCCCCCCTTACCTTTGCCCTGTGCTCGACATTGGCCTTCCTGTCCAGGAGCAGACTGACCACCTCTGCCCGGCCCTGGAAGCAGGCCAGGGTGAGGGCTGTGTTGCGGTTGGTCTCGATTTGGGCGTTAATATCAGAGCCCATGTCAAGCAGCAGCTTCACGGCAGGGACATGGCCATTCATAGCAGCCAGCATCAGAGGAGAAATCCCCAGCTTACTGCCAGTCCTAAGGGAAGGAAAGAAACAAACTGCAGTGCCCGTGGCCGAAGAAAAGCTCTGGGAAAGGTAAGTGTATCCAAGAGCAACAAAATGCTTTGTTCTAAGTCAGAAAGGAACATATAACCTACACAAAACATAGGTGCTGACCTAAAATAGCAGCATTTTTAATTGATTAGGAGAAACTATATGCAATAAACAATTGCAATCTATAAACAAGAAAAATACATTTCAGCTGTTACATTTCTGATGGCCAAAGCAGATATAAGCCTTAAGCTACATCTGACTTTTTCAAAGAAAAACATGCTTCTAGCACAGCTGCAACTTGAACTTTGCCTAGTTAAGAGTCCTCTGGCTCTATCTAGTGTTAGAATATGTATGTTGTCTTAAATGAATAGACAGCAGGATTAAGAGACACTGCCGTGTAAATTTGTTCCTCTGCCTGAAAAAAACATCTTCAAACACACAGAGCTGCCCTGAGCACTTGGCTGCTTCCTTGACATGGTTCTGTTGGAAACAGTTTGACTCCCAGACCTCAGAATGGTGGAAAAGGGAAAGAATAGGCTTGCAAACTATAATCCCTTAAAATTTAGGTATAAGCCAGATGAAGTTTGTGACAGTTAAAGGATTTAAAAGCACTAAGACAACATGAACAGAAAAGATGTCATCAGTGTAAAAATGACTGCTGCAAGGAGGTCTGGAAACAGCTGAGATTCCAACCTGTGCATCAAGATGGAGCCAACAGGGAGTGCCTGTGCCAGCAGGTCCGTTGGTCACATGGTACATTACCTGGAATTAATTTCTGCCCCAGCATTGAGAAGGATCTTGATGATATTAACATAGCCACCAGATGCAGCAAGGCTTAAGGGTGTGTAATCAGACACATTCCTGTGTTCTTTATTTGCTCCCCGGGCCAACAGCAAATCAACAACCTGAAAAGACAGGATGAGTATTAACAGACATATTGTGGCCTTTGCTATTACCCAGGGAGTGAGAGGATGTTATCACAAACTTTCCAACCGGTTTCCCTTGTCAACAGACAAGATTCCATAGGAAAAATCTCCACCCTCTTCTGCTTGACTTTTCCCTATCTCTGCACAGCCCCCACAGCCCATGACCACAGCAGTTGAGCACTTGTCTGCCAGAAAGACTGTTTTACCTAAATGAAACTGTAAGGCTTCAAAGTGAAGCTGTTCCTGGGAATTTTAAGTTTGCAAACAATAGATCTACCCTACTCCCATAATGTCTTACAATGTTTGAGCATCTCTTTCAGAAAAATTAATCTCACAACTTGAATTCAAATGACACTTGTGCCAAGTTGGATCATATGTATTATATGAACTTTCCAAAAAAACATGTGGTAAAACTCAGAGTGACTGATGTTAATGGAACCAGGATAAGGAAGGACTCCTCTATCAGGAGCAGCATAAGAGAAATAAAACAGGAGAAAATAAAACCATTTTGGTGATGTACTTCAGTGGACCTCAATTTACTATTAACAGAAGCTAGGTGATTTCCAAACAAGCCAGAAAAAAAGGCTCCTTGCTAAGCCAGAAACATAAGAAGTGGATTCTGGCACAAAGAAAAAAATAAAGAGGAAGAACAGAAAACTTAAGTTGCTCAATATGTAATGCTACTACTACAGGCCATGTTGATCTTGCCTTTTCCTATGAGAGGTACTTTTACTCTTAAAAATCTGCAATTCAAAAGTAAAATGGAAACTTTCCAATTTTGCCCAACTATTTTAATCCCTATATTAATTAATCTACTACAGAGCTCTTGGCCATCTCTATGCCATCTTCTAAGGCACTATGCACATGACTGAAATAGGAAGGATTTCACAAATCTTATTTGGACACACAGAAACCTGACAGAACTCTGAAACATCCTTAAAAGACAAGCACAAGGTGTTCTGCATTGCATTTGCACTTATCAGCATATGCATTATCACTAAAGCCACGTACTCCCCACACAAAACCCCACTTTCTGTCCTTGTGTGCCTGCACCAGCTGTTCCAGGTTTGAGAATGGGGAGGATGAATAAGAGAAGTGCTCAGTGAATAAAGTTATTCAATAAATATCTGCCTCCCTCACAGAAGTACTTACAATGTGAGGATACACTGACTGAAGAAAGACCACAAGTTATCACAAGCGACCATGACCATTAACTAACAAAACTGGGATAGGAAAGGGAGAGAAGAAAAAAAGTCTTAAATTTCTTCTACCTTTCTTGGAAGAGGAAAAGGCCTTAAATTATCTACACTAAAACAGGTAAAAAACCTTCCAGAAAAAAACAGTAAGATGTATCAAGAACAGAAGAAATCCAACACTGCAAAAAACTGCCTATCTGCAGATAACAACTCAAGGCTTTTGAGGACAGTCTGTACCTCCTGGCGTCCACCGGAGCATGCCAAGGAAAGTGGAGTATCCTTTGTGCGCTCCGACTGTGCTTCTATGTCCCCACCTTTGTCCAGAAGAATTTCCACAACACCAACATGTCCAGCAGTTGCAGCCAGAATCAAAGGTGTAAAACCTAGGAAGATAAGATTGCATTAAAAAGCAACTTTGAGTACCTCAAAAGTACTATTAAGGCGCAGAAATGCACAAATGGGTTGATTCACAATGACTTCTCTTGATCACATCTCTTCCTCAGACTGGGGGTTTTCTGCTGGATGCCACAACCTCAGAGCCTTTCCCAGCCCTCTTCTGACCCTGCCACATCGAGGCTCTGATTCCAGCCAAAGGCTGTTCAGAAGAAATTTAAACAGTGCTTGCAGTGATCAGTTTGGATTGAGCTCTGACCAACTCCTCTCCTTGGAGAACTCACAGCTTTCTGCATTATTACTGTTAAATTATGCTCCAACCAATGACCACATCTGCCCTGCACGTGTTGCTGACTGCCAGTGGTCAATGTGAGCTCTAACACATGTGGTGTGGTGGTTTTGCTCTCTCAGCTATAAAAGATGTGAGATTTTGCTGAACTCTGTCGCTGAGAACAATGATACCAAACCTGACAACTGCCACCACCCAGCTCTGAGAGCCAAGATTGACTGGTTACCCCCATCAGCTCCTCCATCCAGCTTGCTAAGGTCATTTGCAGAGGGTGCCATAAGGACACAAGTGCCTCATGTTTCACAAAGCTGCTCAAGATCCCACTCACTGCAGACAGCAGCTCACTGGCTGTGTATGACCAACGTTCCTACGTGAAGCGCAAGAACGCAGCTCACATTTTGAAACGCCCTGTTTCAAGCTGCAGTTCGTGGCCAAGCTGTGTTATGGCTTTCCCTTACCCTTCTTGTCTCTGTGTTCAATGTTGGCACCACGGGCGATGAGCACAGACACCAGCTCCTCGTGCCCTCCCGCACACGCGAGCGTCAGCGCAGTGTCGTGATTGCTTTCAGTCTTCGCGCGTAGGAAAGAAAAAGAAGACGCTCAGTGTTGGGAAGGATGAAACAGGAAAGCCTTGCAAATATGATTGCTTCACGGAAGACTTTAAAATTGTAGAAACTATAAGTGAGATTGAAATGAAGGCAACCTTCGACATACCAAACCTTAGTTGCTAAGCTTCACGGAAGACTTTAAAATTGTAGAAACTATAAGTGAGATTGAAATGAAGGCAACCTTTGACATACCAAACCTTAGTTGCTAAGCAGCTGGAAGGATGGTATGTCCAGCTTAGAGTAACCCCCTCTTGTTTAGATAAGCTAGACCCTCTGCTAGCTGATAAGCATGGTAATGTAAGGATTCTTATAGGCTATATGTAAATGCCATAGAATTTGTATGTTGTAATAGATTGGTTAGTGGAAATTAGAATATTCAACATAGAAGAGCATATATCGCATTGTAACCAGAAGCTCGCTCTCTTACTACTCTTACTTCTCTCTTACTCCTCTTCTCTTCTCTCTTGCTCTTTACTCTCTTAGTACTCTTCTCTTCTCCTCTCCTCTCTTTCTCTCTTGCTCTCTCGCTTCTTCCCTTCTTTTTCTTATGCTCTCTTCTCTCTCTTACCTCCCCCTCTTCATCTCCCTGCTCTGCTCTTATCTCTGGCTCCTCAATCCTTTGTTCTCTCCCCCTCCTGGGCCTGCTCTGAGCTGTGGCGGGCAGCTCTAAGCAGGATCCTAGCTTGCACCCCATACCTTTTGTAATAAAACTTAAGTTCTAGGATTCAGCTTATAGAGATCTCTCGTCTCCGTCCGCCGTCCCATACACCGGGCACACAACAGTCCACAGCAACAATATCCTACAGTATACTACAGCTCAGAAATTAAAAATAAAGACAACTTTCGTATTTCTACAAGAGTACTAGATTGTTTTTTTTTTCCTTTCAGAGCTTATCAAATCCCCTCCAAGGTAACCTCGGTTACTCACATGTGCATCGATGTCCACTGATGGGTACATGGGGAGCACGGACTGCGGGGGCACACTGCTGGCTGCCTGCGGGCAGGGCTCGGGCGTTGGCGACTCCGCGGCGTGCGACGAGCTGGTGGAGCTGCTGGGCACTCTGCTGTTCACAGCTGAAAACCAACACCAGGTTATTAATCCACCCTTAGGAATCTCCCGTTTCGTATGAAAAATAGTAAGTTCCGTAAAATTGCAATGGTCTAATATTGAAACAGTAACAGGGGAAACAAATTGAATGCTCCTAAAAACAAAAAGCAGCTTTGCAGCAGTTAAACAGTGTAAGCATCGTCTCCAAACTGTGGTAAGTTAGAAAATAATTTTATGAATTAGTCTGTATGCATTATAAGTGTGAATTATGAGGGTGATTAGTTACCCTTTTCTATCTGTAACTTCACCGTTAAAATGTTCAATCATATGCTCAGTTTAAGCAGGCAAATTATTTATCACTAACACACAAACCTAGTGTTCAAGAATATACTCTTATTCTGCAATCCCAATTTTTTTCACATAGAGGTTAGTGCACACTTAGCCTCCAGAGAGAGTTTTCAGAGCAAGATGACTGACAGCAACTCACACTATTAATCACATCTCAGAGTTAAACCAACTCAGGAAAGTGGAAGGGAAGCAGACAGGAGGGGGCAGTCAACAAAAATAGGAAAGCTGAAAACTGTCTGTGCTCTCTAAAATTTATTCTTATTGATGCACAGCCTGTAAAAGATGTCATCCTGAAGATCCAGCGTTGCTCAGGGACACAAGGAATGCAACTTTATTTTTTTTAATAACAATTTAAAAAATCAATAATTGCGAATCAGATTTTTTCACCTAGTTTTAAATCATCAAGCAGAGAAATCTCCCTGGACATCCACTGCAGGGCCAGGACTCCTGCCTGCCTCTAACCTGATGAGAGTCCAAGTGGAGCCCAGATCCCTGTAAGCAGCTGGGATTACTGGCCAGGAAGGTGTAGCACACCTACTGTAACACCTACTCCGTGTGTGCTTTAGCCTGGATTTGTCAAGCATTGTCACTGCTGGATTGCCAAATGTCTCTATTGTGTAGCCTCATCAGCTGGAACACCCGGTGAGCTTTAGTTATTCCAAAACACACAGTATTTAGCAGCATTCCTGGAAGAAGCAACTAAAGGAAACACTAACAGCTACAAGTAAGAAATAGGCAGCAGCATTTTGCTTTTGTCCAAGTGTTAAGGGAAGATGAAGGATGAACTCAAACCTTTGTACGACTTAGAGAACAAATTCTGCAAACCTTTCCCAACTCAAACTTTCCCATTCCATTGACAGATTACACCTCAGCAATTACTCATGGGAAAATGGTGAAGATGGAAAAGTCATAGAAAAAGCCCCAACATGACCATTAACGTCACTAACTCAGCCTACAGAGCTGCCAGTGCCTGACAAAGGAAACACAGACTGAAGCAGGGCAAGATGGGTCACTGCCATTGGGTTCTGGAAACATGGCAGGAAGGTTCACTGAAATTTGGGGAAGTTCCATTTTCAGTTGTATTTTTAAGCAAACACTTCTCCCTGGTACATAGGCAAAACCAGCATTAACATTTGGTCACCACGTTTAAGCTATGAAGTACTAGATCTGAATTCCTATTACAACCTTCATGAGCAAAACAGATTTCTACTAAAAGCTTCAAATACAAAAGCTCACTATGGATTATCACTTACAGCAGCAAATGAGCATTAATTAATGCAATAAGATTGTTTTCTTGCTTAAAAGTGCAAGATAATAACTGGATTTCTACAGATTACTCCTTCCAAAATATAGACACCATATCTCCCTGTTAGGGACTTATGTTAAATCAAGCTGGTCCTTCCTTGTGGAAGACACTGGCTCAATTTTTTCAGCTCTTGCAACTACAGACACATGTAAAGCCACATGCATGTGCTGTGCATGCAGAGCAGGCTGTGCACAGGGACTCCACTGGAGCCAGCTTAAGGGTCTTAAAGTAATATATATATTCACTGTTGCTGTCACAGGTTCCACAAATTCTATTTCACAACCATGACTGAAAATATCAAAGTATTTATTGCATATTTTAGATTTTCATCATGTGTTTGAAACATACTGTCCTGGGTTGATGCTAAATTGTATCCCCATTCATCTGTTTCGCTCAGAAATAAGTGTTGTACCTTTAAAAATTGGATCTGAGAGTGAAGAAGACACACTAGAATTCCTGAGGCAGTTGTTTTCAAAACATAAAGATAAGGGTCTGCAGTTTTTTTCAGACTCACACAGCCTGTGCTTTTAGCAGGGTGTGGACAGCACAAGAGAGCTCTCCTTTGCTTTTTGTTAGTTTTTTTGCTAGCCGAGGCAGAGAAGTTCTCCGAACTGCGTTTTTGTCCTTTTCTTGAACTTTTTTTTTCCTGCTCTGGACTAAACACCCAAAAGGGCACCAGGAGCTCAGCCCTTGGCCACCGGGCCTGGCCTGGGCCTGGCCTTTCCACCAGAGGAACCGACAGCAGCTAAACCGAGCTACAGCCACGAGAGAGACTTTCTGGCATCTCTGCGGAGCGGCGAGAGGTTTTTTGTTGTTCAGGGTTGTTCCTTCGTTTGTTGGGCTGGGGAGTGCTTCATCTGTTAAATAAACAACTTTTTCCACTTTCTACCAAGGAAATTTTTTTCCTATCCCGATTCAGCTAAGGGGAGGGGTGGTTCATTTAAAGGTTTGTTTTTTTTTTCCTTTCTTCCCCCCTCCCAAATTTGCCCTAAACCAGGACACATACGAATGTGCACTAAGCACTTCATGTGCACAGTAATAATATTAAACATGAGAGAGAACACCAAAGGCAGTAGAAATGAAGATAAACCCTGCACTGATACCCTATAATATGGTTTAAAATAAAATCTAACAAATATTCCTACAACACCCACCAATTAATCACTCCCTGTATAACTGCTGAGTTTACAAAATAGCAGGATTTTTCAAAATACTATTTTTTATTTCCTCAGTGTGGCTGGCAAGCTAGGCCCAGGGAACAGCAGCGTAATTTGTGGTCAGTGGAGCAAAAAAAGCCTAAGAACTTCTGCCTCCATTTTCAGAGGGCTGATTTATCCCAGCTCTAGTTACACAGCAAAATACAGATTTTAAACTTGAAAATGCCCCTGCAGCAATGGTTCCAACATGGCATTAACACAGAACATCTGTGGTACAACAGCTTAGCAGTGAAAGCAGCACTGACACTGTTTGCCCTTGACTCCACGGAAACAATTTTGTGACAGAGGTTGTGGGTATGTCCATAGACTTCAATATTCAAAATATTTCCTTATATAAAAAATTTATCCTATACATGACAAAATCCAGATTTCCCATATCCTGTGAAGGGTTCACAATGTTCCACAGGGTCTGTGCTTGTATGACTTGGAAGCTGAACGCTCATCTTTAAAGGCATGGATGACTATTATCAAAGTTATCAAAAAATATCAAAGGAAACATGAGTAAAACAAAAGAAAGCAGGAACTTGGAATTTTATCCCAATACAACTCTGGGGCATTGAGAGTACCTGGAGCAAGCAGCTCTGGATGAGATTTCAGTTGTAGGCTGAAACTGTGCCCACCCAACCAGTGTCATGACACGAGCACTGGCATCCAGGAATACTGGACTTAGACTTCAGTTCCTCTTTCCTCAGAGGAACTGGGATTTTCAGGACAGAGAGAATCATCCTTTTCCAAGCCTGAGCAGCCTTTCAGCCTGCCCAGGCAGCTTCTCAGTAACCTGCTGCTGCAGAGGCTTTTGCACCATGGTGACTGCAGCTCCTCTCATGGCTCACCATTCCTGACTCCAGACTGTCCCAGTTTTACTGCAAACACCAATCCTCAACACAGAAACTCAGATGTCACCTTCCAAATCCTTACCTTAAAGGACCATAATTCTGTATCACCAACTACAACCAATATGTCAGAACCAAACAACAAAGTTTTTCAGAACACACCTGAAATTTCAGTTTGGAAACATCGGCTCACAGGACGAGAGTGGGACAGAAAAGCACACACAGTCTCTGACTAAAAATACCAGCTGAGCAAAACAAAGAGAAACAAAAATATTCCAACTAGAGACAAATCCCAGCAACATAGAAAAGTTCCTCATCTTTAATACCCTAAGCCAGAAAAAAGCCTCAATTCAGATACTACAACTAAGAAATTTACAGTGGAAAATGCAGGTGAACTGGAATGAAACTCTAAATATGCAAGATGAGGCTACAAGAAACCAGATAGATACTGAGTAATGAAAATGATAGCTGTGTTCCGAATTAATTTATTGGTTTCCCACTCTAAACTGCACCAAGTCTGTCCCTTTTGTAAACCTCTTTTTGACTGTAATAAGTCATACCTTTAATGTACTACTGGGTGCAAGATTTTTGCAGCAGCGCACCAAAACAAACTTCATCACAAACAAAACATTCTGGAGTGGAAAGAGCTGCTTCATTTTTAGGTTTTAGCTGATGTTCCAAAAGGTACTTGGTTACTGCTGCATAGTTTTATGGAAGAGGGGATGTGTGCCATGAGTCACTGACACTTTGCACCTTGACATCCACCACCTAAAAACCTCTCAGCTGACACAGTCTGCCAGCATAACTGTAAGATAAGTACTCAATTTATGTACATTGTTACTCTTAATTTGGTCAGCAAAATGCAAATTTGTAGCTTCATAGGAATTGAAGTTCTCCCTTACAACTGGTCCCAACTGAGGCTTGGAAAGATTTGCCTTCTACATCATGAAATCCCAGAATGGTGTGGGTTGGAAGGAACCTTAAAGCTCATCTCATTCAACCTCCTGCAATGGGCAGGGAGACCCTCCACCTTCACCAGGTTCCTCCAAGCCCTGTCCAGCCTGGCCTTGGACACTTCCAGAGATCCAGGGGCAGTCACAGCTGCTCTGGGCAACCTCAGGGCCTCATCACCCCCACAAGGAGGAATTCCATCTCAAAATCATCTCTCCCTGTCCTCTGGCAATGGAAAGCCATTCTCCCTTTTCTTGTCCCTGCATCCCTTGTCCCCAGTCCCACTCCAGCTCTCCTGAGCCCTTTTAGGCACTGGAAGGAGCTCTGAGGTCTCATCTGAGCCTGCTCTTCTCCAGGTGAGCACCCCCAGCTCTCCCAGCCTGGCTCCAGACCTTGGAGCACCTCCATGGCCTCCTCTGGATATCACCACTGCTAAGAGCAACAGTAAAAAGTATTTTGGGGTAGAGGGAAAAATAATTTCTGTTCTTCTGAAGCAGTCCCCATCCAAACTGAAATACTCAGAAGGAATAAAATGCTCATACCTCTTCTAAAGCCAGAGTCACTCACTAACATCACTGCAGCTCCAGCAGTGGGATCAAGGAGAGCCCCCAATGCAAAACAAACTCCCTAAAACCCAGGCTGCCCATGCACTAGGCACAAGCCCCTGAGCCATTTTGCCTGGCATCTGCAGTGGGCATATAAAAATAGACCTTGTAACAGTTTCTATTGCTCAAAATGTCTCTATAAAATTAATGACTAATGGGTAAGTTTATGGGAAAAGTGTATTTTAGATATGGATCAAAGATTTCAGAGTATGAATAGATATATTTCCAATTTGTTTTTACATGGCTATAAATCTGAGATATAGTAGGATTATAATTTACATGGAGGTCACTTTTACACAAAAGGATTTATAAAATGAGAAAGATACCTATCTTCTGACAATTTTTTTTGAGGGGAGGGAAGTGAAAGAAACGTATGAATTTCAGAAGAAAATCTATTTCAATAAAGCAACATCAATACATTTTTGCAGAAGCCTCTGGAACTCAACAGCTAAAGACTCCTCAAGTTGCATTTCTGTAAATGTCGTTTCTCATGCAGAAGAAGGTGCCATTTGTAGTGATTTTTGAAATAAGTCTATCTCATGTCTTAGCAAAAAATGTCTTTAATTGCTTAGCAAAACCAGTAGCTGCTCTCAGAAAGTAAACCAGTGTCTATTCAACTTTTAAAAATTATTTTTAAGATACAGTTTTTCTGGTTGTTTGCAATCTTCTTTCCCACAGCACAGTTCTCACACTCAGCTGGACTGCAGCACTTTTCACAGTGGGGACACTGAGTTTGTGGCTGTAGAATGAGCTGCTGACCATGAGAGGGTACAGACTCCATGGCCTTTTGCCAGACACGTTCAACTCAGCAACAGCACCTACTCCAAAGATTAATCCCTTGTTGATTATGTTTTGCATTACCCATTCAAATTTTCTTCTTTCTACACTCCAGTACTAAAATTTTGAGTAACAAAAACTGAGAATGTTTTAATGTTGGCTGAATATTCTAAAGAGCGCCACAGAGCAGGGAGGGAGGCTCACTGTGCCAGAACAGGGGGAACTAAAACTGATGCTCTATAAAATAACTGGAATTACAGTGAGGAGAGGATGGGAGTTGGTACAACCACCCCACTACTCCACCAACTCTGGGTTCCACAGAAGGTTGAAAAGTCAAAACAGTCTTGACTTGCATGAGGTTGATGCAATTATCATTGCAAAGGCTCCCAGGAATGGCTGGCCAAAGATCTCACTGCACACTTCTACAGCCTTGACATCAGAGGACACGGCAGTGACTACAAAACGGGAGGGGCAGGGGGAGACAGACAGGAAAATAATGGGCAGGGGCACAGGCACAAGGTACAAAGAAAGGTTGAAAAACACTGAAGAAAAAAAGAAACTACAGACCAAACAACACTGGCTATATCCTACATACCTCCAGCAGCAAACCTCAATCCTAGTCAAGTCCAGGAAATGAAGTCACCCAAAGTGATCCCTGTTTGTGCACAAGGGGACTCACACAACCCGATGTGTGGCCATTCCCATTCCTCTTCACACCGTACCAACACGTGGAAGGATGCTGGGGTTTTTGCTTTTCATCCAGCTAACAGGACACGTTTTTGCCATGTGGAACATCTAACCAGCAGATATTCCTGTACAACACCTGGGGTTTAGCAGGGATTCTGCAAACACAAGCCATCACAGAACGGAGCAGTTGTGTGCGGATTCCAGGCTGTGCTTAAGCTCCAGCAGCAAGGAGAGGATGCGTTTGTCCATAAAAGTGACAACAATTTGGCTCTTTCTAGAGATGGCTACCACACTGAAGAAAGTCACTGACAAGCCTGCACAGAAAAGTCTACAGAAGATATAAGTCTGTCATGCTTTTGGGTTTCCTAATGGGCACTACTAATTACTCATGATGAGGCTTTTTAAAGAAGCACAGAAAAAGATGAGGCCAAAGGGGCTAAAACAGGTGTCCAGTACAGGAAGTTTTGCACTTTGGAAAAAAAGGTATTTAAAAGTATCATGTTAGAACTGGAAGTCACTGTTAGGATTAATAGCACTAATCAGGAACTTTATTCTTAAGCAAGTATTCCCAAACTGGAAAACCCCAAGACGTATTTGGAGGGAAGGAGAGAGAGGGAAACTGAGCACACAAATTAATGCAAAAACAGGTATATTTCTTAACCCACCTGCTATTAGGTCATCAAGAGTGTCGGTAAGCGTCTGTGCTGGAGTGGCAACCATTAATCCGTCTGGTTCTTGAACTAAGAGCCCCTGCCCAGCAATTTGCTGCTGCTGTCCTACATTCTGCTGATTCCCTAATGCTTTCTGAAGTTCAAGAGACTCTGTCCCATTATAACCTAAGTTACCAGAAAAATTACATTGCGGTGCTGGCAAAGGCTGGATAGGGACAAACTCTATTTGTTCAGCAGGTGGTGGAGACTGGTGTTGCTCATCATCTTTAGACAAGATTGTGTCAACCTGAGGTAACCCTGAAAAGTTATCCTCTGGCAGACCCTTATTGGCTTCCACTTCTGGGAAGACCCCTGCAAGTGAGCACTGCTGCTGCAGGGCAGGTGGTGTGTCTGTCTGACCTTTGGTCTCCAAATATTCTTTGGTAAACTGCTGTTGGGTTTTCATCTGCAACTGCCTTTCCACCTTCTGCAGCTCCTTCAATATTTTCTTCTTCTTCTGTACTTGTTCTTCTCTGTTCTTTTTAAGTTCTTCAATCTTATCTTTATTTAAAGGTTCACCTTGAATTAATTCCAATGATTTTAGTTGTGCTTTTTCAATAGCACTAATTCTCTGTCCAAGTTCATTCAGCTTGCCTTCAGTCTCTTCTACTATGCATTCCAAAGGCTGGTATGGGTGAAAAGGTGGCAGTAGGTCCTTATCTGCTACCTGCAGGGAACTTGACTTCTGCTTGGATGCACCTAAGCACATGAAAAATGTTTGAAAAAATGCCATGCTGAAGATACCCCAAACCTCCCCTCTCACCCACCAAAAATAATAATAATAAAAAAAATTAAAAAAAAAATCTTTACAACTAACACTGCACATCTGTCAAAGCACAGAAAGGTAAACCCTACACTCCATGTTAAGACAAGAAAGGACAAAGCAGATAGATGGAATTTTCAATATTGATCCTCATATCCTTTTGAGCACAGGTATTTTAATCTTACAAGGAACCTTGACAATTTCTGACATATGTGACAATGCACTTGGGAAAGGGAATCAGCAAGAACAGCAAGGCAATTTATATGATTTACTGAGTTCCCAAAGTTCTTCTGTGTGTGCAGAGATTAAAGTTAAGAGTATATTCCAGAGGCTGACTTCCAACAGCAAGGTTAGGAGCAGAAAGACTCTACAGCTGAGAGCAGACTAGCCTGACAGTAAGATGATACTTTGAATTAGGGTTTCTCCAAACATTGTAGCATTCACCTTTACATTACAAGCAGAATCCTGCCCTCGCAAACTTAGTGCTTTCAACTGGAGTGTGAAGTTTTAGCACCTTTTTAAAAATTCTGCGACCAAACTAACAACTTGCACACTTCCCCTTCCAGTAACAAATGAACAATTCTGTTCATTATAAAGACTTTAAAAATAACATTCACCAAGGCCCACTAAACCTGGGCAACCCTGCCCCAATTGCTGACTGCCCTCAAGCAACCCACAGCTGTTTTCCCAAAAGCATCATCTGGGAAACTCTAGTCACATCTTACTGAAAGGAATCTATTTTAATTATTACTTTAGTGTCAGAACTTTAATTAAAAATGTGAAAAGTTTTAGCCTGATTAAATAATTTTCTGCACTAATACTAATTTGCTTTACCCGAACACTGATATATGGTTCAAAAAGAAAAAAGGAAAGAAAACTTGAAGTTTTACAAAGCTGACTCACATAATTAGTCATTAAAAGGGGAACTAAAATGATGTACAGTTTGAGCCATGGTTTAATAAAGGTACCTAAACATTACACAGTTAAGTCAAAGTCTGGATGCAAGAACTAAGTTGTGGGTCAGTCACCAGCCCTGGAAGGATTAAGTTTCCTGAAACACAGATTTCCTTCATCCAATACACTAATTCACAAACAACTTCAATTTGAATTGCTGTCCAAACAAGAGTCATATACACCTCACTTTGAAATGAATCTTTTTTGGAGGAACTAAGTAAACCAAACAAATGTGGCATTTTTCTCTTATAAAGAGAAATAACAAATATGAAAATAGAATTGGACCAACTCTGTACTGCATACCTTCAGCAGAGTCCTGGGAAAGCAGACCATATCTAATTATATGAGAAACAACACGAACCTTACTAATCCCAGGAAACAGCCCAGAATCCCATAGGCACCCTTCAACAATGCCAGGAAAGAGCCCAGCACCCCACAGCCCCTGGAGCTGCCCTCCAGGATGCTCCTTCTGCAGCTCCACACTCTCTGCAGGTCAGTGGTTGCAGCTGAGCACCTCTCCCCATCACTGCTGTTCCTGTGCCTCCACACCACGAGTCCCCAGCCAATTGCTCAGCAGGCAATAAGGAATTTGGGGAAGTTCAGCAATCCCTGCCTCTGTGCTGGCTGGTGGCTCTTGAGCTCCAGCTCACTCTAACCCGTGGCCTCTTTGGCTTTGTTGTGCACTCAGGCATTACCCTTTAATTTTAACAAGTGTAATTAACAGGTTTTTGAGACCACTCTTGAGAATTACATTTGCACTCACCAAAAATTTCTGAAAGGCTTGTCTTTATTGTTTTGAAACTAAGCTGTGTTCCATTGCTACAGTAACCAAACTAAAATGAACCCTCCAGCTGAGATGGGAACCCTCTGCCCTGCTCTGCTTAATGGCCCCCCTAAAGTTCTGTGTCTGCCATTCCCAACCTCACACGAGGCATTCCCACAACCCAGCAGCTCCACACACCTCCTGACACTCTAGGAAAGAAAAGCTGCAGTTCCAAGAGCCTCCCAAATAATCAAGTATGGATGTCCCTCTCTATTAAGTCTGAGCTGGGAAGAAAACAAGCCTGCATGGGAAAGCTTTTCCAGGAGCACAAGAAGAAGGAAAGAGCAGAAGCACAACCCCACCTCAAGAGCTGGGCTGGGCTCAGACAGCAGCTCCAGCCCAGAATCATCACAGAAAGATGGGACAGTTTCTGAACACAAGTGTTAGAAGACCAGCTGGGCTCTCAAGTTCCAGGAAAGGTACAGAAATTTGCATTAATCAGCTGCTAATTAGATAGCAGGGCCACTTTTCAGGTTCCAGATCACCCTTTCTAAGCCAGGAAACAGTTGCAACCTGTATCTGAAGCTACTGGAAGAGAGGAGGGGTAGGAAGGAAGATCTGCTAAACCTGACATGTTCACCAGAACAGTCAGGTCAAACCAGAGGTGAAGCTACACTGCTGCAAGTTTTGAATATGCAAATATTGGAGATAGTAAAAAGTAGCATTTCCTGGTTTATCCAAATCTCCTCTATATTACAATATCCTGAGAAATACTGTGCCCATTGTAGTACATCATTATGAACACACACTTTACACTTTCACTTTTGAAATATGTAAATACAGTAAGACTTAAGAATCCAATCACAGGCCAGATCATAATCATGTCAACCTTTTTTAAAAAAATTCTTTTGTACATTTATCTTTTGGGGGCAGCATCAGTCATCTACACAATCAACCTACTACCAAATCACACCTAGCAACATTAAACTGTCAATCTGGCCTCTAAAAGAACTATTTTCATCACTTTTAGAAGACTTGTTTAATATGAAACTAAGTTATTTAGACTGAAGATGACTGAAATCCAGATGTTGCTACACAGATACCACCTGCCAACCAGTACCATGATTACAGGAAAAAAATAGATCAGCAAACTCAGAGTAGTTCTGGGCATGCTAGGAAAGCCAGAGAGTAAAGAAGGGACTGATTCCCCAGTTAATTTGTGAACAGTATCACAAATTGCTCTTTTATTTGCATTTCCACACTCCCACAAGTTCTGGTCCCTACCCTGTCCAACTCAGCCTTCACCACAATTCCTGCAGAGCACGCACAGATCTTCAGCCAGGTTTGTGACCAACGTTTATGACTCTCATTTTTGCCCAAACACAGATTCCCATCCACCTCTCTGACCCCCCCTTCTCTCCAGGAAGGGACACGTGTTTCCTAAGGCAACTTTAGATCATCTCCCACAGACCTGACCTGCAACAGCCCACTCACCCCAGTGAGCCTGTCCCAGGCATCATTCCTGGGCTCCTGAGCAGCCAGTAACATGCAGAGAGGACACCATGACCAGCTTTTAATGCTTCTGGCTGCAAATGACATTTAAAGTCCCTAAACACTGTGAGAAAGAACTTGGAAAAATACTCTTCAGTTCTGTAGTCCTCAGGCAGCTTTCTCAAGCAACTGAACTCTTCTGTATTTAAATTTGCTTAGAACACATTCAGTATTTATACAGTTGCTGCCAACAAACAAATCTGACAACATATTTCCTCATGAGTGGTTATGATTCTCAAGGGAGTTCCTCTTCTAGCTCTGACTTACAATCCATAGGATGTCACTTCTTCCAGGAAAGAACTAATTTATATGTCTTTCAGTTGTGTATTTTACATTTTATTAGACAAAATTCTGAGATTTGTTAACAGCTCCTTAATTTCTATTGTCACTGTCAAATGAAAAAAAAAACAACCAAAAAGTGGATCGAAATCCAAACAGTGAAGTCCAAAAGATTTTTTTCCAGCATAAAAAAATTACAGTAAGAAAAAAGTCAGCTGTGTGATACACATTTGTACATTCAAATTCATATTCTCTGCTGGAGACCCTGTAATATAAATCTGTATGAATCACCCTGTCATTTGTGTGCTCTGTAACAGAATTGCTTGTCTGTTGTTCTTGCACTTGAGGTTTCTTTTTGTAAATCTGATTTCATTCAGAAGTTGAGGGTTCAATTTGCAGCCTGCAATTAAAGCTCACCAGCCTTATCAACTTAAATAAAATGAACTCAATATTGAAATTTCATGAAAATTTTGTTTTTAACTATAATTTGTATCAGTAAGAAACTCATCTCTAAGGACCTGGAGAAATAATCAGTTGCTCCATACAAACACAAATGCAAAGTACAATATTACATAATCTTGCAAATTTGGGGAAAAAAAAAAAAGCCTACATTTCCCAAGCAAATTCACCTGCTACATGGTTTTTCATACATGCAGAATTCTTCTTTATAAAGAAAAGGTTAATTGGTAGAAGGCTGAATGATGAGTTTGAGTATGTTCACAGTATCCCTCCTGGAACCATGGAGTAATTTTGCCAGTCTTTATCACTCCTGCAGCTGTTTCTATGGCAAATTGCAGGGAATGGGTGCAATGCTATCCAACAGGCAATGGCTACACAGCTGAAACCAAGGCAAGCTGAACTCAATTTTCAGCCATTCAAAAATCTGAGTTACTTTCCAATCTTAAGTTTTCTTCCCAAGTTTCCTCTGGTGGCTTCGTGGTGTATAACTGGAAAACTGCTAAAATGTAACTGAATTAGTTGGTGGCAAGCAGGTGACTGAAGCTTCAAAGGAGCAGAATTTCACAAAGCACCTTGAAAAGATTGTTACACATTTGTGCTCCTGGGGACCTACTCATGTCTGGGTGTCAAATCCTGCACTACTGAGGATTTGCAGAAAAAGGTCCTTAAGTCTACAAGGGAAGTATTAGTAAAGTTCAGAAGTCAGGAGGCATGGATGGTGAAATCTCCCTTGGGAACTCATCCCAGATACCTGGGCTAGTTGCTGACCCAGGCAGGAAGTTACCAAAGGAAATGGTAAGAGTTGATCAGAAGATGCTGAAGCACATTAAACAATGAACAGGCAGCTGGGACTGTGCAGTAGAAAAATCTTGTAAAAATCAGAATGCAAAAGCTGGAAAAGCTGGAATATCAATTTGCCTCTACTAATGTTTTTACCTCCATGAAAGTCAGAACACTTCCTAGTTTTACTGTGAACCTGGCCCCTATTTTTATTAAATCACATAATGCAAGTAATCTCTGCTGGGATATATAACTCAGTATTAGGCATAGAAGTCAAATATCAGAGTAAAAAAATATTTATTGAATTTGTATCTATTGAAGTTACATAGAGTTTGTTTTTCTTCCTCTTCTCCACACCATCAGATTGTTAGATTTAGCATGGGGATCCAGGAAATACCATATATTGAATATCTAGCTGAGAAAGCTTAGAGATTCCAAAAGTACCACTCAACTTTAGGGGAACTCTGGTCTCCATCACAGGGGACAAAGGCAATTGTGGGCAGCTTTCACCTGAATAAATCTATTTGGTCTGGTGTCATTCTAAAAAAACCCTGCACCCCAAATGAAAACCACTGCAAGTTACTGCCCACTTAAAAATGACACTAGAAAAGCCACATGATAGCATGTTGACAGGTTTTAAGTACTCACTTTAGGCCAATTAGTTCATTTGTAGGCACAATTTCAGAGTAAGCATGAAGTAAAAGTATGGAGAGAAAAATTTACTGAAAACCTGATACCTCATTCTCCAAAACCAGACTACTTTGAATTTTGACATGTTTTAAAACTGCTGATGTTAGTAAAATATTTTGGCTAAGAAAACAACCCTGCTGCTTTCCACAGGCTCCCTGAGCATTCCTTGTTGTCCCAGCATGTTTGATGAGGATCTAGAGGGTGCTCTGTGCTCCAGGCTCAGCAGGAACCACTCACTTGCATTTACAAAGTAGAGGGGATTACCACCAGCTGGTTTCCTGAAGAAATCCAGCAGCATTCCTCTGGACTGTTCCCTGGGCTGGGCTCCAAGCCCCTCTCCCAGGGAAGCAGGTGCAGGCCACGTGGAGCTGCAGCACAGCCCTGCAGTGCACAGACCCTCTGTGGAAACAGCACACGTGGGTTTTGTCCCCAAAAAGCTCTTTGTGCTGAGCTGCTGCACCACAGCTGCTGCTGAGCAATCCTGCCCCTGCTCAGCAAGGGCAGAATCCACCAAAGAAGGGAGCACCTGCCTCTCCCCATGGAAGCAAAAAGAGCTGAACTGGGATTTCTTTTACATGGACACAACAGACACGTGCTAAACGTAATGCACTGAGAAGAATCCTTCCTAAGCAAGCAGGAGCTGAGGTCTGGTCAATCCCATAACTAATTCTGCTCCTTTTTTCACCTGATTTTCCTCCAGTTCTTTCCATGTTACCATCTTGGTGTGTCACCTTTATCTAAGCCTTTCCAGAGCCACTGTTGCCTCTGAAATGTTTCTCTTTTCAGTTGCTAAACACTGATGTTAAATCCTTTGCCAAAATAATTATTCAAACGGTAATGATCCCATGTGCCTCCATGCTTTACTGAAGAAAAATAATATAATTCAAAATTAGACCATACATTCCTTTTGAAAAACCTGATGTCATATCTGAATTGTAATAGGAACACTTAAATGTATTCAAGTTTTGCATTTGACTTGCCAAGAACTCCTCAGAAAACAAAGTATCACTACTGAGTTTCTAGCAAAACTCACACAGGTCTATAAAAAAAGCTTACTGTGCTAAGGTTAAGGAGGAAAGGTACTGCTCTCCTGCCTCCCAGCAATTCACAGTTTATACAAAAACTCAGGGACTAGTTCTAATTGAAGGCAAATAATTGTTCTGCCCCAGATAAACAATTTAGTTATGCAAGGACTTGACTGCTCTCCTGCCTTGGAAATAACAAACACCTCAAACATCTCACCCCTTCTTTTGCCCCTCCTCTCCCAAGAAGTTTAGTGATGGAAGTTTGGTGAATTAAAGCCACCTGTGTGTAACAAGTCACAAGTGGCAGTTCAGCACAGCACAGCAACTGTGCACTGCAACGAGCACACAGCATTTAGCATTTCCCCCCTAAAGATCTGAGAGACACGAGAGCTTTGCACAGAGTTCTTGGGAATGCTTCATCAGCCCAGTGACACATTTGGGATTGCTGCATCTCCTGCAGTGCAGCACAGATGAGTTTTGCTAACATGCATGAAGCATGTCCAGAACCCTTTGAACAATGAGATCTCCCTGTGCCAGTCCCAACATCACAGTACTGCAAAAATCACACCTAAGGATTTGCTGACGGTGGCAATAAGGTGTTTGTAATGAGAGCTGTTTCCTAAACTACAGTCAACTATTTGCTTTTCATAATTGGATAAAATAAAATGAAGATTTTAGCTTTTAACTTCAGTCTTCTGACTCAGCATCAACTAATCCCTTACTGATTCCCATGCACCACAAAATGTGCTCCCAGAACACTCCCACTCCACAGTGCTAACAGGCATTGAACTGGAAGGGCACACATGCTGGTAAATAGCTTTTTGGTGGTTATTTGAACCAGAAGTTGTTTATTCTATTCATTTGTTTGGCATTTTTCTGAAATCCTAAATATCAAGTGTTGCACAACCTAGGTCACACACATGGCATATGCATGGAGAGGGGCACAGCTGCACATTCAGACATCAGCAGGTACATGATGTTTTTCTCTCTTTATTTGTGCCCCTAAGGAGTTTATGTTTGTTTGTTTGCTCTGGAAGTGCTCAGTGTTTCCTCAAACAAAGCATTGAAGCAGATCTAGCTAACAGAGCTTTGAATACTGTAATGCTTAAGATCCCCATCCAAAACTGTAGATCATCAGGAGCTGCAGTTTGTAACTTTGCACTTGAGAATCTGCTTCTCTTTCTGAGCTGACTTAGCAGATACGAAGATTTTGTTACAGAATCCATAGCTGGAAACAAACTCCCTAATTGCAATTTAAAAACTGCAAGGAGTTTTAAATGAGCTTGACCATGTTCAAAGCAAAAACTCGGATGGTATGATTACTCACAAGAGAACTATAACTAATACAACAAAAGCTCTCCTGGCAGTAGATCTGCACTGGTAATTTATAGTGCCAACATGTTTGTATTGCTACTGACAGAACAGAAAAAAGTTGGTGCATCAGGTTCATGGATAATAGTTGCAACTATTCTAGAAGACCAATGTACAATATTCAAAAGTGAACACCACACCTAGAGTATATGAACTTTTTTGTCTGTCTGCACTAGGGCAGTTACCATGAGCATTTTCTTCCACAAAAAATTGAAGAAGCATAATTCTAATAAATTAGAATAAGCACAATGAGGTTAGAACAACCAGTATTGCTATACTGTAGAATGCAAGAAAATAAGGAAAAAACTATGAACTCTATAAAATAGTTTTAAGTTATACTTCATTAGAGGTGTTCAAGAACTGATGGAATGGACTACACTATGCATAAGCTCTAATAAAATGGTCCCCAGTCTATCCATTTCCAAACCACATAAATTCTCTGAGTGTCTACATACTGACCTTTAACCACTCCCAAGAGAGGTGGGGAGTTCTCTTGAGGGGTCCTGTCAGGCTCCTGGGGAGGTACAACCATAGCGAGCGTATGCACCGGGACACGGGGAACCTTCAAACAAAGGCACAGACACATTGTCAGGTAAAAACACCTTCTGGCAGACCCCATCCTCAAGGGTTAATACAAAGGTACACAACTACAGCATGCTCCTGCTCACTCTTCCCAAACTGTGTATTGTAGGCTACCTCATAGTGTGACCTGACTCTTGCTTTTTTACTGGGGTCAGAGTTAACTGAGCTACTCTGTGCAAGATCCCAGGCTGTGTTGGCTGGAAAACTGTTAATTCCTTTAGGCTTTTAATCAGCTAACTCCCCTGGAGCTGCCTCTTCAGGCTGCAGAATTCTGAATTTACACAATATATTTTCTTTTCTATAACAAACAGAATCACTAGCACCATGTGAGAGGCACTACCACAGTGCTTTATAGCTGTTGAACCAAAATACTGAGCAAAAAGGCAGGAAAGAAAACAATATCCTTTTAAAATCCTAGGTTTAGGGCTATCCTGTCCTGGGAGAAAAGGGAACAAAGTTCATGTCTTCTTCAGGTCTGTGCAGGTAGCACCAACCAATTCTTTCACTCTCTGTCATTCTCATGTGTGCAGGGTTTTTACAATTCCTACCACCGTCTACGTTCGTTTTGAAATTAATTACTAAGTAAGTGTTTCTTCCCAACACTGATGGTGCTGTTTGAAAACAACTCCTTGTGCCTTACCTGAGACTGATCCTGAGATGGAGGTGTGAGCTGGGACAAGTCTGCTGCAGGAACCGACAGAACATTGTTTGGGTAATCCAGCAAGTAAGAAACAACATTTGTGTGTCCTCCCTTGGCAGCTTCAATGAGCATTGTTGAGCCATCCTGAAGTGAGATTTTGGAAACAAAATGCCAGAAGATGAGTTTTGCTCCCTGGTGTAGCATCTCCATGTAAGATACAATACTATGACTTAAATTTCCTATTTCATAAACCAGCCAGGTGGTCCTTTCAGAACCTATGAAAATGAAGCTGCAAGTGAATACCTTGAGCCGATGAGTAGGATCCGCCCCGTGAGCCAGGAGAAGCTCAACCACGGCCAGGTGACCTCCAGCACAGGCCAGGGACACCACTGTGTGATCATTGTTGGCTGTAGCCCTGTTCACATTGGCACCTAGAAAGAGGTGAGCTTAGAATTAAACACTCAGAATTTCTTTCTAAAAGAAAGTATCAACAAGTACAGTATTTTGTGGAACAGAGACAAACTTTACTCTTGTAATCCAATTACTTCCTACACACTTCTAGGGAAAGAGCAAAAGGGATTTTGACTAATTGATTGGCTTCTACACATCCTCCTCCTCACCTTGTAAAGACAAGACAGTTGCAACAGCGGGCTTTGTAAGTGTTAAGTGAGGGAACACATGGTGTAAAAAGCACAATTCCAAATGCTCGCTCTGAGCAGCATCACTACGTGGTGCAGTTGCTACTGTTTCAGACAGTACTTGATGTGCTTTTCTGAAGGAGGAAGTGCTTTTTTTAAGAAACTGAAAATACCTGCTGTATTTCAAGTCTAATCTATACAACAGAGTAGGAAAAGTAACTAGCAAAATATTTTGCAATTAATTCTGTCATGAACTACATGAAATTCAAAAAAACCTTAAGGGTTTGACAAATGCTCATGTACACATAACTAGAATAATTTTGAATATGGATCACAAATATGTGGCATTGTTAAGTGGCATTTTAGGCTTTTTAATTAGTTATGTAAAGCAGCATTTACCTTTGCTAATAAGGAATTGCACGGTGCATAAGTGACCAGCTCGTGCAGCCTTCATTAGTGGGGTTCTCCCACCTTCAGATTCATGCTCCTAGAGAAGAAATAACAGATGTATAAACAGGCAAAAATTGTACCATTGCTTCAGCTTCTGAATTATCTTGTGATGGGACCAGAATTACCCCTCTGAGTAGAAGATCTATCTCACAAGCAGTCTGTAATAAATGTAAACTGACTGGTGCCAATTTTCATGTTACCTAAAATACTAAATTACACTGTTAGAAAGGATTAGGGTCACTTCCATACTGGTATCACACCAAGAAACTTCCATACTCACAACTCCCTTTTTATTTTAGTGTTCAAATGCATGACATACATGAGAACAGTAAGACCTTGCTTCCTCCTCAGAAAGGGAGGAAGATTTAACACAAATGCCTCCCAACATCAGGAAGTCCACAATAACCACAAAATAAGCCACAGTTCAGAGAGCTGCCACGTGCTGCCAGGCCTCAAAACTGCAATAATGCCTTGAGTGCACACAACATTTATAAAACATACTGAAGAGGTTCAGAAATAAAAATGAGACAAATCAACAAATTCACAGCAGAAGAAGACAAGAAGTCTCTAAGAGGATTGAAGAATAAAGAAAAGGATTATATAAACCAACAAAAAGGGAATGAGTGTCAAGAACAATTTTCTAATTTAAAAAGCTTCAGAATACTGGAAAGATGTGCTTGAATACAACTGTATTAGAGCAGTTACAGAACTAGACAATGTGCCTGCTATGTAGACATGATCAATACCACAAAGAATGCTGAGCAATGATATCAACACTCCCACAAAACAAGAGGAGACCACATCATCTTCTGGGAGGGTTTGTATGCACTCTACAGTCAGTATTATCCTATTTCAATAATATTCAGTCTGATCAATAGTATATTAGGAATGCATGGCTTTTAATCAAATATCTGGGAAGCCAAGCTCTAAATTCACTCTTTACTTTGTAACTGCATGTAGACCTGATAGTGAAAGCTAACATTTAGTACTGACAGTGGATGGCATGGCTACTTACAAATACACTCAGACAAGAAGAGATTTGACAGAACAACTCAACTCCTTCATAGTTTCTGTATTCCTGAAAACCCCACATACACATATGTCCTTTGACATATGGCCTACTTTAGTTGCAAGCTGCATGCTAAGTTAGATTTTGTTCATACGTTTGAAGAGGAAATCTCTTGACTGAATCTTCTGTTGGAGACTGGCCCCCAATCCAAGCCCATCCCTCACTGTAATTGCCCCTCTCCTGCTCTGCTCCTCAGCCTTCACAAGAGCTCTGTGTTACTGTCCACCAGTGCTTTAACACATGGCTAAACCCCAAATTAGTGCTCTGATTTCTTTGCTTACTCAGTAGTACAACACACAAGCACATGCAGGCAGACAGCAAACCTTACAGACCTGCTGCTGAAATCACTTTATTTTATATTTTAAAAAAATTTAATAGATTCTCCTCGCAGTGCAAGGACTTCTTAGATAAATAATAAATACCTGCTTCTGGACTGTCTGCATGGCAGAAACATTTGCAGGACATGTAGAGCTAATTATGTTAACATGTAGCCCTATGATTGTAAGAATTAGTGGCGTGCCCTTAATCCTGATGCTTACTCTGGTATTTGACATAGTTCTTCATTCCTCAGCCACTGCCAAGAGATCCTAAAAAGCCAGAAGCTGCTGTATGCCTGAAGCACAGCAAACCTCTGGTTCCACCAGCACATCACTCCCATCACAGCAGAAGATGCAGAGAATTCCTGACCACCACTCTGCTCTGAGCAGGACCTGGACACTGCTGCTGAACTATTTCACACCCAGTTCTAAATCCTCACTGATGCAAAGATGGCAAGATGCAAAATTTATTTTAGGTCACTTTTGCTATATTCAAGGTAGTGAAAAGCAGCCTATATTACACTGAGATGTAGCAGATAACTGGCAGTAAGGAATAATTATTTGCAACATTCTGCCTTCCTAACAGACTTCACTGTTGGAAGTCTCCAACACGGACGCCAGGAGGCTTCCTCATTGAAATGCAATGCAGTGATTCTGCCCAGTTTAACCAACTGTCACTTCCTGAAGCAGGCAGAACCTGATCCTCAGCCACCACACACTTCCAATCCATGCAGCACCATGCACACCATCAGTCCAGCCAAACGAAACCATTTGGGTGCCCACCTGCTGTAGATCTTCAAAACTTATGGCATTTCGATGGTATTTTTCACATTGGAAGATAGAAACATTTATTTTAAGATGAAATTAATTCTGACTTCAGCACACTCTATAGCCCTAATAATGGCTACCTACAGCATCAACTCAAGCTTTAAAGACAAGCAAAATAAGAAGCTGAGACAGTGCAGTGCCTCTGTCTACTCACATTCTGTCTTTTACCTAGAATAATCATAAATTTCAAAGATCATATCTATCTGTATGTATCCATCTCTTTTTCAGCTGCATTAGATAACCAAAATCAGGACAGAGAAAGTGGAAGTTGTCCCAAAGCACCCCCATTACCTTTCCAATATGCTTTCCCCTTTTATTTATACGAAGCATGCACCAATGTTTATATTGTAATATCTAAAGTAATAGATAGTAGATAGATATTAGATTATGTCTAGAAATTTTGTAATATTTAAACAAGTTTGGAGATAAGTAAAGTGTCTCCAAACACAATCCTCTTGCTCTCTGCACTGTAGGACTTACCACAGCACCCTGGCTCTTGTCACTGCTCCAGCCTTGAGGAAGCTGGTAATTTGTACCACCAGGAAAAGGAACAAAGGAGAACACCCCTGTCACATTTGGAAAGCCATTCTCTAAACCCTTGGGTGATGTGCTCTCCTGCTAATTCTGCTGGGATAGAAAGAACACCTGAGAAGAATTTTCTGTGGGTTTGGGTAACAGATAGAAATGGAGGGGAAAGTGAGAGTGTTACCCAAATCAGGCAACAGTTTACACTGTCTGCACCTTTTCCACTGAGACTCAAGATTCCAGTCAGCAATAATTATTTCCTTTCTAGACAAATCAATACTTCCAAGAGCAGAGCAGAGGTATCAGGAGCACTTTATGACAACCATTGGTATTTTTTAATTTTTCCTTTTGAGTTTTCTGGTTTAGGCAATTCCAAGATCAGCTACATAAAGGCTTTCCCCACATACAATTCCTCTTGGTTCACAAATATTCATGGTTATATTAATCCCTAGGAAAGTTTTTCTTTTTTTATTTTTTTCTCCCAGTGTTGCATGTTATTTAAATGTTCAGGAAGAAAACCTGTATTTTCAAACTAAAGTTCCAACTTTTCAGTTATTTAACAAGCCTCTCTCATCTATGACAACAGTGAATTTTAAACAGAAATCTAAATATTATTCTGAACAAAACGATCTAGAGAAAGCTTTTGATGCAAAAAAATCCAGTCCCTAACATTTTGCTGATTTTCAAGACTGAGCTCCAATTCCAGCAGTTACCAACCTACCTGCCCCAAATAACCTTCCAAAACCTCAACTAGACCTCTAGTTTAAAATAAACACCTGAAAAATGGAAGACCTTAAAGGAAACAGATTTAAGAGGGCTGCTACCAATGAGATAACCTGCTGCATTTGAGAAGGTTGGGATATTTTTTTTAAACCAGTTTTAAAAAACCCACCAGAAGGGAAAACACAGGACAAGAATGCCCTATGTAGCCTGCACAGTGAGTGTCTAGATCTTTGAAGAGCCCGAGATGCCTTGAAGCCATGCTTGTCCTTAGCATGTAGCCTGAGGCTGCAGCTGACAAGCATCAAAGGCCAACCTCACCTGATGCCTGCCCAGCTCTATGCCCTCCAAAACTGCCTTCTTAAAATCCCCCTGCTTGTCCCACAGAAAGAGAAAGAACTCACAGCTCTTGTTCTACAAACGTTCCTGGTCACAAACACCTGGAATGTGAACTTAAATAGGATGAGATCCACCAGCTGCAAACTGCTTTGCTGGCATAGACCAAGCCATGGAGCTCTCATGAGCTCAGACTCCTACCATGAGCCATTCACATTCACAAAGAGAGCACAAAGGTCAGACACAGCATCTTTGTTACAGACAAGATGGATTTTTGTTCGCTACTGCAAAAGAAAGAATTTCATTGTACTCTGCACCATCCAGAGACTGCAACAGCCAAGAAGTGTAGACTACAAAAATGAGCTTCACTTGTCCTATCATGCTTTATCTATACAAGACTAAGGGCCAAGTCTAAAAAAGCCAGAAATCCCTGACCTTACCCTGATGGTTCAAAAACCAGTAAGAAAACACATAACAGCACCTCAGATTCCTCCCTGTAACAGCAACATAGCAACCTCCAGAGTTGCTGAATTCAAATCCAAGAACACTGGGTGCTTTTGTATATGTTTAAATGGTGCCTCATATACAATGCATAAACCCACAGTCTGTCACACACATCAAGCAAAGTGAGTTTTTTAATTTAGGAACCACGCTCATGTGAGGGATGCTATCACCTGAAGGCAAAACAATGACCCCTGCCATGACAGAAACATGTCTGTAAAAGCTTTGTGTCAAAGGAGAAGAATTAAGAGGCAGTCTGGCATGTATGCTTGGGGTTTTTTGCAATTAGAATTACGTGGATGCCAGGTAGCCAGTTTTAGTCTTCTAAGCAAATCAAGATGTGGAATCTAAGCAAGTATTGAAGAGTTTTTGGGAGACCCTGATAGTGTAAAATGAGAAAAATAGAAGGATGAAGCTGTCCTCATGGGTTCTCTTCCATCTCTTAATTTCTGCAGAAAAGCTCACATATATCTTGTAGGAGAAAGGTAAATTCCATCACTACATCAACTCCTATACAGCACAGCCTCATCTACAGCTACAAGAGGGTCCAGGTTAAAAAATCCCAATTTAAAAGTCTTTTCTGTATTTTCCAGCTGAGAAGATCTCACTGTCCAAAAAAGAATACCTCTCTTTTCTTTGCAGCTACATTGAAACAGACAAAGATGCAACCACCTTGTCAAAAGCAGTGCTACCTTCAAAAGGGACACCAGAATCTCCTTTAATCCAAGTGTGATTCTACATCAAGAGGGAACAGGCATCCAAAAAGGTCCTTTTAGTTTATTGAAAGGTAAGCAGCTTAAAAGCAGGATATCATCTCTCATTAAATATCATCAATACTCATTGTGAGATTTACAGTCCTTAACCTGGTTCCTGTGGGAACATTTATGTACCTCCCACGTCTTACCTTACACAACCCTTGAGATGAAGGTAACTGCTGGGAAAGACACAAGGAAGAAATAGGAAAGGAAAAAAAAAAAGAGGAAAAATTATAGGAAAAATTATCCTCTCACCTTTGAAATGAGACAATCTTTGCCACACTGGTAAATAGATGTATTACTGAAGTGATGAGTATTTTTTCCTTAAGTTACTAAACCATATTTCTGCTTTCAAAACCTGCTTTTATCAACTCACATTTCAGAGTTCTAATCTCCAAATTTTTACTCACGTAGGTCACAAAATGTAAACTAGCTGTTCTGCCCCCAAAAAGGTTGGAAACAAGTGACATTTCCATTCCATCCAGTGGCAGGAGCTCAAGCTGAGACTCTGGAAGTCCCTGCTCCTGAAGGGGATGGGAGAACTAGAATGTAACTGTGGCACAGATGGGATCACAGGCTGAAGGCTTCAGATGTGCCTCAGATTCAGTCATTCATACACTTGGCAAAAGCAAGCTGATTTCAAAAGGCATACATTAACAAGAAAAGGTGCAGGCCTGCCAGCTAGTTTTGCCACAGATTTTGACAGGCTAACTTTGTAAGGACATGGAAAAGATCCCTCAAAGAAGGGCATCAAAAAAGCACAGAAGAATTGTCAACACGCCAGACTTCATGAACAATTAGTCACAAGGAGACAAATCCACTGAAGTATCACAGAGGATTGAGCAGCTCTCCAGCAGACAGATGAGCACTCTGACACTGCTCATTTCTAGTGCTACTTGTCACTGCAGAGCTTCAAGAAAAAATCAACCACAAACTGAAGAAAGTTCATCCCAGCCATCATTTTTTTTTAATTCTCACGGTGCTTACAAAGCCACATTGCTTAATGAGTGTAACAGAGCTCTCAAGATCTTCACTGGTTCCTGAGCTGAATGGCATATTTGATATCAGGCCAGAGGATCAGTTCCTGAGAAGCATCAGTTCCTGTTTTCATTTGCCAGAACAGCACCAATTTGTGCTGAGATGTGGTAATGGTCACTCCCAGTTCAGACAAAACTCTGCAGGGACTAGAATCACTTTTCATAAAACACTCACAGAATGGTCTAGGTTCAACAGAACATTCCAAAACCATTCCATACAACATTCCTGCCATGGACCAGGACACCTTCCTGGCTGCTCCTGTTTTATTTTACTGTTTTGGACATAATCAATATCTTTCTCAGAAAGAATTGCTTTCCAACAGGAAAAGATGTTGCATTTTCAGTTCCTTTTCCAGTGACTCTGAATTAAACCTCAGGGATAATGAAAGTTTCTGGAAAACAATGAAGAAACAGTTCAAGCAATCTCAGGAGAGAGGGAAGCCACAGGTTGAAAAAGGAAGCAGTAAAAAGCAACAGAAGATGTACTTTTTTTTGCTGTGTCTGAACACCAGCAGTAAAGCAAAATTAGCAGGATAAATGTAGACAGACCAGCTAAATTCTAAGTCCAGATCTTCATTCAGTTCCTGACTTCCTGGGACAACTTAAAGGAGTCATCTAAACTCACTTGAATGAAAACTGAAATGCTAGAAGAACAGACTCCTATGGAACTGCCAAAGAAGCTTTTTCATACCCAGCAGTAAGGTAACAGCATTCAGAGCCCTCCCTCAGCCCATGACAAACATAAATCTATCCAAAACACCCCCAACTTCGAATAAAGCAAAGCAACACAAGTCTGAATAGAAACTGCTTCAAACTGGAGGCACCTGCTATCAGCATCACTACCATCACATATCCCAACTAATTTACAACCAGAATTCAAAACTGGCAGATTTATATTGCAGGTCTTCCTTTCAAAGCAATTTTGCTTTGCTTCTTTACCCTGTTTTCCTTGCCTGTTCCACATTTTCATTGGCAGTACAAGAAAATGCAGTGAAATGAAACTTTCCTTCAGAAAGGACAGACATTGTCCTCTTCAATACTGAGAAGTTGATGCTGATGGTCACAAGCATTGCTCACCTTAGTGATGGGAGGAGGAAAAAATGACACAACTCCAAAAATTTGAAGTGACATTTAAGCAGCAACTCTTGTATGTTTTAAAGTTTATGCACAGCAATTTTTAAATTTTTTTCATTTCAAGCTTTGCTCCCTGCGGGATACTCCATAGGTTTTACCTTTATATAATCAAGTACTTCAATATTTTTTTTTAAAATCTCCAATAAACCCCCCCAGACCTATCCTGCCTCTGCTAGAATGGTTCATGTTTGGTACCCAACATGAATTGAGCTAAGTGCAGTAGGCATGCAAAAAATCCCATAACCCCCTCAATAATGACTTGCCTCCCTGATAAGAACAAATTAAGCAGAACACTACTGAAATAACTGCAAAAGAATTAATAAGTCTTAAGAAAAGTAAAGTTTAAAAAAAGAGTGGAAATATTATTCCCAATTATAGCATTAGTTTATTTTTTTCTAAATAAAAAAGAAGACTTCATTAATGACTGAAATTTAAGTAACTTCATTAGCATGCTAATTTATCAGGTTCAATGATATTTTTTCTGATATTCCTGGCTTTTTAAAAGGAACAAGAATTTCAGAATATCCAACCCACCCCCCAAGCAAAATAAAACACAAGCCAGTGAGTACGTAGAGGGGAAAAAAAAGGAGAATACTCCTCCTAGGCAACCAAAATAACAATCTTTCCTGCTTGAGCCTTGCTTGCCATAAGGCTCCCAAGCACCCTTGGAAGACTAAAGTATCAACTGTTTTTGCTAATTACAAGTCAAATATTATATCCCTCTAGCTGGTGAAGAGGCAGTTTTAGGTCTCTTGCTACATAATACAAAAATGACAATTATGTAAACAATTTAGTTTACATTACAGAAAATAAACATGGAGAAACCAATGTGCTAAAGCCAAGAGTTACAAGAAAGAAAAGAGATCAGATTATGCTGATGATTTAAGACACTGCTTCGTTTGGGGTTTTTGTGTAGTAGTCTGCATAAATTAAGAGACTAACAGTGTTCAGAGACCAAAACTGACATAGAGAAGCAGGAGTTCCTAATACTAAAACATTTTAAATTCAGAGCAGATTACCCACAAGAACTTTTACTTTGTAGACAAAACAGAATATGCAGGCTTTAATAAAAGCTTCTTTCATGCCTCTCTTCAGAGCCATATAAGAATCTCTATTCCTAGGCTCACCACTCTGTTCTCTAAGCACACAGGCTTTGGTTTACAGTTTGAAACCAAGGCACTTTGCCCACAAGATGCAGCAGGAGCCTTACCAGATCAGCACCAGCCTGAAGCAACACATCTGCCACATCTGTGTGTCCATTTTCACAGGCGTAGGTCAAAGCTGTATCTCCCGTTGCTGTAGTGGCATGAACATTAGCTCCTACAAACACAACATTTTATTCATATTGGACGTGTCCTTACCAAGTATTTCACATCAGATTAACATAAAAGTCTCTGACAACAGCAATATCCTACTGACCAACAGCTACCCACAGTCCAAGGGCATTGCTCTCATGGCAAAAATTGCTCTCATAGTGAAAATATTTCAAGGAGAGAGGGGAAGCCAAGGCTTGGAAAAAGCATGACTGACAATCGAAGCAGTTAAACCTATATGCTCACTTATTCCTATAGTCCCTCTACAGCAAGAAAGATTTCAGTTGTTACATCAAGAAAAAGGGAATTCAGACAGTTTTGCAGATTGTCCATTTGACCTGGAACTGTGTGCCAAGGGAAACCAGACAAAATGCACATCACTGAATTAGTATTAATACAATAAACCCATACACTTCTACAAATTCCCCTTCTTTCCTGCCCTTTAAAATAATTCGCTTTAAAACCTTTAAACCTTTAAAATAATCTGCTTTAATTTGCTTTAAATGATTTTGTTGAAATCATTTATCTAGTTTTATATACACCAGCTCTGTGAAAACTACACATGACTCTTGATACATAACACATTATTCTTAAAAAAAGAAATGCCAATGTGATTAGCCATTTTCTTATTTTTGAGGTGTGAGGTATAATTAGAGACACCCTGATGCCAAAACAAGGCTCCTTAATCAACTTTCTACACTATCAGCAGTGAAGTGCAGGCAGCCAGCGTTCCAAGGGAGCTGGTGACAGGTGTCACATGCTGGTGTCACTGCACCAAGTGACACAGTTGTTACTGTCCCTCGATGAGCAGCGAGCTTCGCTTTCTAAAATTACAAATCCAGCCAATTTTATGCTTATTCTTAGAAAAGAGCATACAAATAAATCACCTTCCACAAAAAGGAAGACATCCCATATATAGCTCCTTTTTCTTTACTATTTAAAGCAGAACACTTTAAACTCTAACAGCTTTATAAACTGCCAAGATGAACATCAAAGCATCATTTTACCCCAAACTCCAGAAAGATTTCATTTTTACTACTGTATAATGTAGCAGTAAAGTTCATTCACCAAAGAAATTCAGCACATTCCAGAATCTATCTTGCACACCATTCCTAAAGAACTGGATATTCAGGGAGATTGAATGCAGATAACCAGGCTTAGTCAAAGCTGGAGTAGCAAGCAAAACCAAGCTGGATCTGTATTAAAATTTCATCCTAGATGTAGATAGCTGGAAACAATGTTTCTAATGAGTGTGGATGCTTTTTAGATATGGAACAGGGTCACCTACTCCAGGAAGCACTTTTCTCTGTTAACAGTATCAAACAATATTGAGGTGCAACATATGCTTTTTCCTTCTTGCTAAATTATCTGAGGATATTGTTTCTTTTTACAACACCACAGCTATCAAAAGCCAGGCATCTTCCAAATCATACAAAACACATCAAATCCATAAAATATCTGTGGGCTTAATCACCTGCTCTAAACACATACCTGCTGCCAGCAAGTATTTCACCAGTTCAAGATGACCCTCTTGAGCAGCTTCCATCAAAGGTGTTGAGCAGCCAAGCTCTATATCAGCTCCTGCCTTAATAAGGAAGTCAGCAACTTCAGAGAAGCCCCCACAGCACGCCAGGGTCAGGGCTGTTTCCTGCGTTTCTTCCGTCTGTGCGTTTATATTTGCCCCTGGGAAGCAAAACAGCCATTACTGTTGGGCTGGAGAGGTGAATGCTCATCACCCCCACAGCAGTTTGGGTTTGAGCTCTGCTCTGTGGGTACAGCAGGGAGCAGTGCCAGCCCCACACTGCATCAGAGCAATGTGCACAGGATCACAGTGTCCTCCTGTCGCCGCGGGATCTCACCTTGTGCCAGCAGCAAGGCCACCATCTCTTCATGGCCTTCCCGGGCAGCTTCCATCAGAGGTGTGTAGCCTTCATCATTCACCTCCTCCAGGTTGGCTCCTCGCTCGATGAGAAGCGCTGCCAGCTCCACGTGCCCGCCGCACGCAGCCAGAGTGAGCGGGGACTCGAAGGAATCCGCGGGCATGTTCACCTGGGCACCGCTGTCCAACAGCAGCCGTGCCACCTCCACGTGGCCATCCTGCAAGCAAAGGGCAGCCCACGAGTCAGAACTGGAGTCACTTCATGCTCTAGCTGCAACTATCACACTAGGCCTGAAGATGATCTGTGGGAACACAGGATTTGCCTCTGGCTATCCTGGAGGTTCAGAGACCTGGGCAGGGGTCTCAGAGACCCTGGAACACAGACCAAAACACCTGTGGTTTTGATTTTAGCCCGTGGGAACGATTGCCAACCTTAAAAGAAGAATTCCAAGTCACAGGAGTTTGAATAGAGCATTAGTGAGTTTGTCACAGGGTGTAAGAGTAGTTTTTGAGTTTGGTACAGGGGGTGAGAGAATTCTAAGATAGAGGAACCTCGTGGTTTTTAGGTTTCTTCCTTCTTCTTCTTCCATCTCCATCTTCTTGGTGACGGGGACATGAATGATTGGTTTAGGGTAAAATGTGTCTGTCTGATGTGGAAAATAGGTATTGGGAATAATTAGTAAATAATGTGTACGTAGCTTATAGTATAAAAGATAAGCACCACCTCTGAGGGCGGGAGAAGGCCTTCGACTGTCTTGCTAGAAGGAGCTCGGCAGGGCACAGAAAGAATGTTTTAGATAAGGAAAAATAAACAACCGTGAACACGAGACCTGAGGAGTTTCTGCTTCTTTCGCCCGTCTCTCGCTGAGGTAAAAGACTGTACATTGTGGGAATTTCTGCAATATAGCAGAGACAGAGACATTTCCCACAATGATCCTACAAAGACAGAGCCTTTTTACTTATCGTGGTTTAATTATGACAGTTATGGTAATGCTTGGACCTAACCAACATTCAGGTTTCCACCTACATCTAAGTCAGGTTTAAATGCGTGAGGAAAAAAGAGCTAGACATATGTTGGAGTTTCTATTTCTTGAGGGAAAAAGAATTATGGCATGAGACTTAATTATCCAGCACAATCTTTGGGACACAACACACTAGAGACAGCAACAAGTGCCATAAGTAATAAACCAACTCCATGACTAAACCTCAAAACAAGCATCAGAAAAAAAGATTTTCTTATTCTCTGTACAAGTAGTTGATTCATGACTTCCACAGACAAAAAACCAAAAAATCCCCAGTTGGCAACTTCTAGGCCCTGGGAAAGATACCTGCAGAAAAACTGAAGTGGGTAACAGTAAGGCAGTTAACAGAAGGGGAGAAAACTTGGAAAAACTCTTATAGGTGACTGAAAAATGCCTTGTGGTGAAGCCATAGAATAAGAGAATTAAGACTGCCAGAGCAGTCTGAGTCCTTACCAGTCCAAGCACATAGATGTATCTGTCACCTTCTCAAGAATGTATTGTTAAACTTCTCAGTTACTTAAAATATACCAAGTACCTAAAATCCATATTTTGTCTAAGGTGTAGTTGGTAGAGAGCCACAACCTCAGGGGCTGACCATGAAGCAGGTCACAGGTAACCTGAGCTGGACAGCAATCAGGGGTGCACATTAAAGACAGGCTGCAGTTCCCAGAGGATTGGATAGAATCCAACAACCATCTCATTAGAGGCATTATCCTAAGTGTGGCACTGTCCCGACCAAAACAAACTCTGAGGCACTTACAAAAGAATTGGTGACCAGAGACCAGACATCACAGCAACCTGTACCTGCTGCATTCCTTAGATGGACAGAGATGAAGACTGGGAACAGCCACAACAATTTGGTGGAGCAGCTCCCTGCTGCAAGGGTGCAGCCAAATGACAACAAGAAACAAATTATTTGTTATGGAGTTGGGACTTCAAAGGCTCATCATCCTTTCTGCTGCTTTCAATTGTCAGTACACACTCTGTAATGTCAGAACACCTACTCTGAAACACCTAAGAGCTGAAAACATGCAGGTAAACCTCACAACTCTATCTCCTAAGTAAGGTGCCTCACAGCCTCCAAATCAAGCCTGTTTCACCAGGAAACTCAGAAAAAGCAATCAAAATACCCAACCTAAACAGAACAGTGGGGCTGATTAACCTTCAGCCTGCAGTTGTGCTGCAATCTCCTTTAGGTGACAGCATGCACCCACTGTCCTTCTGAATTCTCTGCTGGCACCAGGCTCTCCTGCAGGGAAGGCTATTCCAGGATACAATTACCAGCTCACTATCCAAGACTCAGACACAGCTCCCCACGTTACAAGCTGACCTTGCTCGCTTGCATCATCACCTCACAACTGCACTGAAAGAACACTTGATCCTCCAGCTTTCAGCAGACTGGAGAAAAACTGCAGCCTATCTTCCAAGGTTTACAGGCTACTGGGAGAAGATTCAGTTTCCTTCTTTTTGCTGTGCTTCCTATGGAAACAAGGTCCCTGCTCTTTCTTCAAAGAAGTGATCCAGCTTGAAGAAGAGAGAAAAGGTCACCCAAGGTCTGCACAGAAAAGGTTGCAGATATGCTTTGACAGAATAGCACAGTCTTTATTAAGATGATGCTCTTGGATAGGGAAGTTTTTCCTCAATGGCTGCATTGAAATTACGTGGACAGTTGCTAGAGAACTAAGGACGACATTATTTTTCAAAGAAAATGGAAGGTCAAAAGAAAAACCTCACAACCTCATTTACAGAAACCTAGAAGAAAGCAAGTCATCTCTCCATGCCAAACACTTCTGGCAGTGATGAACAGACAATTGCAATGCATGAATCATCCAGCTCAGTACACTTCTGCAAGGTTCATTCCACAACACACCGAGAGACCTTATTTATAAAAGCAAAGGTGGAAAACACACTAAAAAAACCACCAAAAACCCCAAACTAGTGACATGTACTACATCACTGCACTGCAGATTGGTCACCTCTAAACTTCACACAGGGAGCATTTAAAACAACACACCATCCACCAAAAAATTAGAGTATTTTTTTCTTTGTGAGCAGTTAGGCTGAGAAGCTGGTGGGAGCTACAGTAAGCACTTTTTTACAATAACAACACACAGAGTCATTTGCAGCCCCCAAACAGCTTGTTACCCAGGGCTCACTCTATTTTATCACCCCTTACATTCCTCTCTTCCCGAGGAGGGAGCAGTACAAACAAAGGTATTTACCATGCAGGCCTCCATCAGCGCCGTGTGCATCTCATCTGTTTTGTGCTCTTGATCAGCTCCAGCTTCAAGCAAAAAACGAACCATATCTAAATGGCCTTCAAATGAAACAGATCAAAATAAATAAGCATTCCACATCACCAACTTTTCGTAGTATAGACAATACACTTAATGAAATAATTCACATTTTCACAGTTTGCTATTAGAATGTTTATAACTTACAATTGGCAAACATGGCTTTTTAAAGCACTCTTTAAAAAATACCAATGCAAACAAGTCAGCAGAGTTCAGAAAGCTTTTCCCAAAGATACTGCTCAGCTGTGGGATGGAGACAGACCTGACTAATTCAACTTTACACAAGAATCTTTCCTTGTGGCTTCAAGCTACAAAACTGTGCTTATTCCCTACTGAACTGTACAGTGATGGATCACTTAAGAGTTCCAAGGCAGCATACAGCTGGGGGGATTATCTTTTAGGGGTGGGTCCATGTAGACCTGAACTTAACTTTAAGCTTTTTAATAACACTCAAAGACATATTTCTGAAAATCAAGATACAGATGTTTTATCATATTATCTGACACTTAAAAAAAAATATATCTTCTACTGAGCTTTACCGAAACTTGATTTAAACTCTATTACAGTTTCTGTCATTTTAGAAATTGCCCCTTCTAAGTTTTTAGCCTCTTGATGAGCATTCTTCTCCGAGGGAAGAATTAGTCTTACATAAACTGACAAGAAAACAATCAACCATCTTGTCAAAGATAATTCAGGATATCTCTGTCATTCAAGGTTTTACATTCCATGACTCAATTAGGTTCTGGGTCAAAAGAAACAAGAACAAGACCCTCCAACACATTCAGGGGTACTATTACTGGCATTTCCCTGCAAGGAACTACCATATGCTGCAGGAAATCCATGACAAATCCAGATGCAAGTCCTCAGGTTATTCATACTATGTATCCTCAATCCTAACTAACCACTGAGGCAAATCCCAAAGTTACTGTGGCAATAATCTACATCCTTAGTTTCTGTTTGTAGGAAAACAATGGTTGGAAAACAAACCATAGAAGCACAGTGGATAACCATTGCACTGTTACTTTACACAGAAGCTTTAAAGAGCAAAAGAAATTAAGTCAGAAGTCCCTAAAAGTTCATCATATTTAAGATCATAGACATTCTCCCAAATTACACTGAAGGAAAAGAATCCAATAATAATGGAGGCATTGTCTCCCCATCAGATATAAGAGAAATACACATTCCAACTTTGCACTTTCTGAAGAACCAACAGGGATGTCTTCAGAATTCACAGACAGTTGGTGAGGGAACTGGGAATGAAATAGGGAATGTGGTAGTAGGGTAGAAGGAGAGAATGGTGGTGTGTCAAAGCACAAGTTTGGACATAGCCAGTTAGAAGTTTTCCCCTGCAACATGTCAAACACATCCACCACATCTGGACACAAACACACACTTAATACCATTACACCACAGAGGAACATTTCGTGACATTGAGTTTAAAACCAAAATTCAGTTTTGTAAACTCTTAGGAAGATATTCAAAGTACTGATTAAACTTTTAGCCAGATAAATCCTAGCAAATACATTTATATAAAAATACAAAACAAGGCAAGAGACAATACCTTTATAGCATGCGAGTGTAAGTGCACTTTCTTTGAACTCGTTGGAGTGAGTGTTGATTCCTGCACCATATTCCAGCAACACTCTTGCAACCTCGACATGCCCTGCACTGGCTGCTTCCATCAGAGGGGTATGTCCATTCTCATTGTGGTCTTCTATGTTAGCACCAGCTTTCAGTAGCACCTTCACCACGTCCACAAAGCCCCCGGCACAGGCGTACGTGAGAGCTGTGTTCCCTGCAGGGGAGAGGTTGCATGAGAGCCTTTCCATCACCCACTCTAACACAGGCAAGGAGATCAGTGTTAACAGCTCAGAACAAATCCCAGTACACCACCAGCAGCAGCCTTTCACCTCACAGCAATGTTACTCCAGTCCATCATGCCAGGCTGTGTGTAAAATCCCAAACAACGGTAACGTGAGTTTTAATGCCAAGCCGGTATTACAAATGAGGATTTGGTCAGGTTGAATGTTATGTTTCCTACTTTAGCACACAAAATTAGATCAAATAAACACAAACAAAAAGACTAATGGGTAATTTTTACTGTAGAGTTGGAGTGTGGTTTTTTTGTTTTGTCTTTTTGTTTTGCCTAAGATTGTACCCTGTAATTCCTTGAAAACCTTCTACTGGCTGGATGAGAATAAATTTATAATTTAAAACTCTGGTACTGTAAGTGACAGACACTCACATATGGCTCATGTTTTAAATGCTACAGTCAATTTTAAGGTAACTGCTTAACACGGCTAAACAGAAAGATAAAAGAATATCTCGCAGTTTGGACACACTGTTCAGACTTGTTTGAAAATTTGAACAAAGTTTAAATTCTATTTTAATAAACAGAATCCAACTGCAGGTTAATGCTCTCAGTGAGGTTAGTTAAGCTGTGGTCAAGAATCAGCAATATAGAGAACATTCAATGCACTCAAAGAATTTTAACTCCTCTTTGGTAAAAGGGAACAGACAGAAATAACTGGTGTTGATGGGATGTGCCCCGTGGTCATCTTACTGGGTAATTTTGGACTATACCAATGAGAAAAAAACTTCATGTATTTTTCTTGTCCTCTAACACCAGGGTGATTTTTACAGGAACAGTGCTTTCCATTAGAATTTATATTAAAACCCATCTTTAATAATGGCCAGTTAAGACTCCAAACACATTCACTACAGATCTGGTCTATTCCTAACAGCTCCTGTCACGTTTTCTTGTGAATGGAAGTGTTAGACAAAAACACAGATGTTCAGGAGAGCTGTGTGCCTTATGTGCCAGCCTTACTGACTGTGCTGCTGCCCCCCAGTTACCTGTGGAGGACTGTGCATTGACATCTGCACAGTGGACGAGGAGGAGTTTGACGATATCCACGTAGCCTCCGCTGGCAGCTGCCATCAAGGGAGTGATGTCACCTTTGTTCCCTCGATCTTCAACGTTGGCGTGCATGGCTAGAAGCACCTGGGGGACAAGGTCACTACAGTGAGCAAACTCTAACACCAACCTTTTGTTTTTAATTCAGTGGGGTTTGTGAGACTGGATCCCCAGCCAGCTGCCACAGCCTCTCGCAGCTCAGTGCCAGCCCCAGGACCATTCACAGTTACTGCCTGCACTGGGCTCAGGAAATCCTGAGTTTCTACATTTGTTTATATCTAAGTTCCAGTGAAATGTTGACATTTTCAAAAGTCACAGGGCAATGGACTGACCAGAGTGACTGCACAGAAACTGTGACCTGCAATAATGACAAGGGCACCCATAGGTCAAGCTCACAGGTGAAAAGTCCTTTCCCTGTCTTGTGTTTTGGCACTAAAATGTGAAGTTGGGCATTTCCAAGAACTATCATCTAAACATTCCAAAGTAGCTGTTGTTAGACACAGAAGCAATACAGCTGAAAATTAACAGAAATTAATGCACTGTTGATACAAGTTTGATTTAAAAAAAAGTATTGTGTCTAAGACAAGCTTTTAGAAGGTGATCAATTGTAGCATTTGGGTTTGCTGCTATTTTAGATCCTCCTGCTTGGCAGAACAACTGGACTGCATCTAGAACAATGCCAGAAAAGTACATCACAAAACACAGGATTAATTCCTCAGCCAAGTCTCTTCAACATAAAGGCTTTTGTGACTGCATTTTCCATTAAAGAAACCCAAATAACAACTGGGAACCCACAGTAAGCTGTATTCATTGATATTCTGTTGAAATAATTAAAAAATTATAATAACCACAATAGCTAAATGTTTACCTATCAAAGAAGCCCCTCAGACAGTGCTTCACAAATGTTTAATTCTAACTGTATTTCTTACTTACTTGTGCCAATTCATAATATCCTGCTGAGCAGGCCAAGCAAAGCAGACTCTCCCCTTCTTCAGTGTGTTCATTGACGCTCCGTCCTTCGTCCAGCAGCTTCCGGACTGCATTTACATCCCCATCGGAGCACGCTTCCGCCAGGCTGCGACTGCAAACACACAGAGAGCCCAAAACACACCTCAGCACCTGGGCACCTCAACTGGGTGACCTTATGGTGCCTGTATCCCCATTGGTGTGTGCTGTTTATGTTGGATATCATGTTCTGTGCCTTTCACACTGGCTCTGAAGAGCCAATGTTTTGTTTTGGTTTTGCTCTCAGCCTCTCCCCCGTGGCTGGTGGGACACACACACGGGGCAGTACCTGGTGCTGCTTTTGCTTTTTTGCTTTGGCTTTTCACTCTGGCTCTCACTCTTGCCTCTGCTTGCTCTTGCTTCTGCTCATTAGCTAGTTTAGCTAAACAGTCCCAATTTCTTCCTGGACTGTTTCTCCTTTCCTTTTTTTGGACCTACTTGAACCTGTTCTGGACTGGGACCTGGGAACACCGAGAGTTTGCACCCTGTGGCTGCAGCAGCTGCCCCAGTGCTGGAGGGATTGATAACAGAGCGACCACCCCCAAGAGAGACTTTCTGAATTTGTCATCTTTTTCAGAGCAGTGAAAGAGTGGTGTCATCTGGAATTGTTCATTTTGTGTGTTGGGGGGTGCTGTGTCTGTTAAATAAACAGGTTCTTTCCACTTCTCTCCGAGGAATTCTTCCCAAACTGGCTGGGGGGAGGGGCTGTGTGGATTTGCTTTCTGGAGGGGCTCCCTTTGGAGATTCTCTCCCAGATTTGCCCTAAACCAGGACAGCAGATTTCCTAGACAACAAGGAAGCCTTTAAGTAAAGACTCTTGGCTTTGGTGCTAAGCTTTACTGGAAAATACTTTTTTTGGAAGTGTATCTATATACACACAAACATTATTTCCACAGGTGAAATGGAGACAGACACTTTCCTTACTGTCTAAATTAGCTTGCTCTCATCAGCTGCTAACTCTTATGGTCTCATACAGACCAGATGCACAGAGGAGCACTCAAAGCTGGTTTTTGTGGTGGACAGGAGCAAACCTCACTGATGCTATTCCCACTTCAGGGAATGCCAGACACAATGGCTGTGACCATGACAAACTGCTGACTGCAGGTGCCAAGGCAAATTCCTATTGCAGACAAAGCCAAAAAGTCAGCAGTAAAGTATCACAGAGACCACTAAAATGAATACTGCAACCAGACAAACCTCTGTAATTAAGAGAGCAATCAGCTATTCTTCTACAGCTAAGAACTTAACCTTTATTGAATAAGAACTCAACTCTCTGGTACACAGAGAGAGCGGCAGGTTAGAAATTAACATTTTTTTGTATTTTTCTCTTACCCTGAGAAGCCAATAACTTGACGGGACAGTACTTACACCTTCAGGTCCAATCTGCTTCTGCTAGCAGTAGAACAGATCCATTACCAAGTACTAACTATAAAATTACCTGAATTTGAAATAAAATCCCATTCCACAGTTGGGGAACTGGGATTGGTCAGTATGTACAATTAAGTGAATTTGAAATAAATCCCATTCCATAGCTGGGGAAATGGGGGGTGTCAGTATGTACAATTAAGTGAATATGAAATAAAATTTCATTCCAGAGTTGGAGAACTGGGGATGGTCAGTATGTACAATTAAGTGAATTTGAAATAAATCCCATTCCATAGCTGGGGAACTAGGAGTTCAGTACGTACAATTAAGTGACTACAAAATAAATCCCATTCCATATTTAGGGAACCAGGGGGTCAGTGCGTACATTTAAGTGAATTTGAAATAAATCCCATTCCAAAGTTGGGGAACCAGAGAGTCAGTATGTACAATTAAGTGAATATGAAATAAATCCCATTCCATAGTTGGAGACCTGAGGGTCAGTATGTACATTTACGTGAATATGAAATAAATCCCATTCCATATTTAGGGAACCAGGGGGTCAGTACATAACAATTAAGTGCCCATGAAATAAACCCCACTGCACAGCTGGGGGCCCCAGGTCAGTACCTACAGCTGAAATAAACCCCACTGCACAGCTGGGGGCCCCAGGTCAGTACCTACAGCTGAAATAAACCCCACTGCACAGCTGGGGGCCCCAGGACAGTACCTACAGCTGAAATAAACCCCACTGCACAGCTGGGGGCCCCAGGACAGTACCTACAGCTGAAATAAACCCCACTGCACAGCTGGGGGCCCCAGGTGAGTACGTACTTGTCCACCTGGCCGTTGTTGTGGTTGTTCTCGGCTCTCATGCGCGTCAGCGCCGCGGCCGCCTCGTCCAGCGCGCAGCTGACGGACGACGTCAGTCTCCGGAGAACCTCGGGATCTGCGAAGGCTTTGCCATCGGCAGTGGACAATTTACCAATTCCTTCAGTGCACGTTCGTTCATCAGTCGGGTTAGTATGAAAGTCACACAAAAGAAATGCAAAGACACTATTTTAGAGTTCAGTCACATGCACTATTAGTTAAAAATCATTTGCAAACATGCCAGATAATTAGCTACTTAAAACTAAACTATCTGCTAACATTTGCCCAAGACCTGAATATTTAATTAACTATAATACAGCAGTAAAACCCCTGTATCTTTCAACTGGCAGCTTTGTTACTTGTCCCAAAGCCTCAGCTGATAGCTTTGAAGAACTTAAAACAATCCCAAACCCCATCATATTGTGGTACTAAGGATAAATCCAGGCACTGAAGCCTGAAACCAGAAGTTTGGGAAACAGGCTTGATTTAGTATTTTCTGAATGTGAAGACTTTTTCAACTTAAAACACTTATTACCCCTTTCCCACCCAAATCAAAGCAGACTGAGCTCTAATACATGGGATTTTTTAAGAGTAGGAAAAAACTTCAACGTTTATTAGTTTAAATTCCCATTAATGTACAACTCTAAACTGCCCAGCTCTAGCTACAGGAACAAAAGTTATGAAATTAAATTTCAAATATTTTAAGTATATTTGAAATCAATGCCTCTCCTTCAAAGACATAACAGTAGAAATGCTGAGATTTAAGGAACTTTCTAACTTCTTAACAGTTTCTTTGCTCAAGTTTTACTTCACACAGGTTTTACTAGCCATAGTTAAGCACAGCCTATTTAACATGTACAAACAATCACTGCAGTGTGGGCAGGGCTTTTATCTTCATGTACAAATGTGCAAACAGCACAAACACCTCCCAGCCACCCACAAAAAAACCCAAACATAAATCAATCAATTCCATGTACAAAAAGAAAATGGTTGCTGGTTTATAGATCAGCCACCTTCACCAGTCATGAATCAGTAACTTTTCAATGCCTTAGCTGTTAAAAAGGGTCAAACTAGACACAAACCTCTGGAAATAGGGCACCTTATCCCTCAGAAGATTTGTTGTTTCTGAGGGATAGCCTATCTCTGCAAGTTTGATTTACATCACATTTCCCACAACCCAGCTTGTAATTATTACAGAATAAACTGTATTTTAAGTTTGAACGTTGTCTTCCGTCAACGTATTTCCCCAGTTTGAGATCACTTCTCGATAATGTAAGAATCAATACTTAGCAAATTTCTCCACCCTAAGCCTCTTGATGCCAGCACACCCCAGGCATGCTGTGACCCCGTCACCCTGCACAGGCAGTGCTCCAAGAGCTGGCTGACAGCACTGGAACGTGGTGCTGCACATGATGGAGAACCCCTGTCCTCCATGGAGACACACAGCTCCCCTGGGGTGCAGCAGCTTCCTTGGCTGATGGAAATGAGCAGTGGAGGTTCAATGACTGCTTAAGAGATTTGTGCACCTCCTCCCTGGCCCCAACATCCCATATCTGGATTCCTTCAGCATTGTCAAGGGGCTATGAAAATCAATTTATAACTAATTGCCTACTCCTCAATGAAATGAGATATCACACCTCGATCTGTATTGGTTGGAAGTCTGGCTAGTCCAGAGCAAACAGAGCACAAAAATGAGGGGCCATGGACTGTTAGAGGCCACTGGCCACATGACCCCTTCCACCTCCACACTGTCGAGGCCATCACCCCTGTGGCCAACGCTGTTAAATACAGTCAGGTTATAAATAAGCCTCAAATGCCACAGCTCACACCTTACATATTCATGCAAACTGGATTTGCTGGTGGTGTAAAGGGGCTGGCAATCCTGTCATCTCTGCAGCTGCAGTAGGTGGGACAGTGGGGGACAGTCACTGCAGAACTGGGTCGGGACATCAATTTAGTACCAAATACACCAAGAAAGTGACAATTTTTCCACAGCTCTGCTTCCCCAGGATGGCTCAGGGAGTAACTGCTGAGATGTTTACACGAGCTATTTCTGGTGGCAGTGCTGGCTTACGCTGCATTGCAGTGTACATAAAGCACTGCTGAAGGAAAGACAAAGAATTGAGTCTTCACAACTCAGCACTGAGGCCTCATCTGGGACTGCTGCAACCAAAGCTGAACACCGTGGTAAACAACATGGAAAAGTACTCAACAGAAACCCACAGGACCCCTGAGCAAAGGCTAAAAATGTGCAGATTTAGCTCACAAGGAGCAACACAACTGCAGTTTCCCTCCACTTTAAAAAGGTCTAATTGAAGAAGTTGTTAACAGCTCTACTGTTGACAAAAGAAGTGGAAAATACGAAGTCCAGCCAAAAGAAACCAACACAAAAAATTACCAAAACACTACCATCAACACCCCACAGAACCCAAAAGCCCACGTGACCTGGCTATCTGCAACTACACTGGATATCTCCATCATTTCAGCTCACCAAGGCAGCAGAACTGACAGGCTGCCTGGACAAGCAGCATCTACACTTGATCCCTTTTGTTTTAAAAGTTCGTTGTGGCATTCGTACCTGGGATTTCTGAAGGCAGAAGTCACATCATAGATCTCCTGTGCTGGGTAAAGATAAATGAGCTTGCCCCCCTACAGCTCTCCTATTCCAAAGTATCTGTTCTCATGGATTATGGCTGGTGGGCTCCTGGAGCACTCACCAGCCACAAGTCACTGGCTCTTCCTTCTGGACAGTCAAAGCTTACAGCTCACTCCAGTTTCTGACTTTGTTCCAAAAAATGAGCTATATGAACACCAAGGCCTTTCAGAGGGTAAGTGGAAGGTTTTTTTACCTCACCAGCTAGAGCTTAACCCAGGTGCCATCCCCAGCTCTTAATTTCATATTTTTATATTGCACATGCCAAAACTAATCAACAGCTGCAGAAGACATCAGAGCTGGCATTCGTTTGGCTTGCTGGAGTCAAAGGAAGACAGACTACAAGAATTACCACTGCAGACACACATTCATTCACTCCACTCTCCTTTTGAACATTATACTCAATAATTTACTATATAATAACAATTTGAAGATTTTATTTTGCTATGATTTAGGATGACTATGCCAGAATCCCAATGCTGTAACGCTCATGTGTCTTTTAATCTCTAATTTACTTAATTTTGTGCCCAAACCACTTGTTCTTATGTCACTCTCATACACACAGGGACTCCAGCAGTCTGATTTATGTGAAAGATCTTGGCCAAAATTCTTCTTGCCTCCTCCAATCCAACAAATACTGGAAACATCCTCAGGACCATTCTGTGCACTCTTGCACAAGAGTAATCACAATTTCTCACATTATTACCATCTCTCTAACATGTTACTGATCTGACACAACCTGAACTGAGCCCAAGGTCTGGCATTCTGGACTTCCTGCAACAATATACACAAGCCTCTATAGAGGCCATCCTTTCCATCTTTTCATGGACTGATCACTGTTGCAGGTTTAAATCTGAAAAGAGAATATGGAACCCTTTGTTTTTATAGAGAACAGCCCACAGTCATTAATAGTATGGAGAGGGTGATGTTTCTGCAAGGTTGCAGCTTAACACTAAAATTATGAAGAGTATGTTCTTAAGCAAGCCAAAATGAAGTGCCTTCATCCAACATAAGCTGCCATGCAAAGATGAAAAAGGTGAATTAAAGAATAGTTTAGGTAGAATTACTATAAAGTTTGGCCCTGAAAGTCACTAAGGATAATCCTGAATAATAGGCAACTGGAAGAATAGAGAGTGGAGAGATTTTCATTTGTACTGTGATGTTCCTGCTTTTCCCTGTAGAGGGAAAAGCAGGGCCACTGCAAGGCCCACATCTTCTCATCTTCAGATGAGAAGAGTCAGACACATCTTCACATCTTCTGCAGTGGGCAGCTCTTGATTTGAACACCTGCAGCTGGAGCCACGTGCCAGCTGTTCACAAACCTGGCAGGAACAAGGCCAGCAGCACTACCCAGCAATGGAAGAGGTCGGTGACTGAACTCTGGGCCAGATAATGCCACTTGTTCCACACCTTAATGCCATATTACTTAACTATTTAAATTAGCCTGGAGTTGATTACAGAGGTGTATTAGAACAAGGAACTCGCCTTTCAAGGGAGAAGTTTGCTCATCACATACACACCTACGCTCCTATAACCAACACTCCAATTTCCTTGTTGACTTTGAGACTTGTCAGGGTATTCCCACCTTGTAACTATCAAGGTTAGAGTCATAAGGTAACCTGAAATGAGCTGGTAACTTCTCAGTGTGATCTGAGTTTAACAAGTCAGAGATAGATATTGCCTCAGAAAAAAAAAAAGAAACACCAACATGTTCATGCCTTTGGAAAACAGTTAAGTCCCTCATAGGACACACAGCTGGTGTCAACATACAGTTTCTGCATCAAAGGAGACTGCTCCAAAAAAATCAACATATCCAAGAGATAATGTCCAATAATCCTCACAAAGCTCTGCAGATTCAGTGGTGATTGTGTGCTTTCCCTGTCAGTTCTAACACACACTGGAGGACATTTACATGAAACACATCCCAGTTTTTGCCCTCATGAGCATCACAAAGTCTGACTCAACTTCAGTTCATACAGAGTCAGCTGGGAGTCCTTTAGGGCTTACACACCCCAAAGACAGCTTGTGATGGAAATGTGGACAGCTTTCAAAGGCCCAAAGAAATACAAAATGAGAATCATGGCCCAGAAATGTGTCTCTTATCTTTTTACCAGTATGTCAGGAACCTGCTCTAATCAGCCTGGTGTACAAGTAGCGCCTCAAACAAGGTGAAGAGGGTTCAAGGTAGGAGAGGGGGGGAACTTTGTTTTAGGTTCTTTACTGGAATCTCCATTTAGAGGAATGGAGAAGTTCTAGACTGTCCAAAGCAACTGCCACAGCCTCATGCCAACAAGCAGTGACCCTACCAGGGCAGTATTGACTCCAGCACATCACACAGCTGCTACAAGACAAGAAGGCAACAAGCACACCCTGTTCTGTAAAATCTCAGATGGCTGAGTGGCAAAATTACACATAACTAACAAAAAAGTGTGCACTTGGCTCCTCTCTGATGATGTCTAAATATTTTCCCAAACACAGATTTCATACTACATCAGTTTCAGAGCCAGTAAACCAAGGTAAAGCATCTTCCATTTGCTTGTAAAGAGCAGCCCAAAGCCAAGCAAAGCAAAAGGAAGAGTAATTTGCAAGTTTCACTGCATTAAGATATCTAATTTGCAGCATCAGAATGAGGGACATAAATATATTTACAATTTTTTGAATACATTTAAAATATTTACATGTAGCTTATTGTATGCTGATTGCTCAGGCTAAAGTCCTCAAGGTAAAAGTCACATATTGAGTAGTGCTCTTCAGGTAAAGAAATCAAAAAATACTAATGATTCATTCTAGTGCACTTATCTTCTGAAGTTCATATGCTTTTAAAAAACTTTCCTATGAAGTGTTGTTAAAAAAACCCTAATTCACACTAAGCTAAAGAACATTAGAATTACAAGGAAAGTCTACTTGTAGTATAACTGTTTTATGTGAGAGTATAGCCTGAGCAATGTCATTTGGGATTTTTGGTGGTTTTTTTTTTTTTTTGAGAAAAGCATTATCCAGAATGCTTCTCCATTTTTCAGTGGGTCATTTCAACACTGCTATTCCCAGGCATGGAACAGTTTGATCTGGTAGAGATTATTTTAGTTTTGTTTTCTAAAACACTAAAAAAACTACATTGAGGCTTTCAGTCTTTCCATGCCAAGCACAGGCCTTGGAATAATTTTCACTGAAAATCACAGTTATGGTCTGGTCTCAGCTCAGCTCCAGAGCAATGAAAATTCACTTTACCTCCACCAGCCCTGGTGTATCTGCACTTCACACCAGAACATGTTCTTTTATATACACGTGATACAAATCTTCACTAGGAAATTATTTTCCTGTCTCACCAAGTGCATGGCACAAACAGAACTCACTGGCTGCAAATTTTATTTTCCTTCTTCTCAATTAGTATTTGGACATGCTAACTAAAATTCATTTAGTATGATATTAAGAGCTACAGCTTGAGGGGTTTTTTTAAATTTTATTAATTAGCATTTTACAATATTTCATGTGTCACCATCACAGTTCCCCATAGACTTCCAGAGCAGCTGAGTTCTCAATTGCTACAAATCACATTCCTGACAGCAAACTGTGACACTCAAAAATGACATTTTCAGTGCAATCTGAAAAATCATGTTCAGATCATCTGCTAAGCATTTTCTGGCAAAAGCAGAAATTTATTCTCCTGGACCGTATTTCATGGTCCTCATCTCAAAATATCCCTTCTTCACAAATCCACACTCTTAAACACAATAGGAAATCACCCACAATATCCACCAGCAATATTCACAAGTGAAAGGGGATGCCTGAAAAACTCTGAAAGGTCATTACAGCACACACACACCTTTGGAGAAAACTTCCCCTAATTCTGGCTCACAATTTTCAATTACTTGACACTACAAAACCTAAATATTACACTTGCATTTCCATCTATTTCAATGCACTTGTGGGAACAGGAGCCAGCAATCTCCACCACACTCTCTCCTCTTTCCAGCACAGCAGCTGTAGCAGCTTTTTTGTAGAGATTTTCCTTTTCCAAAATCAAAAGCCAGGAAGTACTTCTCCAGCTACAATTAGTTCTTAGTGTTATTTCAGTAACATTTTGATGGCAAGGGTTCCTTTTTGAGATCATGTCCTTTTACATTAGTGTGCTCAAATATCTCGCACTCTGAACACTAATTTTAAATTCCACACTAACACAAATCCTTGATTAACTAGTCAATATTAATTAACATTTCTTTTGAGGAATTAGATTCATTAAGTTTCAATTTATAAATTTAGATTTCAATTTAGTCTCATGTCACTTCAGTCAAGGTTACCTAGTCAGGGAATTCACCACCTCAGCCACCAAGTTCTGTTTTTAGTAAAGCTTGGAAGCCCAGTAAGCAAATTCAGCAATGAAAACCAGCTTTATATACACTTAGAGATGTTTCTGGAAAAATCCCAATCTTTCCAAATAGTCTGCAATTTCATTTAATTCCTCTCCACCAACCCAATCCACTCCATTTCTTTGTTTTCAGAAGACAAGGAAGAACACAATATTTGACAAATATGGACTATCAGACATATTTTAGCATAGAACATGGAAATAAAAATTGGTTTAAACCTTATAGCAGAGACTTGTAAACATATGAGGGGTCAAATAGGACAGAATAATACCAGAACAGTTATCCCTATAACTACCTCCTCAAAACTCCTCATCTTATTTAAAATCCTAACCATGCTAGATTTTGCTATAGCAGAACTCTCAATTTTTCTGTCAGTTTGATTTTTCCCAAGCTTTCATTAGGCATTCATTTTCTGCCAGGTAAGAACATTAAGTTACCTTTTCTAAAGCTAAAAAAACATGAGCATTTCTGTGCCAATCTAACATCTGGTCACTTCCAGAAGGGTGACTGTGCTCCTCCTCTCTCAGTTTCTCCCACTGCCCTCACACTGGGGGAAAGAGGAGGGAGTGCTCTCTCAGCACAGCAAGATAAGTCTGACCAGCAAAAGGTCTTTCTAGGCACCACCAGGACTGGTAAGAGGAGAGAAAGCCATGCAGGAACAGCAGATTACTGCCTGGCTGTGACAGCAAACAGCCACTACAGCACCTTACCCATCTCACCTTCCTGTCACTCATTCACAATGTTTGTTCCAAATGTTTGCTTCCTAATCCAGGATCTTTATAAACAAATTCAACCTTCCAATTTTTCAAGATGCTGTTTCTACTATATCTCTATCAAAGAAACATTTGCATTACTACAAGGCAACAAGTTCCCAGATGTAACCCTCCAACACTGCTGACTCCTTACAGGAGTCACGACTTCAGACACTCATCACATTCATCACATTTGTGCAGAAAATCCTGCTGATCACTCAAACAAATGCACTTTGGTCCCATGCATACTGCACATAGTTTACAAGGAAGCATCATGAATGACTCTGGGCTCATGATTACTGGGGTACCTCAGCAGCAGCAAACAGCTTTTCCACCCATCTCACTGCGGGTGAGCATCTGACAGAACTCTCACTCTTGGGTTACCTTGTGTTTTACAGCAGCAACTACAATCAGGACAGAAGCAATATTACAGTGAAACAACTGCCAGTTCTGTCTGAGAATAACTATTTCTACCAGCTCCACTAAATTGCTGGAGTTTGTTCTGGTTTGGTTTTTATTTTTTTAATGGGAAAAGTGCTCCTTACCCATTGGCAACTGAGACCTTCTTCCCAATTTGTTTTTGGTTGCAAGAAAATATAAGATTTGAGAAAAATATTTAAAACACAGTACTAACTTTAGTTCAGAGTATAAAGGAAAAGAATGGGATTAAACAGTAGTTTATCTACATGACTCTGAAAAACCTGAATTTGTTTGGGTGCTTTCCTGGGATTAAATGGGAGTTACACTGGATATCACAGTTAAATAGGAGCTTAGCATTTTGTTTTAAAATTTTTTTGAATGACCAAGTCAGGGTTTTTTTTTTCCCCACCCTTAACACAGATAAAAGCCAGCAATACACACACCCAGAATGATTTGCTACAGCAGTAAAACCACAGCAAACTACTTGGGTGCCCAATGCCTTTTCCCTTGTCAGTCTTTCCTCCCTCACTATCTCCTCCTGCCACAAACCCTCCACACTTTCCCCAGGGCTGCAGCACCAGAGAGTATTCAACTCCATTTTAAACTTTTACACTTAAACCAAATGCTCTTCTGGTTGTATCACGCTCGCCAGCCTTGCTGTGATTAGCTAAGGGAAAACTTCAGCCACGGGCGGAATTGTTCGCCTGGCTTTGTTTGGCTTTGAACTGGACACAGTTAAACAGCAGCATCAGCACGGCTCCTGAGCCCGGCAGTCACCTGCTCCCATCCCAGCCTGCCCAGCAGAGCGTGAGCACACAGACCCCAGCACATCCCAGCGCATTCCAGTGCACCCCAGTGCAGCCCAGCATAGCCCAGCACAGCCCAGCGCATCCCAGCGCAGCCCAGCATAGCCCAGCACAGCCCAGCACAGCCCAGCACATCCCAGCGCATTCCAGTGCACCCCAGTGCATCCCAGCATAGCCCAGCACAGCCCAGTGCATCCCAGTGCAGCCCAGCACAGCCCAGCGCATCCCAGCACATCCCAGTGCATTCCAGTGCACCCCAGTGCAGCCCAGC
>VZTB01010319.1:293826-319261 GCA_013397245.1 Thryothorus ludovicianus | reverse complement strand
ACAGCCCAGCACAGCATAGCCTAGTGCATCCCAGCACAGCCCAGCACATCCCACCATAGCCCAGCCCAGCACAGCAAAGCACATCCCAGCACAGCCCAGCCCAGCCCATCCCACCATAGCCCAGCACAGCCCAGTGCATCCCAGCACAGCCCAGTGCATCCCAGCACAGCCCAGTGCATCCCAGCACAGCCCAGTGCATCCCAGCACAGCCCAGTGCCTCCCAGCACAGCCCAGTGCATCCCAGCACAGCCCAGTGCATCCCAGCACAGCCCAGTGCATCCCAGCACAGCCCAGTGCATCCCAGCGCATCCCAGCACAGCCCAGCACTGCCCAGCACAGCCCAGCACTGCCCAACGCATCCCAGCACAGCCCAGCACAGCCCAGCGCATCCCAGCACAGCCCAGTGGCACAGCAGCAGGCACGGGGAGCTGCTGTCACCCACCCAGTGCCCAGCAGAGTAACAGGAGCACCACTCAAATTCAGAGCTTTGGACATCAGCTCAGATGCTCCAGTATGGCAAGGAAGAGAAGAATCTGATTGCTTCTGGGTGCTTCTACAAAGCAGTTTTAAACCCCTAAGTCACTCTCAGGGAATTTATTTTAAGTTAAGATTGTAGTGCATACAATATTTACCCATACAACTACAAAGGTGGCAACTTGCTAAATGATCCAGAAGCAGAAATTATGACCTCTGTAAAGAAAGCTACACATTTTTTACTTTGTGCCATCAAACATGGAAAAGTGTATACAGTTTATTTAATTATTTCACAGAAAAGTATCATAGCTAATGGTTGGCAATTATTCTTCATTTCCTGGTTCTTCCTTTCATGGTTTATCAGAGAGAAATATTTTCTCATTTCAAGCCTGACAATTGCTTGGCTCTAAAACTCTGAAAGACACATGTCAAACAGCTAAGACTGCTACTAAAACAAGAGAAGGAGAAACACAGAAATGGCACTGTCCACTGTGGAAAGGTTGGGAGCAATGAAAAACCTCACATATCTCTGAGAAACCTCAAGAGAAGAAAAAAAAATATTCACACAGAAAGATGAACAGAATTCCTGTCCCTGACTTCTAGCGGTCTAACTCAGCTCAGTATTTCATGTCATCCTCTTTAGGGCTTGTGTCCCTTGAAAACAAGTTACTTTACAGACACTCCCACCTATTTAGTGGGACGAGGGGAAGAGAGCAGAATTACTTTCTGCTTTTTGAGTAACCTAAAGGAAGGGAAAGTATCACACCCCTGTGGAGACTGACTCCAGGATATGACCCCCCTGCCCAACAGAGATGCAGGAAGGCAAGAACTCGAGTAACCTTTGAGTGCTATTTATAGACAAACAGCCCACTTGAACTCTCCTCAAAGTGTCGGGCAGCCAGTGGCAAACTGAGCCCCAACGGGCTGTAATTGCCTTCCTGAATCACAAAGCAACTGACTCAGTACAGTACAGTGACTATCAGGGAAAAAGACACTTGAAAATAATGATACATTTTCAAGCAAAGATCTAAGAGCAAACTGAGTGCCAGTAACGTCACCGAGCTAACTCAGAAATCCACAGTTTTAGCCTCTAGTTTATGCTAATTATGTATGGCAAAGCAAGCCAAAACACTGAGTATTTTCAGAGAGTGATCAAGTGCACCTTAAAAAAAAAATCATCAGTTCCTTAAAAAAAAAAATCATCACACTAATGGTGTATAGCACAGACTAGTGTATAAATTCATGTCTTAAACTGAACGTTTGAGAAACTCTTCATAAAAGCCTCTTCCCTCTGCCTAAAATGATCCCCAGCCTTTCAGCACACCGCATCATCACATACATGCTGCATAACAAAGGATCCTGAGAGAAAGACCTTCAAGAACACCACAGTAGATTGGAGTACCAAACTACCAAGAATCAGGATACTTCAGTCTTCAGAAAGAAAATATAGAATTTATTTTACCATGACCCAACTTGAAGAAAGAACACACCCATCTACTGCTAACACCTTTCTAGGAGAACATCCTCAGGAGGAGCATCCCATTTATTTATTTTTATGCAGCATCCTCATGCAGTTTTAAAAACAAGAGAAGAGATGCATTTCCAACTGGCTCCATGTCTCTGAAGCTCTGGTGCTTCAGATGGGAGATTTTGTCCATCAGAGGTCACAGAATCCAACACGTGGCACCACACAGAACAAGTTTTGGGGAGCTTCTTCAGAGCACAATGCAGAGAGAAACCTAACAAGCACAAATCCAATGGAGGGAGCTGCTTCCAATAGTGACTATGGAAAAGTCCAGCCAATTAAGGTTCTATCAAAGCAAACTTCCTTCACTGTTTCCTCCAGGTCTTTGCTCTCACTCTGTGTAAAGACTAAAATAAAGTTGTTTTACCTTTTGCTGTGTCTCTGCAGCTGGAGAGGATCAGGTACTGGGTGCTCTCACTGTAAGTGAAGGCTAATAGCCAAAAAAGCACAGCCATGGTGCAAGTTGATCCTTTTTTCCTTAGCAAATCTTCCTACTTTCCCTCTAGAGACTTCCAAAACATGCTGCTTACTTGGTTTTGGCAATACTAGACAAAGCCAGCTGGAAGTCAGGCCAGGTTGGTTAGAACATTCTTGCCTGCTGTGGTCTTTCCCTTGCTACTCAAAAGCCAAGTAATTCTTTGAAAGCAAAGACAATTTTAGCCTTTATAATGATTCTGAAATGAGAAGTTTTTTTAAAAGGACATATTTAAACATGAGGGTCAGAAAAAAAATATATATACACACATACACAGGAATAGTCAACTGCACACACACAGGAATAAACAAATGTACAAACATGCAATAATTTGTAACAGTTCTTCAAAAAAGTAGATTTAGTAGTGGTAGATTTAAAGACAAATTCAACTTGCAAACCAAAGGCAAAAGGCAGACAACAAATGGAGATGTATAAACAAAACACAGCTTGCAGGACAGATGAAATAACACTCCTCTCTCCATGCATCAATAGAGCTCAGCTTCAGTAACAAGACTCATTTGGGGCATAAAGTTATGGGGAACAGAGATCACGTACAGAGACTCCAGAGGAGAACAAGAGCAGATGAAAGTCAAGAGAACATGAGTTCAGGGCAGAGAAAGGTTAGATGCTATTTAGCCAAAAAATTAAAAAAAAAAAAAAAGAAAAGAAAGATAACTGAGGGTGGGTGGTATCAGTCTGCAAATGAGCTCTAAGGATGGCTGTCCTCTAGGGATCACTGAACCTAGATAGATGCATTAAACAAGCAGTCAAAGCCACTAAAAACAACACTTTACTGCTTTACTACATCTTTCTTCCTTTCCTCACAAAGCTCTTCCCAAGGAAGCATCTCAGTGCTCCCTTCTCCCTTGAGTTACATATTTCAGTACAACACTGAGGACTGGCAGTCCCAAAAACACCTTCTCATCCCTAGGACTGCAGTGGGCTTGGCAAGCTCTGGAGTTTCCACCCCTGGGGATTTTCTGTCCAAACAGTGCCTAAAGCCACTCGTCAGGAATGGCACAAGGACACCTACATTTGCCTGGTGAAAAGGAAGAGAAGAAGATAAAACTGAATCTACTTTTTTCAGCCAAATTTTTGAAAAACTTTCAAGAAGCTGTACAAAATTTCAGAAAAAGGTGATGCCTAAATGACAAGTTAAGAATTCTTGGTTTGGAGGCAAGTTTTCTTGCATGGGGGGAAAAGTCCCTGAAGAACTGCACTGTGCATTTTGCTCTCACAGCAACTACTTTCCTGATGAATACAATCAGGATAACTTTATGCAATGCAATATTTTTTTTAACATATCATAGTATCTATTGTATCTTCAAGTGTTTAAATAATTCATATGCACAAAGAATATAACCTCCCTTTTTGTGCAAGATGCTTAATGTATTACAGCTCATTTTAAATGTTGAGATTTAAGTTCTTAGCTTTCAAAGTAAGATGTGTAAAACAGCACAAAATAATTTATAGCAGGAAATGAAGATGTGCACACCTCACTGTAAAAAAAGCCACTTGTTTCCATAGGCAGAATCAAAGATGAATGGAAGTATATTTCACATATTTTGTTTTTCATTAATCTGGTGAAAACTACCTTGACTTTCTAGAAATAAGCAGAATTTAATAATTTATGTTATGCATACACTATATTACCACTTGTTTTCTTAGAAACTTGCTTATAGTTACTCCCAAAATATATAACAGTAACATTTTGTCAGACTTGAGTAAACAACTAAAAAACCCAACTATTTCACGTGTTACACTGCAAACAAAGTATTGATGAGTCAGCAAATCTGTTACTTCTGACACTTTAAAAAAGACCCCAAATACTTGATAAGAGTCTGGAACTGACAGGATTGTTCCAGCCCACCCCAAGAGGGTGTCCCCAGACACAGAACATGACCCAGAGTGTTTTGGCAGCAAACAGCCCTGCTCCAATGCCAGGACTCCTCACAGGACACTTCTGCCAGCTGCAGGAGGGGTGGCTCCACATCCAGGCTCCCAACCTGACTTACCAGTTAGTCCAGGATGGAGCTGAGTGCCTGGCACTCGTTACTGCCACCACGCTTGAATATTAAGCTACAGAACATTAAAAAAAAAATAAAAATCCCAGAAAGGGAAATCTGATAGGCTGATTCAGATCCCATCATCTGCACACCCCAAAGCATCCAGCCAATACTCAAATTCATTTTTGAACACTTCTAAACCACGATTTTATCACCACATACTAAGGAAACTATATAACTGACAAATGCAGGCAACAATAAAAAAAGCAAACATAGCTGTCATGTCAGTGTAATTGAGAGTTTTTTAATAAATTACTAAGCCTCTTCTTGCAGAAGATACAAGCAAGAGATTGAGGCTTGTCTATCTGCTCACTCTTTCCTCACCCTCTCTGACACAGTTCAGAAGAGTCACATCCTGGTGAACTCAAACTTCCAAGAGCAGCAACTGCCTCAGTTCCCATCTGGGCTCCTGTCCCTCCCAGCATCCCAAGGCCAGCCCCACACCACAGCCACCTGCTGAGAGAGGAGGAGGGACCCAGGCCAAAGAGAACAACTCTGCCCTGGGTACATCCTGCCTCAATTCAGGCACCACACAGGACTGGCAGTAAAGCACTGCTGCTTTTCTCCTGCCCAAACCCTCCTGACATTCCTTTTGGCTGAGGCCACTCCAAGAACTAATATAAGAAGAAGCCCTGAAATCAATACTGAATGGAAAAATATATTCCCCATACTGGAACAAGAGAGCAAAGGGTGTTTTATCATACAGAAGAACCCATCTTGCATGAAAAAAATAAAAAACAGCAGAAGGAGAATAGAAAGGAGAAGCTCAGTTAATAAAAACTATATCCAGAACTGAAAAAATCTTGTTAAAAGGAGGAGTGCACAAATTGTTTATGGTACAATCATGAAAACTTGCTGATTACTTATGACTACATCTGACATACATACACAGATATATATAAATACGTAGGCAATTTGAGAGACTGAGTGGAACCCTGGCCAATTTTTATACTTCACAAAATAAAACTGGTAAGTTTTTGGCTTGTCTCTTCCCACTCCCCATCCCTTCTGAAGAAAGGTTAAAATCATCTTTGCCAAAGGACTCCAGAAGTAAAGCTTTCAGAGCTGGTAAGGTAACTTAGCCATCTGATACCTAAAGGCAGCAATTTAAGTGTTATGACAATGAGACTGTTCTTCGCAGCAAAATCCATCTGGAAAACAGCTAAAAAATATGAAGCTGATAGATTTAACACACTGTCAAAGCATGGAAGTTAATTTGACTAAGAGCAGGATTAGACCAGACTTTTTCTAATCTAAAAGCCTACTAGAACAGAAAAAATATTTAAATCATGCAAAATCTTGGAGAGATATAATATTAATAATTCAATTACATGCACACAACTCAGTTTATCCAACTTACTCAAAAGCACAACAAATCTGTATGTTTCACATACCATATATTCCTTCCCACTCTGAATCTTTAGATGATGAAGAAAGAAAATGAGTAAGTCATTGTAATGTGCCAATATCTCAAAAGGCAGAAGCTTTCCAGTTAACAAGACAATGGTGATTTCAGTGGCAGGGCAGCTTTGATCCCTAAAGGAACACCTACAATGAAACCCATTCAAACTGCCCTAGTGAAAACTGTTCCCCTTATCTGGTCTGTGTACTGTGCCCATGTAACACCAACTATTTTAGATCAGATCAAATTATGGTGAAGAAGTCGTTCTTGGTCACAGTAACTGGACTAAGGTAAGATTTTGGCCATGAAGGAGGCTAAAATCACTTCAAATTTGATACTGCAACGTTTTTACAATAAAGTTACATCTTTACTCAAATTCTAGCAATCCTCTCTGATTCCTCCCCCCCAAAAAGACCCTGCTTCTCTTTCTTTATTTCATAACACCAGAACAGACCTAGATATGCATTTGCTGTATTCCACAAGCACAGAGGTGAAGCCAATAAATTGACAAACATGAATCTGTTTTCTGTAGACCCCCACTTCTTTAGTTTTGAGTGGAGCTTGGACAACCCTTCAGACATAAGTTTCTAAAGCCTACCTTCATTTAAATCACAGCTTAGTTACTCATCAGCCCTAAGAAAAGAAACACCAAGTCCACACATGAATCTTATTCATCATAAATAACATGATCAAAAAAATTCTCAAGCCCACTTTGCAAGGGCTCCCTCGGATGCAGGATGAAAGCAAGCTGTGCCTCTCTGGCACTGCTCTTTCAGACCACAGCTCACTGCCTGGGAACCCCTGTGAGTGAATAATGAATGGGTTTGATCACATCACAAGAAAAAAAAAAACCAGATTTGGTCAATAGGTTGGCAAGTAGAAATACACATACAGAGGAAAGTACTCAATTTCACAACTGCTGAATCTATAACCTTTCAGTTTATCCTAAAGCAGGTAGATTTCATCTGGGCTCATTATATTATGATCTGTGTTCTATATTTCTGCTAAGCAGGTGATCATTTCCACTTCTTGCCTTTCCCAGTTCCAAAACACACAATCTATTCCCCCCACCATCACCCTACCAGCTTTTCCAAAGAGCAGTATCAGGCCTTCATGTCTGAATGACCTATTAAAATTCACAGGTATTAACAGACACATTATTAGAACTTGATTTCTCTTTCACCATCTACACTACAATTAATCCCTCAAAGTCTCAAAAACACCAAACCATTTGTGAGGGTCCCTAGCTACCCTTAATACTGTATTTCATCAGAAAAGAAGGATGTACCTAACTCTGCTCCCTGTTTGAACATAAAGATGAACTATTCATATCTTTCATTAAACAAACCTTTGGATAAGCATTCTCCCTCTCAAAATATTTTCCTCACAAGCCTCTTTGCAAACAGTAGTGGGAGTCCTGAAGAACTCACTGCTTACAGAACTCCTCCCTGTGCAGATACTCAACAGGAACATCATGTCCTTCAAAGGCAGCTGAAGTTTCTTTACCACTTTCTTCTTCCTTTTTTTTTTTTTTTGATACTCCATTGTCAAAGTGTTTCAACGTTCAGACTGAGAAGGAACACACTTAAAATCTCAGCTGGTAGGGATAGAGACACTCAAACTAGATAGAGACACTCAAACTATTTCCTCAAGTCAAAAAGCAGTTCAGTAACACTCTATGTCACTTCCCAGAACACTCCATGCTGAAACACTATCAACAAGGTATTTTAACTGCATGGATTAACATTTTGCCATTTCACAACTTTCTGCAGAAATCTGTGTTTTTGGTGCAGAATACACCAAATGGGCATCCAGGATTTTTATTTGGCTATGTGCCTGAACCAATGCCTTTCTCTATCCTCTAAAACAACCTGCAGAAAGAGAACTGCACAACATAAGCAAGTCATTTCCCCTTCCTGATGCCAGTACAGGCCAGGAACAGAAAATGAAACCTGCTGGAATTTTCCCATTTTGCCCTTTGTTGAGGACCCACAAGGAACCCATCAAGAAAAGCAAGAGCTCTGAACACTGTAACCATTCATTCTCAGTAGCAAAGAGCTCCCATCTCCAGCTGACAACTACTGCCCCTAAAAAGAGCATTTAACAGACTTTCTTACTGAAGATCCACACAAGAATCATGACTCTTCAGAGATGAAATATTATTTTAAGAAATCAACAGTACCCTAATTAACAGCAGAGTGAAATGTTTCTAGTGCAGAACAGGACTCCACTCTCAGAATACTAATAACCTGTTTAATTACAGCTTGAAAAATGGAAACATCCTCCAAGCAGGATGGTTCTCATTCCATAGGTTATTTTACCTATAAATCCCTTCTCTGCTAATAGGAGTTGAACTGAAGGAAGATATACAAGATTTGGCTTGTTTAGGTTAAAACCTGCCAAACAACAGGATTCAATTACTTTAATTTATCTTCAGTTTCTGAAGGTGGAAACAAGTGATATCTACAATGGTCTCTTGGTCTTCATATTGCTTGTATTTTTCGTGAAATAATACAAACATTGACAGTTGTTTAAAGGTAGTTGTTCATTAATAAAGTGCCTGTTCTTTCACAGAATAAAGTATGGTTGTCTAAACTGAAGCTCATCAGGCAGATTTTTAGAGGAAAAACAATAAATCTGTGTTTGTATGCAGATGGATCTGTACATGTTTGTAATTGCTGCTATGCCAAGGGTGAGACACAATCCTCTTGCTAGAAATTTGGCTTAAGGCTCTCACCTTCAACATCCACAATCCTTGAAACAGAGTAAGCAAGGCAAACAAGCAAGTGAAAAAATATCCAGCACTCTCATGGTGGGTAAATACAACCTATGGAAACATTTTCATGCAGTTCAAATAACCTTTGGCTTCTACACTCGCCTGTGCAGCAGCTCTCAAATCAAGACAGATACTTACAAACAAAACACAACTCCTACAGTACACAATAGCTGAAAACCACTTCTGCACAAGCACTTGGAAGAACAATATCCCATGTGGCTGCAGTTGCTGGAACTCACCTTCCAGAACTAATAAACAACATGTCCATGTGAGATCTGAGCATTAAAGGATTCAGGAAGAATGAGCAGAACTAGTTTTGCAAGTCATGCTCATTAAGATCCTAATGACACAGCCACAAACTGGCATGTGAGAAACCCCAAGAAAGCCAAGACCCTGAACACAAGATTGATTTTCCTCTAGGCTGTAAGGTGGAATAAAGTCCAGCACAGGGGGATCACCACAACCAAGGCCAAGCTATGCCTGGAAACTACAGGCAAAGCTTTTCTTCTGTTTTGAATTCTGCCTTTTCCAAGCTATCTTTAATGCTGAGGACTGAACTGTGACTAAAAGAACAGCAGAAATCACTTGCTTTTGCCAAACTGCAAAAGAATACAAAGGCCCAACACTAGGCTGCCACGTTGGAAGCCTAGAAGATCACTTAGGGTTAAAAAGGGTATTTTCAGCCAAACTAGGCACATAAATCCAGTAAAGATATTAGAACATCTCCCCAAACCACTAACTTATTTTTCAATTACTATCAAATAATGGCTTTTATTAATGAACTACCAGACTCACAGCATCTTTAAGTTAGCCTGACATTTTTAGTGTTCCAATCCACAGTGGGAAAGACAAGTACAGCTTAACTAGAGAACTCTCCCCAGAGTATTTTCACTCTTCTGATCTCACACATTCATCAAGTGGCATTAATTTTTTCCAGTCTTTTTAGAGTAGGAGACAAAGCCCTCAAACAAAAGTACTCCTTTTTTGATTTCCTCTTCTTTCCAGATTCTTTCTGATCTGCTCACATACTTGGAAAAACCAAGACATGGAAACCTCAGCTATAAAGCAAATTATCTAATCCTAGGCACAAATACCCAACTACTGCTTAGAATTCTGAAGACAGCATTCTCACAGATGTTACAAGCAGCAAAAGTACCTCCAGGATATATCAAACACTGTGAGATCCCTGTGAGCCCTGCAGCCCCAGCACTGCCCCATAACACCAGACCCACCAGCAATTCATAGAGCCAGAAATAGGCTTTGGGACACAGCAGCCATCAGGTACATGAGAGGAAGTGACTTTCATTTTTTAAAGTGCTTAAAAAGGGACTAAATTATTCAAAGTCCCTTAGTGCATGGAATATCACAAGAATAGTCTGTCTTCCCCACAAAACAAAGTTTGGTCCTCAAGAGTTACAGTAGACAGGCTGCTGCAACTTCCTGCTGACAAAAAGCTGTGCTGCATTCTAAGTTGGGTTTTTCAAATCCAAAATGCAAAGAGAACCCAAATCCCTCCCCCTTTTGTGTCCTTGGAAAAAAATTCTCCTTTAAGACTGTACACAGCTTAGCATCTAAACACCTGCAAGTAAGTGCTATTTTATGTAGCTCTTTAAGTATTCCAAAATAAGGTCTGAAAACTCCAATTTCAGCACACCACTATCTGAGTATATACCTGTGATGATCAAATGGGATTTGTTTCAAAGGAGGGATTTTATATCTTTTTGTCCTTGGAATTTTGAAACTAACAAATAATTTTCAAATCCATTGCACACACTCCAGTCACAAACTGTAGGAGAATTTGAATCAGTCAACCTTTCACTCTTAAGCTAATGAATGTAGAGGCAACTATGTTCATCAGGTCTGGTTCCAAAACAGGAATGTTGAATATGCATTTTCCAGCAGTGATACCTCAGAACTACAGACTGCAAAAATGCTTTTGTGAAAATTAAAACAGAGAAAAAAGTATTTCACCTATAAATTTCTGGAGTAATGAATTAATAATTATATATTGACCAAAGCAGCAGGAAAAATAAAATAATTTTAGCAAGTCTATTTCCTTCTATTCTCTCCCCATTAATTCTCTCTCTGGTAACATATGTAATCTCAAGTCAATAAAATACCATTTAATTAAAATTAACTTTTCTAACTTTGTAATTACAGAAAGAGTGGACCAAGCAACCTGCAACACTTGCAAGAGTTACGAGCTTCTTTTCCACGTTCTGCTCATCATGGGAAATTTCCAGACTCCTGAACATTTCACTCGTGCCAACATTTCTGTGCTGCCAGATCTGTGTACAGGTCAGGTCAGAAAAAGAACTATGCAAGGAAAGTACCTGCTGCCTCCAGTAAGGCTTCTAGTCTTGCTTGTGTTTCTGGATCCACAGTTCTCAAGTCCGCACCTTCTGCAGCACTCGATAAGAATAACTCCGATGTGGTTTTAAGTACTGGGTTATCAAGATCTTCTTGGTCCAAAATAAATGATTCAACCTGTTTGGCAAGTCAGAAAAACAATTTTACCATTTTTGAAGTTTTAAATTAAATCTAAGATACCACCCCAAAGGAATCCCATGAAAATAATCTAACTGTATTATCATAATTGTGTTTTAACTGCCAAGAACATAGAACAAAACTACAAAAAACATCTGGTCAGCTTACTGAAGAGGTAGTTAAAATCACAAAAGAAAAAAACCTGCATTAAAAATATATTGCAAAAATTAGAATTTAAAACCCCTTAAATACAGCAAGGTCAACTCAGATTAAATACTGAATAAGTGTTATGCATGTTTACAGTTAACCACCCAAGCAGGCAGCCACAAGAGGCTGTAACATCTCTGTCACCAGAAGCTCATCTACCATGTTATTAATAAAAGCCATCAGTAATGATTTTGGTAGAGTTGGACCTATCTGAATGCCAGAGAGAGATGGAATGTTTACCCGAGATGCCTTTCATTCCTCTTTTAAAAGTAATTTCAACGGAGGTAGCACAAAGATTTTGTTTGTTTTGAGCAGGAACCCCAGAGTTGACAAAAACTCAACACCAGAATATGTGTCTCCAAGCTGGCACTCTGCATTTCCCCAGCCTGCTCTGCTTTCTGGACAAGAACAGATCTGCAGAACGATTAAGCAGGCAGGTATTCCAACCAAGCAGCAATAATGCTGTCCCACCAGTGCCCCACGTGACCTCCAAACACAGTCATGGAATTACTCAACATAACACTCTGCAGTTTTATGACAGCTTGCCAGAGTAAACAAGGAGGATACCTGACTCACACTCTAATGAGAGCAGAGCTACACTTCAGAATCTCCCAAGCTCAGACATAATTTCCTCTATTTTCAGTAATATTTTAAGACAAAAACACTATTTCATAATTAGATGTTGTCTGTTATCTGTACCATCACTATTGGTGCCTTAGATTTGCTGTAGAAATGAGACATTGCTGCTACTTAGCCAATGCTCCCTCTCCTACTTCATACTCCAGTCTCATCTTCCTTTTACAGTTTTCCCCAAAATACTTCCCCCATTTTTCTCACCCCAGCAGAAAACTACCATCTCGTTTCCCCCGGAAAGGGAAAATTTATACTTCAAAAAAAAAAAAATCAAATCAGGCCATCTGCAAATTCATTAAGTGCTCCATTGTATGAACAATGCTAACAGGATCTGGGAGCAGCACAGAGTGCTGCTATTCAAGAGCAACTTGGGTTCATTTCTTCCCCTTTTTGATATGTAAATGGCTGTAACACTATCCCCTGGTGTCCAAGCCAGCCCTGTGTGCCAGGGAAACGCTAACATTGGAATATAATGGGAATCAGGCAGCAAGTATGACTTTATAGGAACACTGAACATGAGGCCCATATCCCCGTGGCTATTTGTGATCCCAGCCAGCTTACAGACAGTACATTCTGTGTCCCAGACACAAATATTAAAGGTAAGGCAGCAGCCTCTGATTTGGTGCTCAGAGAAGCAAGTTTTCTAGGTTAGTCCAAGCAGTGGTCCTAAAATAATAAACTGTCATTGCAAGAAAGAGTTGAACATTCAACAAGCAGAGAATTAATGACCTAAACCAGTGATATACATTTGTACTACAAACAAAGAACTATTTACAACTCACAGCAAAATGCATCCCTACAGTAAGAGCCCCCTCAGCAGAACTCAAATTCCAAATTTGTCCATTGCCAGCTTAATGACTCCCTGCTTTCATGAGCTCTGATATAAAACTGACTTCTGGGAAAATTCACCCTTACCTACAGGACAACTTCAGGGTTTTTCATTTTTTCCCACATGACTACACAAGGCACTATTATGATGGAAATATTATTCCTACTGCAACATGTTTGTGTGATCTGGTGAAGGGCAGAAATTCCCACTGTGTGCACATGACCATTTCTTATATACAGCTGAGAACTAGATACAAGAAACTTTATTAGATGCTTATGGGCATTTTTCTTTGTCAACTACACCACTAGATTTAACAGCAGTCCTCCCTTTTGAGGACATACCAAAAGGAGTAAAAATGTCACCTACAACTGAAGCAAGTGCACTTGAGAACAACAAACACTGCAGAAACACTCAGTGGCTCCTGGCAAGCCTTAGGGCTCAGCCTTGGGAAGAGCCAGGCAATCCCCAGCCAGGGAAGCACAGCAGCCTTGCAGCAACCTGCCAGAAGCTGTCCTGCTGCAAATTCTGAAACTTCATGGTTTTGACATTTTGGGAAAGATATGGACCATTTTCTCCCTGACTGCTGCCAGCCCAAGCTCACTGGGATATATTTACTGGATAGTACAGGCAACAATCCACCTCTTGAACCTAAATCAGTGTTAATTCACCATTCACAAATACTCAGCTTGCAAGGAATCTCTCTCCCAACAGGGAATAGATTTTCCTTACAGGAACCTCTAAACAAGTCTGTCTTTTTAACAATGATTGTGCAAACACTACTAATTAGAATAAATTACACACACAGATTTTACTTAAGAACACAAGTTGGGTAGGACTGGTGCAGTCTGCTCTTTTCACCACTCTTTTTAACTCTTTCTGCCTTTCAGCTCTTCTTTATATCAACAAGTGTACTTCCAAAGACCTTACACATTTAAAATCTCACAAAAAATCTTGTTTCATATACAATACTTCCATCATAGTTTTGCATCACAGGAATGCAGATGCTTTCATTATTACTGCACATTTTGAGCATCAATTTTTAGGTTTTGTCTTGATTTTTAGTAAGGGCTTCATGTGACTTGAGTGTGAAAATACTGAAAATCCATATGCAAAATGTTAAAATAGCTGCACCACTGCCAGTCTACCAGAATAAACTTCAATGTATTTTCAAGTTGGAAGGTCTGACATTTCTGTAAATCAATGCAGTTTCTCAGACACTAAGACAAAGCTAGAGAATGGACAGTTGGATATCTTATCACTAATAGCAGAGTGAGAAATTACCTAATTGATCAGATGTCTCTCATGAATGGAAGTGACCTACAATGATCACACATTAATAATATTTTTAAAAAAAAAATCAAACTATCCTAAATATACCAAACAAACCTGGCTTTTTAAATGAAAAATTAACTTCATTAAAAATCAAAACAAGCAAGTAAAAAATCCAAACATCTCTCATGTTAGCATTCCTGGAAGACATAATACACTGCTCATGTGGCAAAATTTAGGCACTCTGCTCTATCCTAATCAGATCTGCAGCAAAGTGATAGAGTAACCAGTCACTGTGCTATTTTTGGATTATTTTGCGAGCTGCTTTGGGCAGTTAATAAGCATCTTACTTGGGAAGGCTCATTAGGAACACATGGACTCAAGACGTTATTCTAACTGCCAAAACAATTTCACCTTCCCAGACAAAACCCAAGAAGCTGCAGGGGACTCAGGGGCAGGGCTTCAGCACCCCGAGTGTCTCGTGCTCCTCCTCAGCAGGGCTGGACCTCGCCTGAAGTTCTGCCAAGGACTGCAGCAGCCTGGCAGCTCTGCAGATCCAGTTACAGCCCTGGTTCCTCCCTGCAGAGCAGGACATGGCAGCCATGTGGCCCCAGCTCCATCAGTGTTTATATGTCAACACCAGGACTGGGTTTACTGCAGGTCAGGGGGATGCAGAGGGACTCTGCAGGCACCAACACCACCACAAACACTGGGAATTCTGGCGAGATGGACAATGACGTGCAGGGTTACAACACATTTCTAATATTAAATCTAAACTGATCTTCCTTATGTTGCACTGCTGCAAAGTACTTTTCCCAGAATAGCCTGGAGCTGCTCACAAATAGCTTGCTCCTGACAGGCTACAGAGGATGGAAAAGCTTCCTGGGTAGCTGTGGAGCACAGTTCTCTCCTCCTCCTGCAGGCAAGGGCAGCAGCAGAGACAGTTCCTTCCACCTGCTCCTTCCACTTGAGCCACACTAGGGCTCCCGGGAAGACTGACTGCACAAAAAGTGTTGATAGGAAAGAGAAAGGTGCTGCTAAATTATTTCCTTGAACTTGTATTTTCCAGGAACCCCAAGACCTATGAACATTTTTTTGGGGGTAAAAATAATCATTGCTCTGTTTGTGAAATGTTTACAAATAATGAGGATCCAAGCTCTTGACTGGGACTCCTAAACTCCTATTTTTTATGCAAATAAATGACCGCCTGAATTTCTCTTTTGTGTTAGGAAAACCTCCCTAATTACTTCTATAATTTCACTTGGACATTTTCACTCCATAATTAACAACATGTGCAATGCTGTATTAGGATCACACTAGAAACTTCTTGTGGATTTTTCTGATAAATCCAACCTCTAACAGCTTATGTTGTCATGTCCTTTATTAAACTGAATGCCAATATTGGATTAATACTTGTGACCCTGCTCTAAAACTTTTGGGGAATAGTGATAGGACATAGCACTAAGACTGAAAATTAGTTTGTATTTTAAATTTAACATCAAATCCCTTTAATTTCCACATACAGAAGGATGTCAGCTATCAAAATCATTAAAAATAATTATTCCAAGAAGAATGTGAAGTGAAGGACTTTGTCCCTGACATGACACTCTCAGATGCTCCCTGCAACAAGTGCAGCACTATCCCCTTGGTGTGAACTTAACACCACCAAAAGGCCTGGGTTTGATTTTCCAGAAAATGCACTTTTCAACACTCATCCCCTGCCAGCCCAGCCAAAGATTTTTGCACCTGCTTAAGGTGCCTTCCTGCACAATCATTTCAGTTTCAAGAGAGGGAGTAAAGGAAGAGGAAAAACCTCTACACTAAATGTGGGTATTTTCACAAAATCCTTCAGTGGGGTCTTAGGACACTGTCCTTCCTTAGCATTTCAAAGCTACAGAGAAAAATAAACATTTCAGGGAAGTACTCTAGGCAGTACCTAGAAACAACACAGAATCAACGGGAACATCAATTCAGACATAATTAATGATATAAAACCATACCCACGCTGGCTTGAGCTGTAAATTCTGAAAACAGTCTCTTCCTTTAAAAACGAAAAGTTTCAGCCCAAGAAGACAGCAGCCAGCACGACCTGTGAATCACCAAGAGAGCATTGTCCAGCACTATGGATGCTGTGATTCCACAGTGTCCTGCCAGCCTGGGGGATGCAGGGTGCTTGGGGATATCACCACCACAGTGGGGAGCAGAAAGTACCTGAAGCATCATTTCCAACCACTGCTCACCTTGTGACAAGTCAGGCAGCTGTCAGACACCTTCATAGGTTGTTTAAACACATCAAAAAGGGAGAAAACTTGGGAGAGGAAACAAATAATTTTCTACCACTTCATTGAATTTCATGGACTTCCAAAGGGGTCTGACAAGCTGGAAGATCATTCTCCTGGGAACAGAAAGGCTTTAGACCATCTCAGCTCCCTGTGAGGCCATAAACCTGAGCATGGCTCCACCTTTGAGTGGAGCTGTCAGCGCTCAGCACCTGTGGCAGCAGCTCTGTGGGCAGGGCAGTAGATTGGGAGGCTGGGGAGAGAAGGGGTGCAAATCCCTTTAGCTCTGATTGCAATAGGAAGCTGACTGACTGGGGGCAGGATTACCTGAAGGACAGCCTTTACTCCCATAGACATGAAGCAATTACCAGCTAGTGAAACAAGCAGCTATAGGATCTGGGCTGGCATGAGCTCATTTCAGAACACAGGTTCATGCTGCAGATGCTGCTATAGATACAGTGTAAATCCAGGTGGACACAAGCACAGGATTTGTTGGTGCAGGAAAGGAAAGGCCCTCACACACAGTGTGGGCCGTGAGTCCAACATCCATACACAAAACACAATGTGTAGCTCTTGATGTGTTACCACATGAGTGACTAAAACCATGGGAGAGACAGCAGGCAATGAGCAGGAACTGACACCTTTATGGCTGTTTCACCACAGAGCCTCAAGCCTGGCACCCCAAGTGACCAGTCCTCAAAATTACAACTGTTATTTGAAACATGCAGATAAAACAATAAATCAGAATTAATGTTTTATGCTGCTACTCTTCCTTTCCAGAGATTGCTGATGCTGGTTTTCAATTTTCTTGCACTCATACTGAACCATAAGCAGACATTCCTGGACGAGCACCTGCAAATGGTTGATGTCAATTTAACCACTTTTACCTGATTTTTCTCTTGAACTGACACGATCTAAGTAGTTTTGAATACTACAAACTACACTCCACCACAAGGCTCTGGAAAGAGCTGTCTAATCTATGGATCTTCCAGAAAGAAAAACACTACAATTCATTTTTATTAAAACACTGTTTCACAACAATAAGCAACATGATTGCACCCTGTTAACCCTCACAGAATCAAGGCACAGGACAGACAGGTTGACTCATCCTGGTACAAGTGACTGGCAATGTGATAAAGTTTCTCTCTATAGTAGAAAAGAAATATTTACACATCTCAGTAACTACTGAAAAAACCCAAAGAACTATTAAAACCAGCCTGTAGCTATCACATATTCAATGTCTGATAAACAAAAATAATCATGACTATATTTTCCCCATGTACAAAACAATCCTTTGCAGCAAGGAGCTGTCATGTGCAGAATTGGAACTGACAACTGAAGCTTATTCAAAATTCATATCAATCCCAGAAAATCAAGTGCCAATTCTTGACATGTACTTCATACTAAAGAAAACCTTTGAATGGAGAATGGGAAACTTGACTAAAATAGGCACCACTTGCACTAAGCACTTCTTATTTTCATTTTATCTCTCAATCATGTTTTCAGTGCTCCATCTTCCCCATGTGCTCTAGGATTCCCTCCTCACCTGTTTTTAATATCTAATATTCCCACAGAAGGAGCCCCTCTTCTTTCCTCACCTCAAACCAAGAAATGCTGGTAAATTCAGTATCTGATTCTGATTCGATTGGGAGGGTTTGATATTCTGATATTTATATCAGAATATAAAACAGAATTGTTGCATCAATTTAGCCAAGGCTTTCAGGATGGTGTCCTTGTTCAAGTATTAAATCCCAGGCATTAAAATAAAGGAAAGCAATTTTTAAGAAAGAAGATGAATGCATTTGTTTGTTGATGTAAAAGCTCAGGCCAAATCAAGATGGGAAGCATTCTAAGCCACCTTCTTGAAAACGACCTTTTAAGATCTCTTTTCAAACCAAGAGGACAATGCCTAAATAGAAAAAAAAAAAAAAATCATACAAGTGGACCTTGAATACAATAGTAATTCAAAAATCTATTTCCAGGCCAACCTATACATTTCAGACAGAGGAGTCTCAACATTTAAAGTGCCTAATTAAGTCATCCAGAAGCTTATAGCAAAGAGAAAATCATCCCAGGCTTTCTGCCCCTCTCAGAGCCCAAGCCAGTGGCAGCTATTCTTTTCAAGGCCTGGATAAACAGGTCTGTGCACGCTGTCCCACTGCCAAAGCAGCAGAAACCCCAATGCAACTCCTGAGCCATCACTTAGTCATTTCAAAGAAACTATCAGAGGGCCCTGGCTAAGCTATAATCCACTGAAAATTCAAGATATAGCAGTACAAGGGCTTAAAAATGTAACTGTTTTATAAAAACAATTAAGAGACATTTATCTGAGCTGTTGGATTTATCCGAAGAAATCCTAAATGCCAAAGAGCCACATGAGACTCCCTTTTCCCCTGGCTCCCTTGCAGGCTGTGGAGGAACACATATTCTAAGGGGTGATGCTCAGAATCACCATGACCAAGGATCACATTTTTGGAGCAGAACATTCAGCCCCAAATCCTGATCTCCCATCTTCCCTTTGTTTGAAATATGACTGACTTACTACCTACCTGCCATGAGACACTGTTGGTTTAATTCATGATTTTGGAAAGGGAAAAGTACAACAGGTTTAGTGATTTTCCTAGAAGAAAATCTTAGTTAATTAGTAATAGTAATCCCTATGTTTTACTGAAGGCAAGGAGAATAATTTAGGAACCTACTCAAACCTAATGCTAAAACATTAAATGCTCAAAACACGTGAGATGACTTTCTGTTGGCCCACTGTCCACCAGCCAATAAAACATCTATTTACTTTTTTTATTTATTAGGGAGTGTTTTCTTCCTGTAGGATGGGTATGCAGGAAAGTATCTTTGAAAAGCTCTCCTGGCCAGAAGGGCCAGCAGCCACACTTGTCTCTTCTCAGCTACCACCATCATTTGGACAAACACATCATCATAACTGAATATGAGTGACCCCTCTCAGTCCACAGCACATTTCCTACACATTCTGGGATGCTTTGGAAGAGATAAAGATGAAAATAATTTTGAAAAAAAAAGGACCAAAGTGAGCAGGATTTCATCTCACAAAAAGCAGGAAAGAAGTAACAGGTTGCAGCACAGGACCAATTATTTTATTTATGTTTTATGAGAAAAAGTGTTTTCTACCTGCACTTGAGGAGAAGATACACAATACTGCAAAAAATGAGAAAATTTTCTAGTATTTTATAAAACTTTCAAATAATCAACACTATGTAAGAAAAAAATTCTTAAATAATGAGTTGCAAGAGTAAAAACAAGATACTATCCTATAATAGGATGTATTTCCATAAATTTCACTTGCTCAGTATTGCTCCAAAAATATGCATAATAAAACCCCTGCACTTTCACCACAAAAAGGGAAAACTACTTGTTGAGGAAATAAAACCCCCCAAACTATCTGTATTCTATTACAATATATATCTGTGTATATTAGGAACTATAGCATATCATCCTAAATTAACCCCTAAATCCAAATATTAATTCACCTGTACCCCACTTTGCCAGAGGCAGCATAGGTTTGTAACATAAAAGTTGCAACATTGTTACTGCAGCCTGTTGCTACAAAAAAAGAAGTATTTGTATCATTTCAAAGTTAAAGTAATCTTTAGTTTATCATAGACCAAGGTCATATGAGGTATCAGCCAGAATGTTTCTATTTGAGCTAGGCCAGGCACTGTTCAAAAACCTCCCAAATTTACCTAAGTACTCGCACAAATCAGTGATTTCTGAGGTTTGCTTGCAGTGTCCCATTGCAGCAGAAGGTCATTCCCACTGGGTTTACACCAGGCCTTTGCCTGGTGTTTGCATGGCCCATGGGCTGCTGCTGGGGAGACAAATGCAAGCACCCTGCTGAGGAGGGAGGCTTCAGAGCTTCCCTTCAACACCGCTGCAGAGAGCCCTCAAACAAGATGCAGGAGTCATTTTTCTTGCATTGTAAGGTGTTCAGTGGGAAAGAAACCTAAGGTTCCTTTTTCCATGAAAGTCGAGCCTAGCCTCTATTTTAAACACAAGGATCACTTTTATTCCCCAATAACAGCTTAATACTTCAAAGGAATCTTCATATATGTAACAAGAACTAAAAATTATCTACTAAGAATGAAGCTCTGCAGCCTCCTCACCTGCAGGGTTTGAGCCTCAGCTGTGGACTCCAACAAACACCCCAATTCAATCCTGGAGCTGCTCCCAGTTTTAAAGGCCAGGCCAGACATATGCACAGAAGAAGGAGTGTCTGTGTAATCCCTTTTCCCTCCACACTGACCCTTGTGTCAAGTGAATGTTACAGGGATGGTTTGAGCTCTGAGCAGAGGACAATGTCCCCATGACACCACCCAGCTGTCCTTACAGCTGGATTTCAGCATGCTCCAAGGCAAGGAAAGGAGACAGAAGAGCTGCCCAAAATCAAGCCCTTGGGGGAGCAGCTGGGTAGCCCAAATTTAAATCAGAACACAAGAACTCATGATTCAGCATTAATGCTCAAATGAACCCTTGCCACCCCCCACCAGACTGTAACTAGTTGACTGGTGAAACCTATGTGCAAATTTGTACCTAAATATAGATGTTCTGCTAAATTTGGCAAATCTCTCCTTACCAAGGGGTTGCACTGCATGTTTATGTAATTATACAGTAGTATTTCACATCTTTACTTTCTACACCTATCATTAGAAAACAGTTGCTGACATTTATTTTAGGTCATGTACTCAACTGGGTCAAGCTGCACTAAAGGGAGACCCAAGTTCTGCAAGAGACCTTAGGAATCAGTTCACTGTAAAATGTTACTGAAAAGGATTAATCATAACTACATTTCTTGTTTCTGGTTACCACAGGCCAGACTTGCAACCTTACTGAAATACCTACCATGATTTTACTGGAAGTTAGATGCCTGCTCAGACTGGGAATAAATGAACACCCTACTAACCAGCTCTCTGCATCCTGAAGAGTCACCTCAATACTTTTGGAAACCTGAACATGTTATCCTTCTATGTTTTCTAATCAGTGAATAATTCCTGATAAAAAATTTTACATTTTCTTCCATCTCTTACTTTCTCAACTTTGAAAGACCTTGTCAAAACAAAAACATCAACTGTTAAACTGAAACCTACATTTTTCAGAGAAAAGGCTTTTCTGCTTAATACTATCTACCTGAATTTGCATCCACTTTTTGAATTTCTATTCCTTATGGTAGAGAAAATGCTGCTATTTTCATTGTTTCTAATACAATGAAAGTTAAAATGTTTGAGCATTACATTAACCTCAGAAGTCAAAAGATGCATTGTGAACACCATTTACAAAGCAGATCCATGATAGGAAGGTTCAACAATGCAGCAATGACTTTAATAGACAACACTGCTAATTTGAAACAAACAAGGTATTTACTCTGAATTTCAAACCTAGTTTAAAAATTAAGAGACCTAAGATTGCAGGGAGGGGGGGCCCAGACAAAATCTCCAGGTACTGAACTGCTCTGGAGTGCATGCCATTCAACTACTCATCCTACTCCTTGTAGGAGGTATGTTATGTCTGATTTTTAATTATGCTTTATGTAAATATCCCCAGAGGCTTATGCAATAGGTACAGGCTTAAGTAAGGCGAGCTGGTGGAGGCAGCTCAGGAGAGGGAAGCCGAGAGCTGAGCTGACTCCATAGCCAAGGGCTGGGTGAGCTCCAGTTGTCACTGAAGGCCTCCAAAGCCCTGAATCACAGAATATGAGAGATTTGCTACATTTGTACACTCACTGCCAAAAGCCACTTACTGAACCAAGCTCCCAGATCCCCTGGTACTTCTGTCGGCACCGCCAGCTCTGCTGCTTGATTTACAACAGCTCAGCAAACGCACGGTCCCCGAGCACTAACACAGCCACATTTATCACCTGCTTCAACTCCTGCTGCCACACTTGGCTGCTGAGAGGGTTTTTGATGAGGACCTGCACTTTCTGTGGCCACCAAAGACCCCACGGACATGCACTAATCAGCACTGCCCTCCCAGCACACCTTCACCTTGACCTACAGCCCTCATAGCCAGGGTGGAGGAGGCTGTTTAATGCTTGTGCCTTTGGCACCACTGTAAGTGCCAGCAAAATTCACAAGAAGGGGTAATAATACACTTAAAGTGACACCAAAAATCTCACTCTAAACAAGTTGCAGGCTGTGTTCGCACCCTGATCAAGCTTAGAAGGCAACTAAGCAACTATTTGCACTGAGGTCAAAAGCACCTCATTTTTCAAGCTGCAGCCAGCGGTGGAAGTTTCTCCGAACACCCGGAGATCCCCAGCAGCCAGTTTTACTCAGGAACACCACAAAGCTCCTGGCCTCATCCCTCCATGCCCAAAGACATGCTTCAGCTTGCAATTGTTTCTATTTGCATGTGATGATTTTAACTGGTAATTCTAGAAAATACTCTGCACAGCTGCATTCAAATTTCACCTTGTGGACCTAACACAACTCATCTGTACAGGATCCACTTCAGTCCTGGGTTTCCCAGGCAAGAGCCTGGTCACTACCATAGGCAGGCACTGAGCTAGGAAACCAGAAAGCTTTGATTTCATCTCAGTTCTGCAAGCCAGGATAAATGGGGCACACCCTCTTCACCTGTAATATGGGGACAGTACTCTCCACTGAAAAGTACTTGGAGATCTGATCCAAGAAATGCAATATACTTTCCAAAAGGTTAGGTTAAAATATATTGCTCTTTTCATTTTCTAGATAAATGCTTCATTACACTCATTGTCCTGCACTTCCCTGATGATTTTCTTTTTTAACCAATTTGCCATTTTGACCAGTCCAATTATTTTACCATATTACACTCAGACTAACACAAGGATACAAAACCTAAATATCACTGCAGACATGCAGCAGAGTCCACAGAATATTGTACCATTATTTTTATGGAAGAGAAGAGAAGAGAAGAGAAGAGAAGAGAAGAGAAGAGAAGAGAAGAGAAGAGAAGAGAAGAGAAGAGAAGAGATCAAAGCAGCATGGTGAAAACTCTTTTTTTTTTTTCTTAATTTTTAATTCTCCCTTTTAGTTCTCACTAATTCCACCCACTGGTAATAGCTGAAGGCATACACCCAAATCAGTGACTCATGGCACAAGACCACAGTCCAAACAGTGACTGACTGGCTTCTCAAAGCAGTGCTGTTCAAGAATTGCACTGTTCCATCCCTGGACCTTAACTGCCTTTTCTTTGCTCAAAAAAGAAAACAAAACAGAAAGAAACACCCACCACTGACAACAGGTGCTTCCTTAGTTCTCAAAAAAAAAAAAAAAAAAAAAAAAAGAAGAAAAAAATTTCCCCCTTGGTGCTCCCAGCCATGCAGCCCAGCCTAGTCACATTCTTCCCACCCATGCTTATTCCCCAGGTAACTCTCCACAACCAGAAACACAAGACAGAAGAACACCCCAGGCAACTTCAGCTTCAAGATTAGCCCACCTTCTCTCTGTGTGTGCTGGAAAACTTCAAATATTTCAATTCCGATTATTTGCTTCTATTCAATTATTCTTCTATTAAATAATGAACTTTTTTTCCAGGTTTTTCAAGTGAATCATTTAAGAGCTGTTTGGGAACCTTTATTTTTTTGACCTCAATGGCAACCTCCCAGACACATTATTTATAATAGGCTGTCTTTCTTAATACTTGCTATTAGTCAAAAGAGTGCTTAGTAAACATCCCAGCTGTCCAATCTTCACATCCCTTAAATAATGGGGTGGGTTCAAATGGGCTAAGCTTTCAAAGTAGGACTCTGCTCACCTTGTAAAGAGCCACAAACACCCTGATATACCCCACTTCCCATCATTTTCCACATTCTTAGCTACTGCTTTGTATCTTCAAAGATACATTAAAATGTGACATAAAAGACCTCCTAGAGAGCAGACACTCTTGATTACTTGTGTCCTACTCTATCTATGGCAGGTCTTCCAGCTGCCCCAAACAGCTATGCACTGGAACACCTGACTCCATATGGGACTGAATGTGGATGTCCAGGACACCAATCACACAAGGAATGTTCACATACAAGTGCCCATCTGCCTGATCATTAGATTTTGAGTTTAGTTAAACGCCCTTCTGTTAGCACCACTCCTAATGCAGCTTAGGTGGTCATGAGCAAAACGTAAATATGGATCTGCAGAGTTTAATCGCTTTTTTTATTCAGCTAACACATGGTTCAGGTTTCAGAAGGAAAAGACAGTCATCAATAAAAGGCAAAAAATTTAGCCACAGGAGGATGAGTGCAGCCTCCCCTCCTTCCATCTCTCCAGAAGGAACAAGGACACATCCTAAGTACTCTTGCCTGGCCTCCAAATTAAAAATGGTATGTATTACCTTGGCTATTTTCTTCCTCCTGCAGAAGCCCAAAGGAACTGTGAAAAGCCTGCAAGCAGTAAGTAGAAGTAGCCACTTTCAAGTGCTTTCCACTAAAACTATGTAAGGACTGTGATCCAGCTGTGATCCCATCTTTTGTTAAGAGAATACTAAGGAAAGAAGATTCACCCTTTGGTGCGGCAGTGACAGATAAAAGCCTTCATTTACCTTCTCTCCCTAGGCTATATAAAGCAGCATTAAATGCCAGTTTACAGATCCAACAACGCTCCATTTGGGTTGGGATAAGGCCCCCGTCCCACCTCCACACCCTCCCTTTAAACCTCTCCACAGGTTTGGAAGATCAAAGGAAGACACCACCACTACCCTCTTCCATTTTGTTGGGTAAGAAATATTTCTATTGCATAAAAGCGTGTGTGTATAACTATATCTACAGGAATTTATCCGGGGCTGGGAACCCCGAGTCCAGGGCAGCGATAGTGGGGCTGACGGCTTCACTTTGTTCTCCGTCGGGTGGAGGATCTCGCCTCCCCCTCCAAACCTGCTCCCAGGTGGAAGCGGCTCCTTGAGGCCAGGACACATCCTCACCCCGCTCCGCGGCCGCGGCGCGCAGAGGGCCCGGCCGCCCCCGGCCCTTCCCCGGGGCCGCCGGGAGGCGCGGCAGGGCGAGACCCCCGCGCTC
>VZTB01010319.1:272167-293601 GCA_013397245.1 Thryothorus ludovicianus | reverse complement strand
GCGGCGCGCGGGGCGCGACCGAGTCGATCTCCTCGTCGGCGGCAGCGGCGGCGGTGCCGTCCGTGAGCATCGCGCTGGTCCGGGCCCGGCCGTCTCCGTCCCCTCACGGCACCGCGGCAGCGCCACTAACTTCTCACACCCTACCCGGCCGCGGCCGCCGCGCCGCCCCCCCCGCCGCTCCGCGCACGCCTATTGGGCGCGCTCGGCCGAGGGCGGCGCGCTATTGGCCGCGGTGCCCGCCACTCAGCGGCGCGTCACGCGCTCCCAGCATGCTGCCCTGAGAGCGCACGCCGAGGCGGTAAGAGTGCGCCGCCCCGCCCCGCTCGCCCGGCCTTGCTTCCTGAAGTTTCCAGCCGATGATTGGTTCTCCGAGACATCAATCATGTGCTTTGGCGGAGCTGCGGGCGCCGATGGGGCAAACGGACTGTCGATCAAGGGGCATCCAGGAATCACGGTTTTGATTGGTCGGAAGGAACATCGCTCACAACGCTCGGCGTCTGGCGCCTCTCGATTGGCTCTTGCAGACGCTGGGCCCGCCTTCCCTTCGAACCCCGTCTGAAGGGCTACGTCAGCGCGAGACGCCGTCACACGCCCTCCTGTTCCGAGCGGTGATTGGGTTGCGGTGCTGCCAATCAAAGCTAAGCACACGCCTCCCCATGGCCCCGCCCCCTGGAGGGTGCGGGCCGCCATAGGCTGGGCGCCCTTGCTCTCCGCTCCATTGGCCACGCCCACTGTGACGTCACCGCGCGGCCACGTGGCCCGGGGCGTTTGGGGCTCCCGGGGGTCCCGGGCCCCGCACGGCCCCGGCCCGGCCCGGCCCGGGCTAGTTCACGGAGAGGTTGATCTGCGGTCCCGGGCGGTGCATCGGCTCGCGCTGTGGGGGGAGCGGAGGTTTCGGAGTTGGCACCGCGCCCACTCCGGGCGCCCCCGCGCCAGCGGCTCGGCCCCGGGCAGGCTGTGACCGAGCGAGGCTCCCAGGACAGCACCGACCTCCTCGGCTCTGCTCCCCTGCTCCGGCCGCTCCCGGGGGTGTGTCCCCGCCGCCCCCGGCCCGGGCAGGGGCCCATCCAGCCAGCTCAGGTCGTGCGGGGAGAAGATGCGCTCCAGCCCCTTCCGGATCCCCACCAGCGCCAGCAGCTGCGGCGGGCCAGGCACGGGTCAGCATTGCTGGGGCCGGGGACAGGCAACATCTCCCTGTCACATCCATCTGTTACCCCAGGAGATGCCATGGTGGTGGCCTGTCCCCTCTCCTGGCTCTATCCCTGGAGACCATACTTGCCCGACAGTGACATTCAGTCTCTGGTGTCAGCCCCACGGCCCCAGACCAGGGGGTGAAGGCTGGTGGCAAAGCCACTCAGTGCCCTGGAGGGCCCCTGCCAGCCGTGGGTCTGAGCACCCCCATGCACCACCCGACAGCGCCCATGTCCCCTCCCAAAGGATCGTGCCGGACCCGGTGATGCCTAGGGCAGGGATGCGCCCAGCCCAGCACCAAAGCAGAGCCGACTCCTCAAGGGGTGTCATACCATCACTGGGAAAACAATAGCGGCCACGGTGGACTTGAGAACCCAGAGCAGGGCCAGGCAGAGCAGCTGGATGATGGTGAAAATGTGCACCCGGCGCAGGGGCACGTGGCGGAGGTAGGCGAGGTCTGGCTGGTGCTTGGCCGGCATCAGGAGCAGCCGCACACGGTCCATGAGCTGTAGTGAGAGGATGGCAGGTGGGTCACACCTGTCCAGCTGTTGGGCAGCTCTCACTCACCTCCCTGTAGAGACCAGGGCCAGCAGGATGGGGTTTCACCCTCATTTCTGCAGTTCAGCCCTCCTGCCCTCTCTGCTGACCCCTGAAGCTGATGCCTGGGGCAGTGAGTTTGTCTGCAAGACGGGGTCCTGGTGTCACTGTCACATCAGGCCAGGGGAATGCTTTCCAGGCAGACCTCTAGAAAAGACTCTAGCTACCTTTATAGGGTTAATTGAGAGATAACACCCATTGATCCCCCTCACTTCACAGGAAACTGCTGCAGCCTCCTCCAGAGCACAGCTCTGGGTTTCCCAAGTGGAGGGAGGGTGGGAGTTTCCCAGCCTGTCATTTAAAGCAGGATAATTTCAAGGAAACTACTGTTTAGAGGAAAAAGTAGTGTAGATAATTCTGGAATAAGGATTTTTTTTTTCCCCTCCATTGGTTCCTCGGGAGAAGAACAGAACTGGCACACGAGCAGCAGTACCAGAACCAAAGGATTGTCATGTCCCAGCCCTGTCTGCAGCTCTCAGGTGAGAAAGTCCCTGTGGCTTTGAGAGCAAGTCTGTGTTATCCACTGCTCCCACTTCTCCCAGACCACCTGATCCATCAGTGCACAAGTCTCTCCTGCTCCTCAGCATCCCAGAACCCTCATTTGCCCTTTCCTTTGCCCTAGAAAAGTCCATCTCTCCCTCCTGGTGGGAGAGAGCTCCATGCCAGGCTGGACACCACAGAGAGTTAAATCCAGGCTGAGCAGTGGCAGCTGTTGCTGAGCAAACCCCCTCCTCCCCAGCAGCACCCCCTCACCTGGATGCTGTTCAGTGCTGTCACCCCCATGTGCAGGAACACCCCGTACAGCACTGGCATCGGGATGTGCTGCAAGACAGTGGGGTGGGGCATCAGCAGGGCTGGTCCCTGGGGTCCGTGCCTGCTCAGTGTCCTCTCATGTGAAATCCTGCATGTGTCTCCACAGCCCTTGCCTCTTTTATTCCCAACAGCCCAGCCTGGCCTTATTGTACTACTTGAGGTTCACATCAGCCCATGTCCTCCTCCATGGTCCCTTTGGATGGCCCAGGTGTGTCACTGCAGCTCAGCTTGGTGCCATCTGCAAATGTGCTCCATCCTGCTATCTAGGTCTTTGATGAAGATATTAAATAGTATTTGTCTGGTAGGAACACTTGGAAGACACCACTTGTTACTTATTTCCATTTGAACACTGGGCTACTGACTGTAAATCTCTGGACATGACTATCCAACCAATTTCTGATCTATCTAACAGTTCTTCCATCAAATACTGTTTGGAGGTGAGGATGCTGGGAGGTCCCCATACCAAAGGCTGTATGAGACCAGCCTCAGAGGGGAGGAAAGAGGTTGAGGAAAAGAGACCTCCTCTCTGCCTACAAGGAATCCAGGGCCACTGGAGAGGTTTTTCCTAGCATGGCAGTGGCAGCAGGTAAAAGCCAGCAGCAGCCAGGTCGTCCACGTGGCAGTGTGGAGAGGTAGTGGTGGGGTGTGTTTGGGGAGCACGAGGACCCCAAGACACATGGGGACAATGAACATGGGGACACAGTGCCTTGTGTGCCAGCCCTCCTGTGGCACTGGAGACAAACCCTTGGTGCAGTCCATACCCACACAGTGCACAGCTCCCTGCCTGCCAGACAGGATTCCTGTGCTGCTTCCATGGGTCGGGGTGAGGAACCTCCAGCCTTGCAGGCCACCCCCTGCCTAGGAAAAGAAGCCACTCCAGCCAGGCTTCCTACCTTGAGCACTGGGGCCATGAAGACAGAGACTCCCATCAGGATGAAGACAGCCAGGCCTGTCAGCCTCTGCTCCCTGTGGGTGGCAGCACAGATGTCACAGGTGCCTGGGGTCCCTTGGGAGCCCGGGGTCCCCTACTTGCCCTCTTGGCCCTCAGGGTCTCTGCTCTTTGCAGTTTTGAGGGCCAAAGGAGTCAGCTCAGGGGAGATCCCCAAAGCCAGGTCAGATGGACAGCGTGGGCATGTCCCTGTCCCCTTGCTCTCCTGGGCAAGGGGAACCCCAGAGTGGGGCCCAGGCTTGTTGTTTACCTGATGCCCAGGAACTGGGGTTGCTCGCCAGGGGCTGAGGTTGCACTCTCCTTCCTCAAGCTCTCCATGTGTGCAAGGGAGATGACAGTGGCTGAGACATACCAGGGGAGGCCGGTGACAGAGGTGACAACCATCAGGAGGGAGACGCAGAGGAGGTCCAGGTGGAAGCCTGCTCCTTTCTGCAGGGGAAAAAGCAGCAGGGCTGGGGGCGTCTTCCCACTTTCCTGGCCAGTTTAGGGTTTTGCTCTCCCCTGGCTGCTTCCCTGGGGCCCAGCTAGGACCTGGGTCCTCCCCATTGGCTGATGCTGCCTGTTCTCCATCCCCCTCCTCACCTGCAGCTTGTACTCTCTGCGGTTAAGAATGACAGCTGTGATCTGCTGGTCCATGAAAATGAGGATGGTGACAAGGACAGCAGGCACTGTGGACACCAGGCAGACCCACCATGGGTTGGCTCCAAAGGGGAAAACAATCCAGCCCCGTGCTGGGTTTGTGGGCTGCAGAGAACAGAAGGATCATGGCAGCTGCCACCCACTTGTCGGGTGTGTGGCACAGCTGGGTGATGGGACCAGCCACAGGTGCCCAGGCTGGAGACCTACAGGCACCCAGGAATGCCCCACCTTGGGAGTGGAAGAGCATCCTCACTCATTCTGGGGATGCTGCTGGGCAGAGTGACCCACCAGCCCCCAAAAGGACACTTTTTCTGTGGCAGAGCAGGGTGTTGTTCTTGGATGCCACAAGCCAGGAGCTGGGCATGTGCCTGTGACAGCAGGTGGAAGAGGTGGCATTGGGCAGTGATGATGGTGAGCTGGAGGAGGTGGGGTGAGCACTGACTGCTGTGGGGCACTGCCAGCCCCACTCCACTCCCAGGGCAAGGGGGCCAAGCCCGGAGCTGAGCTTGTGTCTCTTGCTCCAGTGTGATCTGTATAGTCCAGGACTGAGTTATTTACAGTGCATGGGATCAGCTGTGTTCACCCCTTTCTCATGCACTGGGGTGCAGCCTGCACCCCTGTAGGGCTGGAGCCAGTGATGAGAAGGACAGTGACAGCACAGTGGGATGGCTACCATGGTGGGCACAGACCCACGCCCTGACAGTGCTGTGCCCACCCTGCTGGCACCTTCAGCTCGCTGGGGACAAGGAGCTTGGGGGTCTCCAGGCCCAGGACAGCATCGACAGTGCAGGAGGCGAGGATGGCCAGGATGACAGCGAAGTCGCTCACCAGCTTCCGCACCTGCAGATGGAGAGGGCTTGGCCCAGGCTGGCAGGGGTGGGGCCTGCTCCAGGAGCAGCCTTAAGATGCAGCACCCAGAGCTACCCCCACACCAGTGGGACAGGTGGCCATGTCACTGGGGTGGCTGAAGGATGCTCACCCCCACAGGGAAGTAGCGGCTGCTCCTGAAGCGCTTGAGTGCGATGCAGAAGAGGAAGGTGGCCCCAAAGAGCAGGAAGGAGATGAGGGTGACATCAGGCACGTACTGGCAGCTGGTCCCCAGGAGATGCCCACCTTGATCCAGGCACTGGGTCCTGCTCAGCCCTGCTGGGGTGGCAGGAGGCTGCAGGGACAAGGTGGGCAGTGAGGAGGGGTCACACATGGACACCTTGGGCCCAGCCCAGCACCTCCCCTGCCTGCCTGGGAGCAGGGGCTGTACCTGCTGGGTGGCTGGGGGTGAGGGCAGCGATGTGTTGTTCCCTGAAGAACTGTGACCTGCAAAGTGACGGGGGTCAGGTTGGTGCTGGTTTCATCAGGGTGACTGGGATGATGCTGCCATCAGGCTGGGTCCTCAAGTGCTTCCTAAGGGCTCAGGGTGCTGGATGGGGCCCCATGGGTCTGCTGAGGCCCCAGCTCTGGCTGTTGACCAGGGAGCAACAAGGGGGGGGATGTTCCCTGTGAAGGGCTTGCCTAAAGCACTGGACATTCAGAGGCACCACTGACCCCAGGCTGGCCAGCACTGATGGTTTTGGCACATGATGTAGGTCCCATTTCCAGGGTATGTGTGCATAATTTCCGGGGTCATGTCTTCAAGCCCCAGAAAACAGCCCCTGATTTACACACTGAGCTGGAAATAGCAGAGCAAATCCATCCAGGTGCCCCTTTCCAGCCTCTGACATCCCCATCCTGGAGGCACAGGAGACAGACCAAGGCTCTCCTTGCTCCCTGTACTGCCCTGCCTGGTTCCTGCACAGTTCCATGAGACAGGAATAGATGGACAGACTGTATGGAGGGAAATGGAGGACACTGCAATGTGGTCAGGCAGGTGAGGTTGGGATTAAACAGCCTCCTCCTCCAGTGCCTTCCCTCATCCAGCCAGGAAACAGGTTCCCAGTGGGATCCTGGGGCAGCAGCTTCCTGCTCCCCACCCGCCCACGGCTGCTTGGGCTCACCGGGGCTGGACAAGTTGCAGGTGCAGGTGTAGGAGGTGACGTTGTCCAGCCGGTACTGCCAGTTGATGGGGAAGGCATCTGCCAGGCTCAGCATCTTCTTCAGGGAGTCGTAGATGAATATCAGGCTGATGAGAGCGCAGAAGCCTTCCTCGGTGAAGCGGGTGAAGTACCTCACCAGGTGACTGGCCTCGGTGGCCACCAGCACCACACCGAGAAAGGCCACCCAGAGCCCAATCCAGAGGCGGAACTCCAGGTAGTCCAGGCTGTGATCCCTGGGGGAAAGGGTGACAGAAAGCCTTGCCAGTGACACCTGCTTGGAGTGATGGTGGCCCATGTCCCAGCTGGGGGACTGTGGGCTGAGGATCTGTCCCTGACAGGGAACTCACTGGCTGAAGGAGAAGAGGAGGCGCTCAAAGACAAGCACGGGGCCGGTGCTGCTCAGGATGGTCAGGGGTTGGCCCGAAAAGAGGCAGAAGATGAAGCCAGCAAAGGCTGTGCCCAGGAAGCTCTCTAGCACCCCCTGAAATGCAGGGAAGGGGTACCAGGGGCCAGGCACACTGCAGGGAAGAGGGTACATACTAGGGAGGCTGTGCCTGTCCCCCCAGCAGCACAGAAGAATACAGGGTCAGTGCTGGGGACCACAGGGAAGGAGGCAGAATTCAGGCAATTCAGGATTGCTGGGGATGCTGCTGGGAGGTGGGCACCCAGGGGCCTTCTGGGCTGGGCTGAGTAGGGTTGGTACCAGGCACCCCACGGCCACACTGACCTGCATGTTGGCAGTTGCGTCCCCCAGCATGCCCCCAAAGGTGATGGCGTTGGTGGCAGTGGCCAGGTAGATGTAGAGCACTGCTGAGAGGCACTGAGGGTGCAGGGCGTCGGAGAAGTCGCTGCCGTACCACGGCGCCTTCCTCCGGATGTCTCGCAGCAGCCCCCCAAAAAGCCTGGGGTGGAGGAGGGGGGTCGCAGAGCTGACCCTGCAGGGAGCTGCACACATACAGCAGCTCACACGGGCTTGGGCATGGTGGCCCCATGAGAATCTGTGACCTGCCCCAAGCCCAGCACCCTGCTGCACCTCCCACTGCTCCTCCAGACACTGACCTGCCTGTCCTCTCCAGCTCCTCCCCAGAGCAGGAGTGCCCTGGGCTCGCTCTGTCCCCAGCTGCTGTCATGTCCCCATTACTGTGTGGCTCCAGTGGGTCCACAGCAGTCCTGTGGCAGAGCACAGCCTGAGACAACAGGCTTCAGGCTGGGACCCTCAGGACCCAGCTGCATTTAGGGGACGCTAGGACAGGAAGGGGAGAATGGGGAGAAGACAGGGGTGCAAAGAGGGCTTGTGTATCCCATGATAATGGAGAGGAGAAAGTTCAGGAAGAGGAGGAGATATGGCAGGTGATGATCTTCTAAGATTTCTTCCAACTCAACCATGATTTCCCCTGGCAGGCTCTGAAGCCAGCCCTTGCAGGACTGGTTTTAGTGGAGGAGCTGGGCAGAGCCTAGGGTGTCCTGCTCTAATGTTGAGTTTCACATCCGAGTGGCTGAATCCCAGTGTTCCCATCAGCTCCCTTTTGAGGGGATTTGCCATCCACTGCCAAGTGGAACAGAAGGGGGACCAAAGCAGGGACCTGTGGAGGGGCTTGGCTGGGAGGACCCGCTGGTTTCTGGGCAACTTCATCCCCATGGAGATGGAAGTTCCAGTGTCACAGACAGAGGTATCCCTGCAGGACCCTGCAGAGGAGCTGGCAGGGGTTGGGGTGCCCTCCCTCCAGCTCACCTCCTGCGTGGAGATGGCAGATGGCTTGGTGGAGGAATTCGGGCACTGGGGTCCCATTTCCCAGGAGGAAGCACAATCAGCTCATCCAGGAATGCCTCTATCCCTGCCATGAGGTCCTCCCGGTGCTCAGCCTGCCGAGCAACCCTTTGGAAGAGCTGTGGGGAGATGCCACCATGTCCTTGAATTCATCCTCTTGGAACCTTCCTCCCAGTCTGCAGCCATCAGCAGGAAACAAACCCACCCACTTCAGGGCAGCAGGTATCCTACATCCTGCAAACCCACCCAAGCTTTTGTTTTCTTATCCTGGGCAGAGGACACCACCAGCTTGCTCCATCCTCTGCCCTCCACTGCAGCCTGCAGAGGAGAGGAATCCTGCTGTCCCCATTCCAGGCCCATCCCATCCGTGGGTGCTGTCCCAGGCTCACCTCATCTGTCAGCAGTGTGGCCATGGCCCTGCCAACCTCGTGGTAGGCTTTCACTTTGGGAGGGCCCAGCAGGATGAAGAGGAACCTGTGGCAAGACAGCACATCTCCAGAGCAGCCCTCTCCCCCCCAGGGAATGCTGCTCTCAGTGGGGACCATGGGGATGTGGGGATGCTGGGGGTGGTGTCTGGGCAGGCCTGGGTGGGTTCTACCACCCTAAAAGTGGGGTCAGGTGCAGAAGACAAGCCACATGTCTGCAGTGTCTGCTGCCACTGCATGGCAACCTCACAGAGACCATGGGACACCAGGGCCCTGGCTGGATCACGAGAGTCTGCAGATACCCAGACTGGGAGGTGTGGGGGAGCAGGTCTTTGGGACAGAGGAGGAGAAATCCTCAGCTGGAGGTGTCTGTGGCATCATTTTCCTGGGAATGTTGCTCGCAGGCAGGATGCTGGTGTGTTAGGGAAGAAGAGCTTGCCAGCAGCATGGGCAGCAGGTTTGGCAGGACTCTGGGGACCTGGGAGGAGACTGGAGAGAGCTCAGAGCCCTTGATAAAATATGGTATAAATCCCACATTTGAGAGGATGGTGCAAGATCTCCAGAGGGACAATCCACAGAAATGTTTATCCAAGTCCTCCGCACCTTTCCAAAGCTGGCAGGAATGTTACAGTCCTGGAAGCCCGAGATTGTCAAGCAGTTCCAGTGCTGGTACCCTGAGCAAAGCCCCAGAGAGGGGGCACAGAAACCCCTCTGGCTGTGTAAGTGGGATTTGACAGGACCCCCAGATGCTGGAGGCCTCTGGAGCCTGCTCCAAAGGGACAAGAGGTGGCAGTTGTCACATGGGAGTGCTTTCACCCAGACACCTGCACCAAGGCGATGGGAAAACCTTATGACCTTAGAGGTGGATCTGGATGAGAGACAACCCTGAGGCAGTGGCTGCACCTGTGGAACAGCCTGGAATGGCTGGCAAAGGGGATGGCACCCTGGGAAAGGGATGGGTAGGGACAAGGTCTCCCTGCCCTCCGGTTTGGGGGAGAAAAATACGGGGCAAGGGGTTATCATGGAACCTTCGAGACCCGGGGGCATTCACGGGGACTTGCCAGCCAGCTCCCGCGGAGGAGAGAGCAGCACGTGGGTGCATGTCCGTCCTGCTCCTCCCAGCTCCCGGGGCCGGGTGCTCTGGGCAGAGTGACCAGGAGGTGGCAATGTCCCTCCTGATCCCCGCCTGCTTCCTCCGCGCACTTCCTAAGGAAGTCCTCAGCTGAAGGCACACTGCTCGTTTCCCCTCGCGGCTTTAGAGGATGCGTTCCTCAGCCGTGGGGAAACCATAGGGATCCCTTGCCCTGCTCCTCTCCCCCCATCCCATCTCACCAGTCAGGAGAACAGCGGGAGGGCAAGAGTCTCCTAGAAACCTGCATCCCACCCCGCCTCCAGGCCCCAGGCTCCCGGCAGTAAATGGAGAGTATCCAGAACCAGCCAAGAACAGGGAAAGCAGATCCCAGTGGGAATGACCCAGGGGATGTCCCTTCCAGGCTGCCCAACAGATGCTCCACGTTCAGCCCATTCTGGAGCGCTCCTAAGAAGCTGGGAAGAGCAGGAGGGGAAGCAGTACCACGGGATTTCAGGACTGCATGTGGCCCTAGGCACCATTCCCTTTTCTTTGGACGAGCAAAGACTTGTCTGCTGTGGGAGGAAACGGGGAGACCGGGCCGGGGGAGGGCACGGGGCCATCGACCATGCTCTGTTACCTGCTTGGAAGAGAAACCTCGGCCAGGGAGCCAAGGGACACCCCACGCCTCAGGCGAATGAAGGCAGTGAAGGGCTTTTCCAGGAATTCAACTTCCCCGACAGCAACGTGGGCTGCTTCAGCCCCTGGTGGGACCTTCTTCCTAAATCTGTTTCTCAGCTGGAAGGAAAGGGATGCAGCAGCTGGGTACTCAGGATGCCGTGGCTGGGCATTCAGGATGCAGTAGCTGCTCCCAGCCCAGCTCTGTGCTGCCATACCTGCTCCTTAAGAGGCGTTTTGGAGAGCTGGGTTCTGGGCTCAGGCTTGCCTTTGGCTTTCCCTGCAAATTAAGAGGAAACAGCAAAATCCATGTGCACACCATCGTGGGTGCTACCCTGGGCTGGAGACAGCAGGAGGATGCCTGGTGGGTCAGCCAGGTTTCCTACCTCGGCAGGGAGAGAGTCCAAGCTCGGCAAGGAGCTGCAGCAGGGATTTTGTAGGCTGGTGCTGTGGCTGGAGGAGCAGGAGGGCTGCCAGGCGCTCCCTCAGTGCAGGCTGCACCTCTGCTGCCTCAGACTGCCCAGAAAGCACTTTATCTGCATCAGGAACAGGGACAGCTCTGAGTCCTCCTGGTTCACTACCCTGGGAAAGACCCCCTTAGCTGGAGTAGCAGACAGCCTCCCCAGGTACCCAACAGTCACTCATCAATGCTGTTCTGTAGGTACCTCCCGGTGGCCTGTCCCTCTCTGGTGACCAGCCCATCCCAGGAGATGACCTTTGCATTACCCATGTACCTATTATGTCCTTGAAACTGGTGGCATCCAGATCCAGGAGCATTGTCCCCTTCTGCAGGCATGTCCTCAGCTGGAGCAGGCTGTGCAGGGACAGAACTGGGACATGGGGTGCACTCCAGCGCTCCCCACCATCCTCCACCTTCTCCTCGAACTTTATCCACCTGCCCAGGGAGATATGTGGGGTCAGTGGCAGGGTAGGCCCTGTGCCCCGTGCCAGGCAGTGGGAGCTGGAGCCTGGGTCCATCTTTAAGCTTAGCATGGAGCTGGCACAGGCAGGGAGGGGTTTCAGAGGCTGGTTCAGAGGGGCCTGTGGTGGATTCATTGTGTAGGGGCAGCTGGGCAGACAAAGTGGTCATGCCCCCATTCCTGCAGACCCACATGTCTCTAAGATCTGATCAGGGGATTCCAACTGTAATGAGATGTCAAGATGGTTCAGGTTTGAAGGGAGCCAAAAGCTCACCTTATTCCAAGCCCTCCACCATGGGCAGGGACACCTTCCAGTGTCCCAGGGGTCCCTAAGTCCTATCCAACCTGGCCTTGAATACTTCCAGAGATGGGGCAGCCACAGCTTCGCTGGGAAACCTGTGCCAGGGCCTCACCACACTCACAGGGAAGAATTTCTTCCCAACATCCATCTAACACTGATCTCTGGCAGTGAGAAGCCATTCCTGCTTGTGCTGTCACTCCAGTCTCTTGTCCAAAGTCCCTCTCCATCTCTCTTGGAACCCCTTTAACCACTGGAAGGGGCTCTACCAAACCTTGTCTCCTCCAGGCTAAACAACACCCCACCTCTCTCATCCTGTCTCCATAGCAGAGCTGTCCCAACAGAGCTATTCCAGCCTTTCAATCATTTCCATGGTTTCCTTTGGAAGTGCTTCAACAGGAACTGGATGTGCTACCCCAGGGCAGTCTCGTACAAAGCAGAACAGAGGGAAAATCCTCTCCTCACTCTCCTGCCTGTGGTGCAGCCCAGGATACACTCGGCTTTCTGGGCTGTGAGCACACAGTGCTGGCTGATGTCCCATCTGTCACCCACCAGCCCCCCCCAGTCATTTTCTGCGGGGCTGCTCCCAGCCCATCCATTCTCCCAGCTGTGCTGGGGCTGGGGGTGGCCCTGCCATTAGCAGCACTTGCTGGAGTCAGAACAGAAGTGTCTTGAGCTGTTTCCACGCTCGGGCCATGCCAAATATTTTAACGCCGGGCTCAGACAGAGCTCCCCTTTGTCCCCGTGGGTGGGCGCTCGTCGTGCTGCACGGGCAGAGCGTGCCCCGGCACCGCAGGCTCCTGCCGAGGGGACGACGGGGCTGGGTGCCGGGGACAGCCACAGCCCGGCGGCTTTGGTCCTTACAGACCCTCCGACCCCGGGTGAAGACCCACTGCTGTCCCCAGACCCCTCTGGCCCATGTCCCCGTGCTTCTGCCGAGGGGTGGAGGGGTCCTCTGGAGCACGGGGACGTCGCAGCCCCGGTGCAGCCGCTGGAGCCTTGGAGAGGCAACAGAGAGGAGCAGGAGGAAAGGCGCTGTGCCCGGCCCGCCTGACATTTGCCCTCTCCCATGAAATTAAGTCAGCCCAGCGTGGGCACTGGCGGAGCAGAGCCCTGCCTTGGGGCTGAGGCTGAGGAGCGGCCAGCCTCGGGCCATGCCCTGGGCTCCAGCTGAGCTGGAAGGCTGAGCTCCAGCAGCTTGGCTCTCGCAGGTGTGCCTACCTGGCCATCTCCCTCCACTGCAGCCCCGCCGGGGTGCTGATGAGCTGGTTGAGCTGGATGAAGAGCAGTGGGCAGGTGACGTCCCCCCTCTCCTCCCACTGCAGGGCGGCCCCTGCTCGCCGGGCCGCTGTGGCCATGCTGGAAGGGAAGATGCTGCAGCCAAAAGCCTGTGAGGGAGCTGCAGGGTTACTGCACTCTAGTCTGGGCTGCGAGCAGTTGTCTGCTGCCCGGAGAGCCGTTCCACCCGCCTCGGGCATCTGGGCTCGCATGGCCACAGGCACCGGCAGCCTCAGGCGTGAGCTCCCCTCCAGCACTCACAGGATCCCACTCATCCCACACCTTATAACAGCTGTGAACTGGTTTAAACTGGCCACAAACCAGTACACAGGAGCCAAGCCCAAAACAACCACCTCAAAACAGCAGGGTCAGCCCCACAGGTCCCAGTGTGGTTGTGTCCTGCCATGTCCAGCTGCCCACCTGGGCCAGGGACCAGGGGACCCACCTGCCTCTTGCAGGTCACCTGTGTGGAGAAGGATGTTCATGGGGACCAGTGTGTTCCCAGCCCTGTCTGCACCCTGCAAGACACTCGTGAGGGGGTGGCAGGGCCAGCCCTAGAGAGTTGGTGGCAGTATTGGTGCCTGTGCGAGGGTGCTGTGCCCATGGCAGGAGGGGTGATAGAGCCCATGGCAGCTCCTCCTGGGAAAGTAGAAATGGGGACATACTCTGGAGAAGGATGTGGCACTGCTGAGTAAATCTAGAGCGGGGAAATGAGAAGCTGCCAATGGCAGGGCTGACAGTGAGGGCTGGGAGTGCTTCAGGGCTGTGCTGGTGTTCAGGAGGCTTCTTGTGTGAGCTGGAGCCGGTGAGCGGATGGAGGGGAGAGGACGTGGGCACTGCAGGGACAGGGACATGGCAGGGCCTGCACAGCGCTGCCAGCAGAGAGCAGCCACGGTGCTCGCCGTGCCCGTGCTATGCCCACCACCACCACGCTTGGCCCCTCGTCCCCCCGCAAACAAACCGCGGGGCTGTGTGCACTGCAAACACGGTGGCGGCACCGCAAACACCCGCGGCTCCGGCACGGGCCGGCTGTGCTGGAGCCTGCTGGACCCGACAGGACCCAGCCCCAGGAGCAGCTGGAGCAGGGCCAGGCACCACTACGGCAGGTTCATGCTTTGGGGAAATGCCGGTGGGAGTGTGGGTTCCTGAGATCCTGGTGCCACGCAGGAACTGGGGCCAAGGATCTGGCCCAGGGTGAACAGGCTGTTTGATCTGTGACACCAGTGGGTACCATGGTGTAGAGGGGTGCCCTTAACTGGGGTGGTGACCATGGGGAGACACCTGGCAGAAGGACTCATTGATAAGGAGCATCAGGGATGCCCTGAGGTACCCAAACCTTCCCGAGGTTCACCTCTTCCTCCCGTGTGGGCTGCCTCAGCAGCTTGAGATGGGGCATGACTGGCACAGGCACAGGGAGGCTGTGAGGGGCTTCAGGAGGTGGGCAGGGGTCATGGGAGGCTGTGGAAGGCAGAGGGAAAGAGTCAGCAGGAGGCAGAGGCAGGAAGCAGAGGCAGGGGATCAGCCTGCGCACATTCCTCCCACCCTTGCCTGCCGCCAATCCTCTGTGCCTGCAGCCTCCCTGGCAGCTGGCATGAGCTGGTACCTCCCTCTCCCGAGGTGCCAGGGCAGCTGGCAAATGCTGCCCACACGCACTGCCTGCACACACCCAGCCCAGCCTTGGGGACCTGGTGTGGGACTGGCAGGGGCAAAAAAATTCCATGCTGGCATGGGGACCTCCCCAGGAGCCAGTGTGCAGGACTGCCCAGGGACATAGCCCCTGGCCTGTGCCACTGCCTCGCTCCACTGCCAAAGGCTTCGGGCTCCTGATGGCCAGAGGAGGCGGAAGGAAAAACATCCAGCAAACAATTGCAACAGTCAAGTCTGAGCAAGAAGGAGGGTGTGAGCGGGGGGGTGCCAGATCCGGTGGTATTCCTTGGAGACGGCAACAACAATGGCAGGAATATTTGCTCATGCCTAGCTGGGCCCAAACCAGCCATGGGCTGGGGGCTCGGGACCTCGAGGAAACAGCCAGGGGCCTCTGCTCGCCCAAAGGAGAGCTGGGGCAGGACCCTGCACTCGCCCAGCACTGATGTCAGTGACATTTTTTGCGCTGTCACCTGTGCTGAGGATGGTGCCAAACACAGACCATGGTTGCCAGCATGGTGAAGGGGATGGGGAAGCTCTGGCAAGCAGAGCTCTGCGCCCAAAACACAGCAGGCTGTGACAGGGACAAAGACACTGGCTGGCTGGGGGAGTGTTGTGAGATGAGGCTGACTCAGTTCCTTGGGCTGCCACAGGCGTATGAAGGGGGTTTGGGGATAGAAAGAGTGTCTGCTGCCATCTCAGATTGCCACGTGCGTGGCAGTCTGTCCCCTCTCTTAGGGGCCATCCCAGGCCCGGGGAGAGGCGCAGTCCTGACTCCTGAGGTCCTGCTTCTCACCTGATGCTCTTGTGAGGTGCATTCACTCTCCCAGCACCCTCCGGCCACTTCGGCCATCGGCCAGCCGGGGCCATGGGGACAATCAGCTGGCTGGGACCACACTTTCCCCTGGCCGTGTCCTACCCTCCGCGCCCTGCAGAGACACTTTTCTCCCCAGGCTCTCACCGTTCAGCCCGCAGTGGCACTGGGGCGGCGGTGGCTCTTGGGTCTCTCGCCTCCTGAGCGAGGAGAACCCATCGGGCCCGAGACTGGGACTGGGACCTGGTCCTGGTCCCGAGCCCGGCCGGCGGGACACCCCCGGGGGCGGCGGGGAAGCCCTTCCCGGGGGCGGGGCGGTCGCTCAGCCCCTCCCCGCCCCGCCCCGCAGCCCGCAGCTTTCTACCGACCGCGGGGCCGCCGTGCCGGAGAGCGGGCATCGCTGCGGGACCGAGCGGAGCACGGCGGTGCCTGGACGAGTGTGCCCGCGGGTCATGGACGGGCGGGCGGTGCTGATCCAAGCGCTGCTGGCGGCAGGTACGGGCTCGCGTGGGGAGGGTCCCGGGTGCGGGCAACGCATCCCAGTGCTCGGCTGGAGGGTCCCGGACATGTGGGGGGAATGGTCTCGGGCGGGGCGGGCATGGCCGGTCCTGGTGCCGCGTGTGGGCAGACGGGAAGATCGGGCCTGTCCCGCGTGGGGGGTCCCGGGCAGGGCAGTGTCAGCCCCCACTCCTGACCGCTCTCTCCGCAGTGTGCTCGGCGGCGGCGGGCGGGCTGCGCCGGGACGAGCTGCACAACGAGGTGCTGCACAAGGGCGGCGGCGGCGGAGTGCCGGTCCCGGCCACGGCTCCGCTGCTCGGCGGCAGCCCAGAGAAGGAGGGCGGCGGAGCGGCCTCGGGGGACGACTTTAGCGAGCTGCCGAGAGGTATGGACGGGATAAGGGGTCCCAGGGCGGGGCTGGGGTCTCGGGACGGGCTGAGCTGGGGGCAGTTGGCGCCAGAGAGGTCATGAAGGTGCCGGGCTGAGCTCGGCTCTGTCCCGTGGGTGCCCCGGCAGCAGCTCCGGCTCCGCTTCGGAAGGACTTGCAGTGGTGGGTGGGAGCAGTCCCCCGGTACTGAGCCCCGGCGGCAGCAGACCCGAGAGGGAATAACCAGTGGGTCACTAGCACGGAGCAGTGGCTGTCCGTGTTCCTGAAGTCCCCTGCAGGGCGAGTTCCAGGGGCTCCCGGCTCTCAGTTGCTTGGCCGGGAGGAGACAGAGCCCCTCGTGGCGGGGGACCCGCGCCGCCCGCCCGGCCGTGGCCGTGGCGCGGGGACCGCCGTGAGTCACCGCCGCCCNAGCCGGCGGCCCCGCCACGGGGGCGGTGCGGGCACTGCCGCTCTCTGGGGCTCCCGAGCACCCACGCCGGGCTCCTTGCCCCGGGTTGGCACTAGAGAGTGTCCCGGGGTCTTTCATGGGGGTTGGACACGGGACCGTGGCGCGCTGGGGGGGTGACATGTACCTGTGCCCGTGGCGTGCCGAGGGCAGTGCCTGGCACCAGGAGCATTCTCTGCTCCGTACATTTTCCCATGTTTTTCTTTGCTTTCTGGTTGTGCCAGCAGACTGTGACAAAAAGCTGGCAAAACCGGGCTAAGCCACTCGCACCGAGGGGACTCAGCCCTCGGAAACACAGCAATGTGTGTCGGCTGCCTGTGGCTGGGATATAACTCTCAGGGCAGGGGACGGAGCCGCCTCTGCTGTCAGCCTCATTCGAGGGTTTCTTCAAGCCGCAGAGTTTCCTGGAGTATCGGTTTTCTCCAGGCACAGAGTGAAAGATTTCGAAATAACTTTGCTAGGTGTGCAACCGGTGTGTGCCAGCGTGAGAGGCGCTGGTTCTTTCAGGAAGTGGCTGAGAAGGAACTGGGCAGGTTACAGCTTGCCAGGTTGGACTCTGCTGCACTCTCCTTCCAGAGCAGCCCTGGGCTTAGTTCTCCGGGATTACTGAGCACCATAGCTCGAGGGGAGCTAAAACATCCCCCTTGAAGCACTGAGCGCTCTCCAACACCTCAGCAGCACCTAGTGAGATCAAGCTGGGAGCTGATTTTTTTTTTTTTTTCCCCCCCACACCTTAAAAACCATTCCAGTACTGTTGCAAGTGTTGGGCTGTTGTCTGTTTGAGGAGCATGGTGTTCTGGTTTCCACCAACCCAGCAGAGGGCTGGTCTGGCACCAAAAAGTGCTGGTTACTGCACCACAATTAAAATATACCTTGTAATTCATGGGAGTGTTGTCCTCACCATCTCTTTGACTCTGAAAAACCAAGACTTAAGGCAGGCTTGCTCTTTTAATCCTGCCCTGGGGTGAGTGAGGCATCCTTGTGCCCACGGGAAGGAGAGTCCACCAGAGCCATGAATAGGGTCTTAGAAAAGCCTGTGCTTGTCAGGGAAATAAAGGCCAGATAAAGGGGCAATTAGCAATGTTCTGTATTCAGTGGAAACTGGTGCATATAATAGCAGCATTTGAGATGTATAAAGCTCTGTTCCCCCTGCCCGACTCCCTTCTTTCCTTGAGAATTGTTCTTGTGAATTGGAAAGGCCATGATATTTGTGAGGAGCTGAAATAAAAAAAATGCCCTCCCTCCACAGGCTCGGGGGCAGCTTCCAGCACAAAGGGCTGTGGGAGCCAGGGCTGAGCAGTTGTGACAGCCCTGGGATGTGGCTTTGCCTTCCCTTTGGTTGGCACGTGGAGCTGATCTGACTGCTGTTCTCTCCTTCCCGAATTGTTTTTCAGTTGCCTTCCTGTCAAAGCCTCAAGGCCTCGTTACTCCCAAGAAAAAAGGGAACGGCAATAAAAGAAGAAAAGGCAAAGGCCTGGGGAAGAAGAGAGACCCGTGCCTGCGGAAGTACAAGGATTTCTGTATTCACGGCGAGTGCAAGTACATCCGAGAGCTGGGAGCTCCCTCTTGCATGTGAGTTGCTGGCATGTGCCTGTGTGGGGGGAGCCTTTGTCATGGTTCTTTCAATTCTCCAGGCCAGGCAGAGGAAAAGCAGAGATATTTTTAGTGCATGTTCCCTATCCGTGCTGGGACAACTCCGACTTGGCCTCTTCCTTGTACTTCTTGAGGAGTGTCCACCCTTCCCCCAGAACCTGTCATGGCCTTAGAGCCAGGGTTCCCTGCCAGCACGATGAGCTCTGGCTGAGCTGCAATGCTGGGGACTGCAGAATGGTGTGTGGGGCTGGGGTCTGGCAGCTGAGGGCTTCTGTAGGTCTGATGTGGGAAACCTCATCCTGACCCTGCCACTGTAAATCCCCAGTCAGGGCTCCTGCATCTGTCAGGGCACATCAGCGCAGGTGGGAGGAGCATCTCTGCCATGCTGCCAGCAAAGGGAAGCAGAGGTAGCACCTTTGGGGACAGGCTGCCAAAGCTGTGCCTGAGTTACCCCTTGGCCTGATGAAAGACAGGGCTGTGTACCCCTCCTTGCTCACCCTCCTGGGGTGCAAAGCAAGCTAGATGAGGCAAGTGGAGGAGAAAGTGTTTGTCTGCTGCTGGAGCACCTGGATACTGCACTGCTGCTGCAGGAAATACCCTGGGGTGCATATTTGATCCCCGCTGACGTGGGCAGGACTTGAGCTGGCAGATATGTAAGAGGCTTTGTTCTTCACTATCAATCCTCTGAGCCACCCAGCCTTGAGCCCAGGGAAGATAATAGCTCCTTGGCTTATGGTGCCCACAGGATCTGCAATCTGCAGGGATCAAGCTCCACAGAGCTCCTCTAACTCCCTTGTTTCTCCCTGTTGAAGCTGTCATGAAGTCAGGGCCTTGCATGGGGGACTCAGGACTGCCAATGATGGGACATCTTTGCAGGCTCAGTTTGGGTTGGTGACACAGCACAATGTGGGTTGCAACACCCTGGGACTGGGCCAGGCATTCCCTGCCCAGATCCCTGGGGCTGGGAGAGAACCTGGGGCACAGGCAAACAGCAGGGATTTGGGGGCTGACTGTGTCTCTTCAGCATGGCGGTCTGTCCCTGTGTGGCATCTCTCAGAGCCATCAGAGATTTTAGGAACAATGGCCAACTGCCCTGGTCTCCTCTGATAAAGAGGCCTTGTGTTGACTGGTGTATCCCCAGTGTGGTTGTGCCTCTGTCACAGGGTCTCCTGGAGTGTTGCTTCCTGGGGCACAGGATGCAATGAGGATGCTGCTGGACTGGGTCCTGCACCTTTGCCATGTGCCCAGCCCTGCTGCTGTGCCTGGGAGGTGATGCTGGCATGTGGCATTGTGAGCCCAGGAGGAGGGCTGGGCTGTGTCTGGCTTGGAGATCAGCCTGAGGGTCAGTGGTGCTGGATATAGAGGGATATATTTATCTGGTTGCATCAGTGCAGTGTGGCTCAGGGAGGGCTGGAAGCCTCCCAGCCTGTGTGGAACGTTATTTCTGTTACATGAGCAATCTCCCAAGTCTCCAGGGATGGGACACCTCTGAGCTGGAAGGGTGTGCAGGGACATCCTGCTCCATGGGAAATGCTGGGCCAGCTGCCTCTCCTTTCCCACTTCCAGAAGTGGTCTGAGCAACCTGTGTCTGCCTGGGGGTGACTGGGAAGAGCACAGATCCCAGTGCCTTCTACTGGGGGACAGCTCAACCTTTTTAGGATTCTTCACTAGGTGCAGGAGAAGCTTAATTTCCCAGTACCACAGAGATGATGGTGACATCAGACCTCCCAGCTCAGGGGTGTGGGGACTGAGGGGAACGGGCAGGGTGCTGGTTAAGGCTGAGCACAGAGGCATCACTTCCCCGTGGGGTGTGGGGGACACAAAAACCTCCTGTCCTTGCTCAGCCCTGACCTTTACGAGTTTCCTTCTCACCCAGATGCCAGCCAGGCTATCATGGAGAGCGCTGCCACGGCCTCTTGCTGCCGGTGGAGCACCCGCCCAGCGCGTACGACCACACCACAGCCCTGGCTGTCGTCGCTGTTGTCCTGTCCTCCCTGTGTCTCGTCATCATCGCAGCCCTGCTGATGCTCAGGTGAGTGGGGGGCACTGAGCTCTCAGGTCTGTGTCCCTGAGACAGACAAGAGGAGGGTGGCAGTGGCTTCTCTGTGCTCTGAGCATCCTTTTGCTTGGCCTCACAGGTGTCACAAGAGAGGTGGCTACGATGTAGAAAACGAAGAGAAAATCAAGCTGGGCATCACTGTGAATCACTGAGGATGCCAGGTGCTGGTGAGGTGAGCTCCTGGCTGGGCACAGGGTAGCAGTGGGGCTGGTGGACATCCAGGGGCTCTGTAGTTTGTGCTGGCTGGGACTGCTGGGTGGATCCTGTGACAGAGCTGAGTAGGAGCTGAAGGCAGCCTGAGTCTGGAGAAGCAGCTGGCTGAGAGTCTGGGCTGCCCTGTGGTGCTCCAGTCTTCTTTTCTCCCCTTCCTGCTGAAATCCTTGTCCCACCTATCATTCTTACATCCTTCTTTCTACCCAAGTCCCTGCTCAGTGCCGATGTTCCATGCTTTGGGAATGTTTGGTTGTAGGAAAGCTGCTTCTGTTTTGTTTAGTTGTTTTTTTTTTCCCCCTGCTCATTCTGCTCCCTCTCTGACCCTCTGAGTCACTTCCCCTTCTTAGATATTGATTCTATTTATATACATGTGTAAAAAACCCCTTTCCTTTTCATTCCCACTCTACTTATTGCTTGCACTAAAGCAGTGCCTATCAGCTTGGCACGGGGGGATCTTGCTGCCAGCCCATGCCGTGTTCCTCTGGCTGCGTTGGGGTGTGTCCTCTGCCCCAGGGGTGGCTGCAGGGCCGGGTGCTGAAAATCTGTCAAACTTCCTCTGATCTGATCTAAATCCTGACGTTAGATGTGGTCATACATATTACAGCTACTTCTCTTCTTGAGAAAAAAAAAAAGAAAGAAAGAAAAGAAAAGTCATTGTTCTTTGTGTGGATGAAGTAATGCCTTCAGAGAATTTCTGTCATGTTCATCACAGTGTTGGGGGTGGGAGTTCGAGCTGTTCATAGGAGCTGAATTTTCAGGAGGGAGACTTGCCACAAGGCTTTCCTCACTGTCCCCTTTACCCTGGGGGTTACTGGGTTGGACGTGTCCGGGGGGAAAGGTGCTGTGGTCCCCAGAAGGGAAGCATGGTGGAGTACCTTGGCTCCCATCCTCCCGGGTCCAGCCCCGAGTGGCTGCTGGAGCTGGGGTGGGTCCCCCCGGGCAGGGCAGCGGCAGTGCAGCCCAGGCCGGCGGTGTGAGCTCTGCCCCCTCTCTCTTGCAGGAGCCGGCGCTCATGCACTTCTACCTCCTGGAAGAGGCGAGACCGCGGCGCCAGCGGCACGGGGCTGCGGCACGCTGGGGGCTCGCTGGAGCCCCGGGACGGCAGCGGCGGGGCTGCGGCAGCTC
>VZTB01010319.1:213049-272142 GCA_013397245.1 Thryothorus ludovicianus | reverse complement strand
GTAACAGCTATTTAACAAGATATTTTTCATTTTAAATTATATATTTATTTTAGATAAACTGTACATAGTATTTATATTTATTGTAGGTTTGGCCCTGCATCCTTCATGTAAGTCAAGATGACAGGGTCAGACCTCCCTTATTTTTTAAGTGCAATGTAATATTCTAATAAATAACACTTTGTAACAAACACATGGGTCGTTTATTTAATCATGGAGGTGGAAAGGAGCCTGAATTCCAAAGGCTGCATTCAGCACCAGTTCCATGATAGTGGGGTACTGCCAACAGCAGCAGAGATCCTGAGTGTGTGGTCAGGGCAGCTGGATCAGCTCGTGCCATCCTTGAGGAGCAGTGTGGTGTCAGGGACTGGGGGCTGGATCCATCCCGCCTTGGCCCACGAGGATTGTTTTGGAGATTTTCTTAATCTTTGCCAGCTGGTGCTTTGGGAGGAGTGTGACTTTTGTGTGTTTGCTTACCAAGCAAATCTGCCTCTGGTATAAATAAAGCCACCCTGGCCACTGATCCATTCAAATGGGAACGGTCCCTGGTTTTAAGGCAGCATTTGGCATTTGAACACTGGCACAGGTTGCCCAGAGAAGCTATAGCTGCCCCATACTTGTAGGTGTTCAAGGCCAGACTGAATGTGGCTTTGAGCAACCTGGTTCACTGGAAGGTGGACTGGATGGACTAAGGGTCCCTTCTGACCAAATAATAGTATGATAGTTCTATGGTTTGGCAAAAAAAAACCCAAAACCCAGAGATGGGCTCACACCTCCCTTGAGAGGAATCTCAGTTGTTCTTGGGGTGATTGCAGGTTCCTGGAGGTAGTTCCAGCAAGCATCACTTCATACAGTGGGTCATGAATGACTCCTTACTTTGCAGTAAAAACTTCCAAACCAGTTCCTTCCTCTTCCCTGGGGACAAGTGAGAGTGGGGGAAGTTGCTGGCTCTGCTAGAGAGCCTTGAGGCACAGAAACCAACAGGATCCTCCATCCAAAGGAGCAGGGATGGCACAGGTCAAAGGTGGCTCTTCCCCTCTGTTGTGTACAATTCTGGTGTCTCCAGCGTAAGAACCATATGGAACTGCTGGAGGAAGTCCAGAGGAAGCCTCAAAGCTGGTAAGAGGAGTGGAAGATCTTCCCTATGAACACAGACTGAGAGAGCTGGGGCTGTTCNAGAAACCAACAGGATCCTCCATCCAAAGGAGCATGGATGGCACAGGTCGAAGGAGGTTCTTCCCCTCTATCATGTAAAATTCTGGGGTCTCCAGTGTAAGAACCATATGGAACTGCTCGAGAAAGTCCAGAGGAAGCCTCAAAGCTGGTAAGAGGAGTGGAAGATCTTCCCTATGAACACAGACTGAGAGAACTGGGGCTGTTCTGGTGGAGAAGAAAAGGTGGAGTGGAGAACTCATTGCAACCTTCCAGTGTCTAAAGGGGCCTGCAGGGAAGCCAGAGAGGGACTCTTCACCATGAACTGTAGTGACAGGACAGGGAATAATGGTCACAAATTGAAAGAAGTAAAATTTTTTTTAGATACAGGGAATATATTCTTTATTGTGAGGTGAGGGATGGGAACAAGTTGCTCAGAGAAGCTTTGGCTGCCCCATCTCTGGGAATGTCCAAGGCAAGGCTGGATGGGGCTTGGAGCAACCTGGGAGAGGGGAAGGTGTCCCTGCCCTGGGCAGGGAGGACCTGCGATCAGATCATCTTTAAGGTCTTTAACAGCTCCCCTACACTCCATGATTCCCAGCTAAGGCAGGGATGGTTCCCCCGCTCCGGCGGCTCCGGGCCCTCTCCCAGCCCCGCGCGGTGCCGCCAGCCCGGGCCGGGCCAGGGACACCAGGCGGGACCGGCCCGACGGGGCGGTCTGGGGCCCACAGCCACACCGGTGTGGCGGGCACGGCAGGGAGCCCTCACGGGAGCTCCCGGCCCGCTCGGTGCCGGTCCCACAGCAGCCCCAGGCCCGGTCGATGCCGGTGCCGGTGCCGGTGCCGGTCCCACAGCAGCCCCCGGCCCGGTCGGTGCCGGTCGATGCCGGTGCCGGTCGATGCCGGTCCCGGAGCCGGTCCCACAGCTCGCCCCGCCCGTGGGTGGGGCCCGGGCTGCCCCCGCCCCTCCGCGCGTGCGCCATGCGCGGACAAGATGGCGGCGCCCGTTGATCTGGAGCTCAAGAAGGTGCGAGCCCCCGCCCGTGTGTCCCTCGTTCGTGTCTGCTCCCTGCTTGTGTCCCACCTTTCCACTGTGTGTTCTGCCCGCTGTGTGTCCCCTCCCGTGTTCCCCTCCCGTGTACCCCTCCGTGTCCCGGCGCCGCCGGCCGCTCCCCTCGTGCCCGCCGCCCGGGGCCGGTTGTGCCCCCGCCGCCCCTCACCCCGGCGCTCTCCCCTGGCCAGGCCTTCACGGAGCTGCAGGCCAAGGTGATGGACACGCAGCAGAAGGTGAAGCTGGCCGACCTGCAGATCGAGCAGCTCAACAAGACCAAGAAGCACGCGCATCTCACGGACACGGAGGTGATGATGCTCGTGGACGAGACCCGCATGTACGAGGGCGTGGGGCGGATGTGAGTATCGGCCGGAGCGGGGACAGCCCGGCCCTGTGCGCCGGGACAGGGACAGCGAGGGCTGCAGAGTGTCCAGACAAGGATAACGCGGCTGGGGAAGGGTCTGCAGCACAAGCGGAAGGAACTGCGGGGGCTCAGCCTGGAGAAAAAGGGGCTCGAGGGGAACCTTCTTTCTTTCTTCAACTTCCTGACTGGAGAGTGGAGCGAAATGGTTGTCAGGATCTTCTCCCACATAGCAAGTGATGAGGGGACATAGTCCTTAACTGCACCAGTGGAGATTTAGATGGGTCATTGGGAAGAATTTTCTCAGAGAAAAGATGATTAAACATTGGAAGGGGCTGCCCAGGGAGGTGCTGAAGTCACCGTCCCTGAAGGTGTTTAAGGAAAAATTGGACATGGCACTTAATGCCATGATCTAAGTGGCAGGTGGTGTTGGGTCAGAGGTTGCACTCAGTGACCTCCGAGGGGTTTTACAGCCTGATGGATTCTGTGATTCTGAGACCCCCAGCCTCAGTCTCTATGAAGCCTTCAGGCTGCTGCCCTGAGCACAAGGCTCTCCCTTCACAGAGAGCACCTCAGCTTTCAGTCAGCACATTCACTTGTTTCCTTTTTCTCATTGTCTGCCATTTCTAATTTCAGCAATCTGCCTGTGAGTGCAGCGAGGCTTACTCCTTTAGCTCTTGGGGTGAGGTACTGGCTGCCTCGAAGAAGGGATGTTATAAGTTATATTGGCTTTGTGTGGTTTTGCTTGCTGGCTTGGCTCCTGGCCCTGATACTGTCCTCTGGCACCTTTGGGGAGTTTGTAATTTCAACTAGCAGAGCAGTGCTCTAATGCCAAATGGCATTTGTGAAGGGCCCTCACAGATCTGTCCAGTGTCAGCCATTTCCAGGGTAGTTTGTGTCAAACTCCTTGAAAACCCCCTGTGCGTGGTTCCTGTGCTCAGGGCTTTGCTGGCACAGATGTTTTACAGAAATGTCCTTTGCAGTGTCATGCCAGGGAATGGATCTAATGTTGTTGTCTGGATTTTTTTCAAAGCCTTGGAAGGGAACATAAAGCTCATATGAGTAGTCCCAGTGCACTCTAAAAGATGTGTTTCTGTGTGTTGTATGACAGTCAAAAAAACCACCTTAAACCAGACTGAGGTGTTCTGACGAACTCCTGCAATGCACTTTGGTGGGATTTCAGCAGCCTCTAATAGAAGACCCTATAAAGTGGTCTTTTTACAGAGTGATTTCACCATATAAAGTGGTTTCAAATCTAAAACATGTGCTTGTTGACAAATGTCACATTAGATTTCTGCATTTCTGATTTGAGAAATAGGATTTTGTCTCATGCGAGTTGGGTAACTGTGATGACTGCCCAGCCTGGGATGTGGTTTGTGAAATACTGGATCTGCCAAAAGGGGTGATTGTATCAGCCTCTTCCCCACCCTGTTTACCCCACCTTCTTCATGTCAAAGTGGGTGATCACAGGACAGAGCAGTGAGCCAGGTCAGACTTCGAGTGCCCTCATCCATCAGCCCACACAATCTCCAGACTGAGTTGTAGGGAGATAGCAGGACTGGGAAGCCAGGGATGGTGTGTACTTTGCATTTTGCTGAGAGTTTCCAGGGGAGTTGCACCCAGACTGATGGAGCTGTTCAGAGTGGCAAGGTTCCCACTAAATAAACTTTTCCAAGTGGGTGCATTAAATGTTGGGTTTGGTGAGGATGCTGGTGACATCAGAAAGAGACAGATTGTGGTCTCTTGCAAGAAGTGACTGATTGACCTGGGCAGGCTGTAGATGTAGCAAACACTTGTGTTTGGAGTGGTCATGAGATGTCTCAAAAGGCTTTTATTTCTGTTTGGGTTTGTCACAGAGCAGACAGATGAAGAGTAAAAGATAATTCAGGAGTCAACATGTTTTTCTAAAGCTTTTTCAAAATTTGAAAGTCCGGGGTGCCTTTGGACTGGAGAAGTCCCTCAAGGTGCTTTAGAAATGTGAGAGTCATTGTCATGAAATGATCCTGCCTGTGAATCAGATGTGGGAAGCAGATGTTATTTCATCGTGGCCTGAAGTGCATTGTCCTGCTTTCTGCTTCTGCCTCCTCCTTAGCAGTAAGACACCTTCTTGATGTGCTGAACCATTTACCCTTCCTGTGTGCAGTCCCAGTCTTCTGGGGAGTCCTCTCTTCCTTACCTTTCCATAGCCAGACAGGTGTGAGGCACGGCTGGCAGCTCTGGCTCCTCGGGGATGGCAGAGGCACCAGCAGGAAAATATTTGCATTGTGACACTGATTAAAAACTGAATTCTTCATGGGCTTGTTGTATTAGTCCCTGTGCAAATACAGATTAAGAGAGTGCTCTTCTTCTGAATGCTACTCATTCATTATTCCCCCCCCCTTTTTTTTTTTTCCCTGCCTAAGCTTGACTGGGTATTTCTGTGAGCTTTGCTTGTCCTGAAGCCAACTGGCAGTGATGCTCTGGTGTGATTTGTGTCACTTCCTCGTGCAGAGAACTTGCACCAAGTACATGAGGAACTTCCGGGAGCCCACCTCAATCCTAGCAGAGAATTTATTGCTGAAATTTGCGCTTTTGACAGAACAGGCTAAAGCAACCCTTGAGCAGGAGTTAAAATCCAAGGGCAATCTGGCATCTTGTGTTCCACTGGAGACCAAAGGGGGTGGTCACTGTGGTTCTTCTGGGCATAGAAGCCATGTTCTGTGGAGTGGACTAGCAGATGTCCTGCATGGACATGAGTTTGGCCACCAAAGGCATATTTGTGATGTCTTAATTTCATTTGTGTAGTGCAGTGTGGAAATACTGGTGCTCTAAAGGGTTTCAGTTACCCAGGAAGGGTGGAGGTTTACATCACTGTTAGCTCTGATTATCAGGGTTCTTCTGCTTGAATGACTAAATTCTTGAAGTAAGTTTTGTGCTTAACTTTTTTTTTTTTTTTAATTTCCTTTTTTTTTCTCTCTAACCCATCTAAGCTGCTACTTAGAATCTGGCCTCTGATAGGGTTTCTGTGTTTTTCCTCCAGCTTGGGTGGATGGGTTGTATGCAAAGGGCTAGCACCCTTCTGTAGGACAAGATATCCAGGTCTTCTTGGAATATGGAGACTTGAGGAGCTGTGGTGACGTGCTGCATCCTGGGAGGAAGCCTGCCTGCTTGGGTACTTCCTTCTGCGCTGCTTGGAAAGCAGTTGTGTGGATTTTATTTTCTGAACCCCTATCCTGAGTCTCCTTCCTTCCTTCCCATAAGGCTTTCCCTTCACTGCTGATGAATGTGAAAGTTTCATTTGTGTTTCCTCAATTATTTTTTTTTTTTTTCTTTTTTTTGTGAAATATTGCAATTTGTGTAACATGCTGAGGCCTTACCGGGCTCCACATGTGGGGCTCAATTTACTTTTGCTAAAGCTATTTTTGGTTTGACAGAAGAAATGTCAGTGCCACATAGTATGAGCTGATGAATTGCTGTGTACTGTACATATCCATGAGGCTGGGATCTCATCTGGGTGGTGGCATCTTGCCAAATACATTTCAGTTCTGTTACTTCATACTCTTTTGAAAGGCCTGTTACGTAGCCTGAGACAGCTACCACTGTGCTGGACTTCTGCTTAAGCTATTTGTGAACTGATATCATCGTGTTGCTTTGAGAACTATGCTGAAAGTTTAAGCTTCAGAATTCTGTCTGAATATTTCAGACCTTTCCCTTTACATTCTTCTAGCCCATCACCTGGACAAGATCCTTATTTACAGATGAAAAATGTCTGGCACTTGGTCAGTGTGGGGCACAGTGAGGAGAGTGCTGCAGTTTTTCATGCCGTGCCAAAATAGACAGTCAGTCTTGGTTTGATATTGCTTTATCATCAGTTTACTTGTACTTCTAATGGGAGAACACTTAAAAGAGAAAATATAAGTAAAAATCAAGCAAATACTGTGGCACAACTTTTGGCTCAAGATTTTCTGCAAGCATAATATATTATCACAGCTGTCCCTATAAAATAACTTTGTGCCATTACAGTATTTTATGGGACAGCTGTAATAACATGATTTTGAATTATAAAATTTTTTTAAAGAGTGATTCAGATTTTTGGTGGCTGAACCATATGCAGGTGAAACCTGAGAGAGAATTAAATGTTCTTGATGATTCTTTGGATTTAAATGCATTCTTTCTTTTACTGTGATTCATGGTTTTGTTTGAAAATGAGACATGATCAGTCACTGTAAGCTCTTTATTTTTCCCCCAAAGGCAGCAGTCACTGCTGCACATCACTGGGTGATGCAGGAGCTGCATTTTCACCATCTGTGTGTGTGGGGGCTGCTCGGTTCTGCCAGCACGGGACATGGCAGCTGCCCTGTGCTTCCTGCTCACATCAAAAATCTCACAAAGGGCTGAAGGACACCCAAGGCTTAACCTTGCTGGTTCAGTTACTAACTATAGGCTGTGTGTGAAATCTGAGTGGTTTCTCCATGGCCTGGCTCCGTGGGGAAGGCTCGGTGTGGGCTGGGCACTGGAGCCCGGCTGCCCAGGAGCTGACAGGTGCTGACCCCAGTGCCAGGGAGCAGCTTGTTGCTTTCTGCAATAGGTGGTTTATAAACCTAAAGCTCCTCCATGTAGCTATTAGAAAAGGGAGGATTTATTTCTAACAGCAAGTCTGGTGTGTGGAAAAGTTCAATTGGGCACTGAGCTGTGAGAAAAACAAATTTTGTGTCCAGCTGCTGGACTGCTGCTTCTGCTGCACATTGAACGAGCTGTTGGGAGCTGGTGCATGAGGAACCCAAGCCTATATGGGCAGAAGCTGAAAGGTTTTCCATCACACAGTTGGTTTTTATTTCAGGTTTTTCCTGGTTTTGAACTACTCACTTTTGTTGCAGCCTGAACAATGATCAAGTGTTGTTAGGTGTGAGTGGGCCTGTAAAATTTTGCAAGATCTTTTTGGAGAGGTGTCATAGAAAGCAGAAATGAGAATGATGCACGCAGGGGTGATGCAGTAGTTTTCTGTGCTGCTGCATGACTTGGTCTGTGAAGTAAGGGGCAGGGAGTTGGTTGTCATCCCCTTCCTGGTTAATTTGGAGTGTGAGAGGAGCAGAGCTGGTCTGTGGACTTTGTGGTTGCTGCTGGCAGTAGTGAGATACTGGGCATCTGGACTCCTGGGTTTGGGTCCAGCTCAGAAAGGGAGCTTGCTGTCTTGGGCACAGGCTCCTTTTCCAGCTGACATCTGATTTCCAAACACATTCCTTCCCCACTGCCCTGCCCCCGCTTAGTTCTTGATCTTATTCCCGCTGCCCAGGGCTGCTCATTTGTAATCTCCTGGATATCTTGGTCCAGTTATAGCTCTTCTGCCCTGCTGCTCTACATAATTTCTCCATGCAATACTGAAACGTCAATGAAGAAAACATTTCCATGGCTTATGTGCAAGATGTGTATCTGCCCTGTTCTAGGAAACAGCTGCATTTCTTTAAAGAATCAGCTCTAGGCAGAGAACTTGGACACGTCTGATAAGTCAGTGTTTGTGAAATACACAAGCAGCAGAAACAAGGGTCTTACAGTAAAAATAATAGCTAATTTAAAATAAAAATAGGTCTTTTACTTGTCCCTACTGGAAATAAATCTGTTGATTATAGTCCCCCACCTACTGCGTGGGTGTTCTGATAGAAGATTAGCAATACAGCTTTTCCTCTTGCTTGTCTCCCTTGCCTGGGGACATTTAACTCTTTAGGAACATTTTTCTATTGGGACTAGGACTGTGACATTCACACAAATCTGTTCCATTCTTTTCTTTGTCCCTAACTTTTTCCCTACCTGTTACTTAGGAGCAGAGGAAGGAGCTACCTGAGTAAACTTGAGATGCAATTTCAACTGACAAGAATAAGGGTCAGAAGGGAAGCTGAGTGCTCCTGCAGGCTGCCCTTGTTGCTGGAAGGGGCAGTTTGGTGTGCTGGGCCAGAGGCAATGTGCTGTCATGGAAATGCCAGAGCCTTCAGGAAGCCTGCACTCTCTGGGCAGCGTTTGCAGGTTGGACTCCTGTGGACCAAGGGCTGTAGTAAGGCACCTTGGCTTTGTCCCTGCCTTTGGAGAGAGGGAAGCTGAGCTCTCTTGCAAATACAGCCCATCTCTTGCTTCAGTGGCTCAGAGTTCTCTTTGAATGTAAGCTAGACAAGTATTAAATGTTCTGAGGAGCTTACCCTGCTCCTGCTTTTGTGACTTGCTGTGCCAAATGACTGAAAAACCATTATGGAACATGACTGACTGATTTCTGAAGTTCTCCAAGCACTTAAAATGTCACTCTGGTATTCTGAAACAGCAAGGAACTTCCATTTATTGTAATATTTAGTGAATTTAGAGTACTGTGTTTAGAATCTTCTTCCCCATTTCCTGAGGGAAATTTTGGAATCAAGGCTAAGAGTCGCGGGAGAAATACTGAGTTCTGGGTCACTCCTTTCAGAATAGAGGGCTCTTTGGTTTAGCACAGATGATGTGGCTTTCCTGCAGCAGAGAGCAGTGGCCAGATCACTGACCCAAAGAAGTACTGGGAGGGTCCCTGCTGTAATCCTGCCTTGCTTGGAGATGCCCTTCCAGGTGTGGAGTCTGGATATTCAGCCAACTGGACAGGGTGTGACAAGGTACTCAGGGCCCACAGCTGTCAGATGGAGGTGCCCAGTCAGTCTCTGGGCTCAGATGTGAATGTCAGCATAAGATATAAATTTTAGGTGGAACGGCCTTGAATCAATGAGAAATCTAAGTCTGAACATCCTGGCCTTGTCACCTGTGTGATGCCTGAAAGAAGGAGAGGTTCATTCATGAGCCCTGCATTAAAACACTGAATTAAATATGAAGAAACCAATCCCATGGCATGAGAACTCCATTTTACATAAGTTTAATTCAGAGATGCAAGAACCAAAGTGCTGCATCAAATCTTAAACAAAATGCAAGACAACTTCTGTCTTGAATTCTTACTTTGTTTTCTTGAAAACTATTTGCTGAATTAACGGAATGTTTCAGGCATTTTAGCAAAAAAAAAAAAAAAGTTCCTGCTGATTAGGACAGTGGAGTGTGGTTGTTTTAGTGCTAGCTAATTTAACTCCAGAGTCCAGAAATATCTGTCTATTAGTGTTATGCTTGAATTCTTTTGGCTCAGTTATCTTTGTGTCCACTGCTGCAAGTTTTCTGTAGTGCTTTGATGCTTTGCTGTAGCAGGATCTGGGATGTGCAGAAGCCAAGACTGTGCTTTTATCCACAACTTGGGTCTTCCTCCTCACTTTGCATTTCAAAGATTTCCTCCTGGGCAAGGCAGAAATCCTTTTTCTTTTCTTTTTTCTTTTCTCCTTTTGCAACTATGGATGGATTTGCTTTTCCAAAAAGATGGATCCTGATTTTTGCCAGTTTTCCCAAACAGGTTCTTTGGGAAGGATTGCTGCTGAGAAGGGCATAAATTTGTCTGTCAGAATATAGCAGTATCTTCATGTCACTTCATTTGCTACTGCAAAGCTCACCTTTCTGATCACAGAATATTTATCAATAAGAAAAAAGGCATAATAGAAAAGTCTTTACGATTATTTACCAGGGTACTTACACCAGCGTTTGCTTGTTTATATTTCCCTTGGTGCATATCCAAGTGGTGTTGTTGTTTTAATTATTTTTTTTAAGCATTCTTCCATAGGAATTTGTGGGGAATTCTTAAAAATAGAGCAGATTTTAGAAATGGATATTGACTTCCTATTATTGGAAAAATTGTTTCTGTTTTCTGCATCCTGCAACTTTCAAATCTGGTACAACCCAGACTGCAAAAAATCTATTTGAGGTGCAAGTGTGGTTGGCATGTTGTAGTCATCTGAGTTCCCTTGGTTTAAATAAGCCACGGCTCATCATTGCTACGTACTAACAAATTATATGAAAATAAAATTAGAAGACAAAACCACTAAATCAGGAGTATAGTGAGGAAGAACCAACCACTCATGGGAATTTCAATTGCATGAACTGCTGTTGTTCTTGCAGTGTTTTCCCACATGGATTTAATCTCAAATATTATGAATTCCTCTATGATAGAGAGGAGGCATTTGCTTGCCTTTTTTTTTTTTTTTTTTTAACATTCCATTTGTGTCAATTGAGCCTTCAAGAAGAATTTATGATGTTCATTAAAAGCAGACCACAGTACTATTTTCTTATTTTGGGTTGTGCTATATTTAATGCACACTTAGAGGTATATTCCTGATGTCCTTTTTTAAAGAACCAAACATGAACAATGGTATAAATCTACCATCTAGTTAAGTGTCTGGCAATGCAGAAACTGCTGTTTGCAAGCTGTGTTACTATCTTGGCTGGAGGTAATGTAATATGCTGTAGCTATTGAGAGATGCCCCCCAAAAAAGTGAAAGCTCAATGTAAACACGGCCTGAAGCACAGCCCAAACCCCTCCATGGGGCTGGGCGCGTCGTGCCGAGGTTTGAGGAAGCCAGCAGCGTGGGATTCTTGGTTCAAATCCTTGAGCTCCTTAGAGTAAATAGGTTTATGGCTTCCAAACGTGCAGCTGAGTAAAAGTTGCCCTTGTTGGGGCCCGCGTAAGGCGCGGTTTGGCCGATGGCCAGCGCCGCCGAGCGCGGTCTCCGCGGGCTCCGGTGTGCTCCTGGCTCTGCACAGGTTGTGCTGCCCACTGGGGATGTCTCCTGCCCAAACAGCTCCTGCTGCTCCCCCACCTCTCCGAGGGCAGCGCTGAAATGTCCTGTGGGCTGTAAACTGCTGCTCCTCGGAATGTGTTCGTGTGTAATCCCCCCAGCGCTTGCTGCGGGGTTTGTTTTGCTTTAAGGTATGTGGGGGGAATAGTGAGGGTCAGCTATATCGAGGTGACCCAGTGAGACAACTGACCACTAAAATAAATGCAAACATAGGAAAAGCTTCAACTCATCTGTTCAAACTCCATCTGTTCTGAACCAGCTCTAGTTAAGGCATATGATCTGTTGATGGGAAATTCAAAATCAGACTGAAAAACATGTGAAACCCTTAGACAAGAAGGGTGGCAGCACAAGCTATAATTAGTGATGATTTTTCTTCTTTTTTTTAAATATTGCTTCCTTGTCTTGTTTGGAACAGAGTAATTCATCTTGGGTGCTTAAAACTGGAATTTGGAGAGGTATAAACTGTGCCTGGTATGAACTGCATAAAGAATCATTTACAGAAGCACCAGCAAATCCTGGGAGAGTAGAAGAGGACTACTGGGTGCTGGCAGTTCTGCACAGCTGGTTCTGGTTCAATCAAGCTAAATTGCTTGGGATCAGCTCCTTGGAAGCCTTTCTTCCATTGGCTTTGAACAGTACTTAAAATGCAGTAATCCCCTACTGAGTCTGCTCAAAGCTTGAGCAGCAGTGCAAGTTCAGAATTAAAAAGTGTCTTTAAATAGAAAAATGCATGACTGGGCTTAGCCAAACTTTTCTCACAGAGTGGTCTAATGCAAGCACTTGGTCTCAAGGAGCAGGACATTTCATGTAAACACTGCTGTGATGTACCACAACACGTTAGGTTGTTTAGAAGTACAGTAAATATGATAAAATAATGTTACAGCTTTGCGCAAAGTTGTTTGTTTTCTTTTCAGTTTTTGTAGAGAGTTTCCCAAATGGAATGAGAGCCATGGAGATGAAGTTACAGTGACTCCTTGTGTGAGCTGGGAGCCAGGTGAATGGACTTACAGATCTGCCATTCATCATTACTCTGGCAAAATAACACTGGACATATGTACCTGTAAAATTGTCTCTGTCTGGAATTGGGCAGGGGAACAGCTGAGGCTTCTCCTGCTACCCTGATTCTTGCAGGATCTTTGTGGAGCCAAATGGGAAGGGCTCCTTTGCAGACTGTTTGTGAGGGGGTCCTGTGGCCTGTTGTGGGGCTCCTTCCCTCCTGGTTTGAATAGTTGAACACAGACAGCCCCTTGCACACACAACCAGGCAGGAGAAACCCTGGGACCACGTTTCCTAACTCCCAGGGCAGAGGAGAGGCTGCTCGTGCCCAGGACAGCTGCCTGTCACTGAAAGCTCCAGCTGTAAAGGATGAAGTTGGTTGCAGTTGTAAGTAATTGAAAGTGGGGATTCTTCATGGAAAACCTGAACTATGAGCATCACTGTGACTCCACCTTTAATAACTTTAATGACTTGTATGTCATAATGAAGAGTGGCATGTGCTGAACAAACGTCTCCATAACCTCATTCATTAAGAGGCAAATTTTTCAGAATCTAATATTATGTCTCAAAGTCAAGTAAACACTACATTTTGGTGGAAGCAGGCTGAGTTATGGAATTACTTACACTGGGCAATCATCACTTTGTGGGTGTGTATGTGTGACACAAAGGAGCAGACAGATGATGAAGTGGGCAGCACTGCTGACCTGACAAGAGTCCAAAGGCCATTTGAGCCAGAGCATCAGGGAGTGCAACATAAACACTGATCAAATGAAAATTACAATATAAAATTAGAATTGTGAAGGGGTAAGAGATCCCTTCAGAAAGAAACTAGCAATGGGCCTCAGAGAGTGTATATAAACCATTTTCTCTGCCTTAGGGAAACAAAATTCCTGGTGTGGAGCTAGCAAAGGGAGGAAAATAGAAACAAGTGGGAATATTTAGAGTGAGGTTTCTCTTTCAGTTCCCTTGTGCTCTATTTTTATTTTCATATTGCACTTGAGAACCAGCAGTCACTGGGAGGCTGAGCATGGAGGTGCAGTCAATTGGCAACCCCTTGGCTCTGCTCCACGGAGCTGTTCTTGTTGGCAGCCCAGGTTTGGCTGAACACTGCTGTCCTCAGGGACTCCCCTCCTCTGCAGCTTTCATTTCTAATTTTCTTTGTTTTGTTTTGAGTCTTCGCTATAATCTATGGACACCAGAAAAACTATTAGCAAGTCCTGTTCTATTTTTACTACCCATTCTCTTTGAAATGGGTGGCCAGGTGAGATGGGGTGGACTTGTCCATTCTGACCCAGATATTTCTGGGGTTCATTTAACAACAGTGGAAAAGTCCCTGTGTGAAGAGGTGATTGTTACTAAGCTTTGTAATTGCCACTGTGGTGCTGAACATGTTTCTGAATCACTGTTTCATGTTTGATAGTGTAGGTGTCATGTTTGACAGGTCTGTGAGTGTGTGCTGTGACGCTTCACTGAGAGCAGGCGCGTACAGGAGAGCTCTCCTGTCTGGGAGCACACTTGGTTTGCTGCTTGTCTTCTGTGGATTAGCAGTGCTTAAACTCCATCTCAGTTCAACACACAAACTCTGAGGGCTTGGAGCCTCCCCTGAACTCTAGCAGAAGTGAAAGCAGCTCTTGGGTCACCTGCTGGGCTCTGCACCACTGAGCAGAAAGGGACTCCACGGCTCGGTGACTCTCATATGGGGCCAGCTCTCAGCTGGTGGTGAACCTCCAGGCACTGAATTAACTTCATGTGTTTGAAAAGCTTGTTCACAAGCTCGCTCAGGGAAGAACTAATTTGTCAGAATGTACCATACTTCTTTCATGAGCTTGAAAATCTGTACATAAAATAACTACATCTAACTGAAACCAGGCAGCCGAATGACTGCCCTATTTCTCCACTTGGTGAGGAAAAAAACTAAAAATCATCAATTTACTGTATCAATGTATTACTTAGGATAAATGGAAAAATGAAATTTAAATTAAATTTAAATTCTGGTTTATTACAAGTGCCTTGCAGCACTTCTTACCTAATGAGCAGAACAAACTTCTACTTTTTCCAAGTGCTGCCGTAAACCACGTTATTTCCTTAGGTAAAACTTTGACCAAGATACCCATAATGTGTGTATCCCAAACTAGATGCTAAAAATCTGATGCATTCTTTGAGTCCTACTTATGCTGGAAAGCGAAGCCACAGATTTAAACAGTCAAACTGTGGATGTGGATTTATAGTTCAGCTTTCGAGGACCTGGCCTTTGGCAGCTTCCAGGGTGGCACCTGTGCACTCGAGGCTGAGATCTCCTTGCTCTTGAGGCAGGGAACTCAACGGGGTGGCTTTCAGCAGCACTGGTGAAATCCTGCAGGATGTGTGAACACACACAGGTTCCAGCCCAGTGTTTTATAGCAGGCCAAAGCAGGGTGGTTGTACTTGTGCCCAGCTGCCCGCCTAAGTCTCGTCAGTGCTAATTTCAGCCATCCAGTTTTAATTTGCTGTCGCATGTCTGCCAGAGCATTGCAGGAGGGTGGGAGGGAGGATATTTTCCCTAAAGACTGCTGTTGACATTTGCAGAATAAAAGTGAAGCCAGCCAGTTGTTTGTTGGAGGTTTTGGTGCCTGTAGCAGTTCTGAGCCAGCTGGGATCGCCCAGTGCCTGTCACCCAGCAGGGACCTTCCCAGCTGCAGCATGGGGAAAATTGCTCAAGCTGTGTTGCTGTTGAACTTTGTTTTTTAGACCAGGGACGTCAGGGAAACCAAAATGATCAATCTTCCTGTACAATTTGGGGAAGCAAATGAGAAGGGATTGTATTCTGTTTTGCTGCCCCCACAAAAAAAGGAAATAATTCAGGAAACGTTCACATACACAGGCAGGCTCAGGGAAGCAGTGACGTTGGAAGGGACTGATGGCTTTGTGTACAGAAGGCATCTTGCAGCTTTGGCTTTTAGTAATGGCAGCTACTACAGAAACAAGGCAAAATTTGAGTTTACAGGGGCTATGTATGAAGGTTGGTGTTTTTTGTTCTGGTGTTGTGCACCTGAGGTAAGAATGATGTGTTTGCTGGTGGTCCTGAAAAGTACTTCTTCTCTGGCTGGATCCAGGCTCTGTATCTAACAGCAATGAAAATAACTTCTTTCCTAGAAAGGTGGTCTTATGATTTTCATAAATCATCTGTGTTGTTGTTTCAGCAGTCTGCTGTATGCCAGGACCCCAAACCATCACCACTGTGTGCAAGAGAGTGGGGGGACCCCTCCCAGTGGGAAGGAGGGATTGAGGGGCCAAAGAGAATCTGGGTGAGCTGTGTTGGTAAGAACAGGAGCAGATAGAGAGCAAAGATGATGCCAGCAATAAGCATGAGCCAAGACCGGGGAAAAAATGAAAGAGATTTGAGAAAATTGCAACATAAAAGATGTAGCGGAAGTTCCTGTGGAGAAGAGGAGGTGAAGCGGAACAGGGAAAGAAGTGGGAGGAGGAGGAGGCACTTCTGTGTGCAGTTAATAGCAACCCCAAAGAGAGTTTTAATTGGAAACCTATTATAATTATCCGCAGTTTTCCTCCCATGCATTTCAGGAATGTGTGTGGCAGGTAGTTTCCCTTTTGGCTGGGTTACTGATGCAGAGGACACTGGGTTTCCAGCCAAGTGGCAGATCCGTGTTTGTGTTTACCAGGCACTGAGCAAACACGTTAATAATGTCATTTGTCGTGGGACATGACTCTGCAAACTGATTTCAGATTTTTCTGTAGCAGACGGGGAATGCACTCTGATTCTGCCCTGTCTAAAGCTGCTCATTTTAACTGTTGAAGCATGAGCTGTTGTCACCTGGCAGGAGAACACTGACCCTAGTTGGTGCTAGAGGAGACCTTGACCTCATTGGTATGACCCATAGAGGCTCCTTCTAAATCCCCTGGGGGACTTTCTAAGTAGGGAATGGGGTGAATCTGCAGCTTGTACATTCTTTATGTCTGGAAGGATGGAAAACAACCATGGAGGGTTCCTAAAATCCGTTTGAACTTAGTTGTCCTTTACCTCTTTGTGGGATGCCAATGCCACGTGCTGGAGAGCTGCTCTGAATGCTGGTGCTCCTTCAGAGGCTTCTCTGAGTGAGGCAGGCACCTTTCTGCTGCTTGGCAAGCAGGACTCGGATGCTATGGATGCATCTTTCAAATCCCTTTGGTAATTGAAAACAGAACAAGTGGAAACCAGTGGCCACAAGTTCAATTAAAAGCAGCCACTTCCCACCTCAGAAAAACCTTTTGGCTGGTGAAAGCGTAGAAGTTTGGAGATCAGTGAGGGGTTGGGTTAAAGCCAAGGCTTAGGAAGTGGGAGCTGTGAAAGTTCCACAGCTTCTGTGGAAGCACTGTCTCTGTTTTGTCAAATCACAGGGGGTGTGGATTGGGAAGGTTCTTCACAGACCTGAGGTACCTACCCCTGCCATGGGCAGGGACACATTCCACCAGACCAGGTTGCTCCAAGCTGTGTCCAACCTGACCTTGGATACTTCCAGGGATGGGGCAACCACAGCTTCTCTGGACAACCTGTGCCAGCACCTCATCATCCTCAATCTAAAACATTTCTCCTCTGTGTCCAACCTCACCCTGGCCTGTTGCAGTTTAGAGCTGCTGCCCCTTGCCTGGCATGACTAACCCTGGTAAAAAGCCTGTCTTTCATGTAAGTCCCTTTTATATATTGAAAAGCTGCAGTAAGGTCTTCCTGGAGCCTGTTCTTCTCCAGGTTGTACAACCCCAACTCCCTCAGCCTTTCCCTGTGGAAAGCTTTGGTTTCATTGTGAGGGTTTGTTTACCTTGTGAGCACTAAACCCTTAATAAACAACTCTTACCTGTCAAGAGTCTTCCTTGACTTTGTGCCATGAACTGATTTAAATCCCTTTGAAGGGAAGCTGCTGACAGACTCCCCTTGCTGGCTGCGTGCCAGAACTGCTTCCAGATCATTCAAGGACACTGAATGATAGAGGGAGATCTCTGTGTGTCCATGTTCATCCTCCCAGAGCACAGGTGAGGTTGGTGAGTCTTTGGGGCCAGCCTGCTGGGCTCTGGGAGCTGCTGGAGCAATTTTTCTTGTCTCTGTCCAGAACATGGGAGTGAGGATGAACACTTAGCAGAGGGGCCTCTAGTTTGACTTGGTGCACAACTGGTGAACACTGATGTAAAAAGCACCCAACTTTTTCTGTTTCTTCTTTTTCACTTGCAGGTTTATTCTTCAGCCCAAAGGAGTGATTCATAATCAGCTCTTAGAAAAACAGAGAGTAGCCGAAGAGAAAATTAAGGAGTTAGAGGTAAGTTTTTGGCAAGTGGTGATGAAAGAAACATTAAAGGTCAACAAGAGACTCTTTGCTACATCTCTTTTTTATCTGGTACTTTTCAGCTGAAGGATTGTAACTAGATGAAACAGAGAGCCTGTTACAAGTAACCTGTACGTAACTCAAGGCACTTGGTTCCTGTCCTAGATCTACAAACCAGTAGGAATTGATTGTTCTCTCTGTGTCCCAGTATGAAAACTGGGAGCTAGGGGTTCAAATGAGATTAGTAAGAGCAAGGTCTAAAACAAGCCAAAGGATGTTTGTGTGGTTATTTGCAGCAGATAAGTGATGTAAAATTTTGCCAGTGCTGTGGGTATTTAAAGGTTACACTGGCTCAGAACAATTGCACAAATTCATGGAAGAGAAATCCATCGAGAATTACCAAATATGTAGAAATGGCATCCTGCTCAGGAAGTCCCTGAGCTAAAAATGTCTGGAGGGTGGGAAAGTATGAGGAGGAAGTGCTGTATAGGCCTGCCCTGTCCTTACACTCTGCCCTTAAGCATCTGCTTGGGGCTGCTGTTGAAGAGTGGATCTGTGGGGAGATGGGACTTTGTTTTGACAGTGTGGTCAGAGCACTTCTGTGTTCTTGTGTTTATCTGGTTGGAGTATTCAAGGCAGAGGAGGATATCTAGGAAATAAAAAGTAGTGTCTGTGCAAGTTCCACTGTTCAAACAGGCTATCTGGTGAATCTGGACTATCTTCTTGTGGCTGCGTCTACAGCTCACAGTTCTTCTGAGAAGAAGTGCAAAATGTACTTTTCCAAGGCTGTTAGCGTGGGTTTTTTTATAATTCTCCTAAAATATCATTAATACAAACCCCTGTTTCCTAGTCTTTGGGGAATGACAGAGAAAGCAAAGACCAAGTTGTGTCAAGCTGCTTTTCCCATCTGTTATTGTTTTGGAGAAAGTGATGTGGAGACTGAATAAGTAGGGACAAGCAGGAATAGGAAGTCTATTCAAACCACTCAGACCTGTGCAGTTCTGTCTCTGTTGTCTCCTACTTATACAGACTCAACCTCTGCTTTAGTGGTTTTTTTTTAATCCCTTCTTAAAACTCAGCCTGTCTGAGGAGCTTTGGAGCAAGCCCATCCCCAGAGGTTTTGTTGCCTGGAGTGTTGCCTGTGCCAGACTCTAACGGGGTTTGTGTTTCTGCCCACGAGAACTCTTTCTGCACAGGTCAAACAAGTGCTCTGTGGGCAGGCTGTGTATCTAAGGGGGTGTGCAGGCAAGGCATAGTCATTTTTATGGTTATGTGGTAAAAGCAGTTGTGTCCTTGCTCCCTTGGAGCCATCCCAGATGCCAGTGGCTTTGTGCAAAGACAGCCCTGCAACTGGGGCTGGAGGACTCCATGGCAGCACCTCTGGGTTTGGGAGCAGGTGGAATGTGGCTGGCACCTGTTCATAAACTGCCCCTGGGGTCCCTTGCTGCCAGCTCCAGCAGGTTGTGGTCACCTTCTTGGCTACTGTGCCCTTCAGCTGTGCCATCTGGGTTTCTTCCTCTTCTTGGTGGGGAATCATATTACCTCCTGAACTTCCCAATCACTGAGTTCAGCAGAATGGGTGGGATTTCCCACAAATTATGAGCTCTGCTGTTCTTACACAAAGCCTCAGAACTGGCTGCTTCACAAATGTGTTTTTCTGAATTGTTGCTGTATCTCTGGTTATGTCATTGCGTTGAAGTTTCCAACAATAATGGCTGTCTCAAAAGGTGTTTGGAGTAGAAAGGTGGTTGCCATATGAGTTATTATATTTTTTTTTATAATGGATAGTAAGGCTCAGAATGCCAACACATTCAGAAGTTTGTTTTAAATAAACACTCAAGCCCATCTTTTAACTGATCTCCTTCCAGTTGGCTGTGGCAGTTTTGTGAAGAGGGTTTTCCTTGGGCCTGGGATTCCCCATGGAAGATGACAAGCACTTGGGCTGACAACGGCTGGAAACTGAGATTTTAGGGAAAGTACCTGAGTCCAACTCAGAGAGCACTTATCACAGGAGCAGGGGATTTTGCTGTCCTGAAAACAAGTTGTGACCAAAGCAGGAAAGAATGTGAAACTTTGTGACCTTGTGCTTCCACCGCATCGTTGTAAAATAAATACCAAACCAAGAAAGGTTAAACATCTCCCCATTCATTATTAAAGCTGGAAGGGTTTGAAAGCTTAGGTTTATATTTTACACTGTTAACTACCTTGTGACTTACTCACATTTCTCACTTCACACAGCTGAATCAGGATGGTCAGAGTAATCCCCCAGTACCCGATGGTGTGGCTGATCTCATATAGCTGAGCTTGAGGCAATTGTGCTTTGCTATGATGACATTATTGCCAAGGAATTGTGAAATGTGTATTTTTTGATACATGCCTGAATCTGAGAAGTGCTCTCCCCTCTACCTTGGTGCTGTTTACAGTTTGCAGAGGAAGGCTGGGTTCACTTGGTGAGCTCTTCTAGAAATGCATCCAGCTGCATAGCAAGGAGATTTTCAGCTGCTTGTTCTTGAAAATGTGTCTTTATCTTGCTTCAGAGGTGTGAGCTGCTTTTGCTGACATTCACAGCTGCAAGTGAACTTTGAAAACTGTGAGAGTTTTGTCCCTTTTCTCCCTCTGACAGTCTCCACTGCTGTACATGATTGCAGCCATTCCCTTTCCCTTGCTTCCCTCTCACGGGTTTCTCCACAGCTGAAGCAGTGCATTGTATTTTTCAAGGCAGCATCACAAAGTTGATGGGATGCTGCTGGTTTGGGCCTCCTTGCAGCAAGGACAGCCAGAGCTGTCCTTGTAAAGGGCTGGGAAAATAAGGCTTGGCTGGAACACACATTTTGCTTGGGAGAGGAGCTGTTCTGAAAGCACCAAGGGGTCTGGGTGTGGATGAGGGGCAGTTGGTTATTCTGCAGAAGTTATCTGAAGAAAACCAAAGGTAGCTTTACTCTGCTTGTTAAAGCTGGGTGTGGATGTGAATATATCTAAGTATATATATCAAATCATAGAATGGTTTTGGTTGGAAAGGTTTGGATGACTTTAAAGATCATCTCACTCCACCCCTCTGTCATGGGCAGGGACAGCTTCCACTAGAGCAGGTTGCTCCAGATATGGGGCAGCCACAGCTTCTCTGGGCTATGCCAGAGCCTCACCCCCCTCAATTAGTAAAGAATTTCTTCCTAATTTCCCATCTAAATTTCCCCTCTTTCACTTTGAACCCATTGTTCCTTGTCCTCTCACCCCAGTTCCTGATGGAGAGTATCTCTCTGGCTTCCCTGTAGGCCCTTTCAGGTCCTGGAAGGTGCTGTGAGGTTTCCACACAACCCTCTTGTCTCCAGGCTAAACAGCCCTGATGTTCTCAGCCTGTCAACTCCATGTGCACCTGTGTGGCATTCTGAACTTCACAACTTGTATCTAATCCTTTGGAATCCAAACACACTGCCCAGGCTTGCTGGCACAATGGCTGTGCCAAGGGGGTTTGCCCAAACCTCCAGAGATTGGTGCCATTGGCTCCCTCACACTGGCATGGGATGTGTCCTGCTTAGCAGGAGCCATTGGATTTTTCCAGCCCTGATACCATCAAATTCTTGTTGTGTTTCATGGTACAAGGGCTATGTGTTAAATCTATTTTGAAAGCATTCTAAAGGGATGAGCACAGACTCTTTTTAGCTCAGCAATGTTTGTGCAGTATTAGGAGAAAAACCAAGTAATGTTTTTCTTCCCTTGTTTTTAAGGAAACATGATATGTGAGGGGTGGAACAATGCTTTGTTTCAGGAAATGTTATCCGTTTCCATTGTAGGGCTAGATGGATTCTGTTTTTAAATGTGGCATTTTAAAAAGAACAAACTCTGTGATGTTATAAAGACATGGAAAATTGATTCTTCATTAGGGGTGGAGAAAGTGATTATCACCATGTGCTTTCTCTGATAATATCTGATAGTCCCCTTCTCTCCTGCTATATTCAGCTTGTTTAGTTGTCAGGCGTTGTCAGACTAAATTGCTAAAAATAACAAATAAGGGGGAGGCTCTGCTGGGCAGCTCCGTCTGCTGTGTGCCACTGAATTTAGCTCCTTCGGGAAAAGGGCAAAAGCAACCTGCAGCTTTCTGGGTGAATTGGATTTTGGTTTTAAACTCTGACCACAACATAGCTGTGTGCTTGTTTCCCAGGCAATTCTTTCACATGCCTGTGGGAGACTGAAAGTTTACTGCTGCTGAGATAAAGGGTTGGTTGGTTTCTTTTCTGGCTGCCTGGAGTAGAAAATATAATCAAGAAAGCTGTACCTAAAGGCTTGATTCCTAATTCAGAAATCCTTCATGCGAGCCCTAAAACACCATGTCCAATTTCCCTAACCCACGCAGAAAATGGCTTTGCTTTCCTTCCTGGTGGAGGAAGGAGCTCTGTGCTCTCAGACACTGCTGTGTCCATGTTTAAAGCCTCAGGTGGTGTTTGCAAAGCTGGTGAAGTTACACAGTGAAGCTGGTGAAGTTACACAGTGACTGCACTGAAATGCCTGAAGGTGACCACCGACTTCACTTGCCTGAGCACAATCTTGCTCGTGCTGTGGCTTCCATTTCTCTAATCTTCTTTTTCTGGGAGCTTTAAAATGGCTTTGCTGCTGCCCTGAGGGCAGTGATGGTGCCCCCCTCCCCGTGATGGGTTGGCTCTGACAGTTGCCACAGCAGTGTTTTCTTCCCCTGTGGGAACAAAGATTTTGGCAGGTGAGGTGTGGCTGGGGAGAAGCGCTGGGGCCTGAGGCAGGCGTGGCTGGGATGGACCTGCTCGATGCAGCCCCAGCCCCCAACGTGCTCTGGTGGCAACTCTCCTTCATTTTTTACAGGAACCCTCAGCGTGGAGGCCAATTCTGTGGGTGGCTTTAATGATGTGAAAACAAGTCTCTTGAGATTTGTGGTGCTCTTTGCAGACCACGAAGCGCTCATCAGAAGGTAGCAATTGTTAGGCTGTTCCCAAGTGAAACCAGTTTCTTCCAAGGATTTACAGCACAGAAGTTCTCATTGCATGATTTGCCTGGGGTAGGCCAGTGCCCAGGAATGTGTGGTGGGCTTTGTAACTAAATAGGGGGAAAATAAAGAATGCTTCTGTTTGCTTTGGGGAGGAGAAGCCTCAAGAATAACTCTCTGTGCATTAGCCCAGAGCAGATGCTACTTTGGATGAGGGTGCTGTTCCCTCATTGCATTGCTGGCGTGTATGCACGTACTGGGGGCAGGATTTTAAACACATCTTGGCACTGAAGTTGGCCCTTGTTTCCCCTTGCATAGGCAAGGTCAGTCCCTCTGCTTGCTGCAGAGGGAGGCAGGACACCTAATGTGGGGACAGGTGGAGTGTGGAAGTGAGTTTACTGTGTAGGGTCAGTATTTGGGCTTGTGTGGGCATTTTAGGATGAAGCCATGGGATCTCTACAAATGATGGATGTTAGGGTGAAGATGAGCTGCAGAGCCCCAACAGACCCTTGGTGGGGACCAGGCCAGGCATGGCTTTGGGTGTCAGAGGCAGCTGTGGGTGTCTGGGCAGGTCCTTCTGGATGCAGACATTTGGACTTGGTGACGTTCCTGGGAAATGTGTTTCATCTTGACTCTCTTGGCTGGTGTCATCCCACGTCTGAGTCTGTGCCCTCACTGAGGGTTGCTCCTGTGTTTCAGGCTGCAAAGCTGCAGGCTTAGCTTGCTTTTTGAGGACATGGGTGGTCCAGCTGCCTGTCTGTCAGCTGTGGAGCATCCACAGGCACTCCCGTGGGAGAGCAGAAGTCTGCACTCCATGAGAGCCTTGTTTTGAAGAAGGGAGTAACCAAAGCTCCTTTTTTTTTTTTCCCCTGTAGGTCTGGCTGTCTTACAGGGAGGAGAATCTGTGTTCTCATTCCTGGTTTTTGAAATGATAGATTCTCATTTCTAAGTAATGAGAAAAGTAGGCTTCAAAATGACAAAACATTGAGGAGGTTGAGAGTGTAATGGACACAGAGCTAATGCTACCATCACAAAATCCTGCTCTGTGGAGAGCCCCTCTGACATTGGGCTGGGGCCACACAATTTAAGGTAAATGCTGGAGGAATTGGGGCATAGCTAATGCTGCTCTAATGCTTTCTGTTCCCTAAACTGACTCTGCTGATGGTTACATGAAGAACAGGCCTTTGCAGCTGTGAGGAATCATTCACTTCACTTGCTTTTTAATGCTTAAAGCCTCAAGGTCTGTCTTGTTTACCAAAAATGAGGGTGGCAAAAGGATTGTATTCTTATAGCTGAATTTCATGGGTGCTTCTCTGTTGTATGAATGTCACCTTTCATTGCAGACAGTTGGAAATCAGCTGTGTGCAGCCAGCACCTTGCAGATTTTAAAGGCAGCAAGTGCTCCTCAGTATCTGCAAGGAAGGAGGTGGATCTGTTTAAAAGCTGGCTCTTAGTCTTGTGTTAAATTTGTTAGATAAAGATCAAATAACAGTATGTTCTGCTTTGAAAATTGTGTAAGAAGCTTGTCATGTGTTAAATAGTGCACAAGTCACTGGTTGCAAAACATGTTGGAAGCTCAGAGGCACAGGGAAAAGAAATTCTCACAAATTCAAAGGAGAGAGGGGATTCCCAGCTCTCTGGAGGGGTCATCTGCCACCTGAGGCATGGGATGACTTATAAAAACTAATGTCTCACCACAGTTTTGTGAAGAATGGCTGTGGGTAATGCTGATTTGAATGCAATGACATATATTTATATCATCACATGTGTGTGGGTATTCAGTGGCAAGGCTGGATGTCTCATTTGGAGCAATCATTCACTGCAACAGGTTTTCAAATTCTTAGATTTTTGCAAACAGTTGTTTAATTAGTAATTCTTTGTTAGTCTTCCCTGTACTGCAGACTGCAAAGTAAGCACACAAACCAGCTGAGAGGGCAAAGGCTTTATGAAGGAAGAACTGGAATTTGATGACTTTGCTTTCACTGTTCCTACCTTTATTTTTAGGTGGATAATGGTACATTTTAAAAGCAAGAGAATAATTAATGTGGGGGTTGTTTGCTTCCTTTTAAGTCCTTTAGAGGCTAGTTATAGACATGCTTTCAAAATAAAGGCATCTCGGAACTTGTTTTAGGGTTTTTTTGGGGGGGGATTAGTCTTGATTAAAAAAGCCCAACAACCTAATGGAAAACTTTTCAAGCAGCTCTTGCCTGTACACTCACATTCCTTTGTAATTCAGAGGAAAGTGAAACACATTATGCATTAATAAAAGCCCACTTCTGCTGCTGTGTCTAAATGGTTTTGTCCATCCAGGAACCTACATTTAGTCATCTGAGCCTGAAAACATCGCTTGTTTCCTCTGATTAGCATTAAACTGCCTTTATGGTTACACTGAAATCATTTTAACACCAAGTTGGTTGATAAGTCTGTCATTTTAGAGCAGGGCCTGATTCATTGTCAAAGCTCTCCTTTGTGCTTATGGCTGCAGAAGTATCCAAAGCAACGAGCTGAGCTGGATGCGGGTCCCTCTCCAAATTCCTCCTTGCATGAGTAATAATTAGTCACAAACCCAGCACTGCTGTCCTTGCCTTAGTCACCAGGCCCCTGCAGTGGCTCCTGGCTGCCTTGTGCCAAGCAGCTCTGGGGAGGGGGATTATCTGTGCCTGATAAACCTTCATCCTGCTTCCATCTCCTCCATCTCGCCTGGGGAGAACAGGAAACGATTATTTGGAAAGCGTGCTCCTGCCTGTTGGAGCCCTGACCCAGCCCTGAGTCAGCTGTACAAAGCCACACCTTGCTCCCAGGTATGCGGGGCAGCCCTCACGTCACAGCTTCCTGCTGTCCCCACTGCCTGGGCCACCCCTGCTCTGTCCCCAGTGCCTTGCTGCTGGTCAGGGCTGTCTGAACTGGGGGAGGGATGCCTGGCTGGGAGCTGCCACCATCTTTTTATTGCTGATTTGTCTTTGAAATTTATGGAAATGATTTTTCTTTTAAAGTGGCCTCGTTTGGCCAGGACTGCAAGAGCTGAAAGGTGTGGTATGGTTTTGCAAAAGTCCTGCTGCCAGGAGGAGTTCCGATGAGCCACACCAGCTCTGCAGCACCACAGAAACTGAGGCACTGGGTTAGGGAACTTACCACATTTTGCAAGAGGCAGTTTGGTGAGGGACGCTTCCGCCGAAACAGACCGTGGGGGTTTCAGGAGCTGAGTGAGTTTCCCCTCCCCAAGTTCTCTGTTTGACCTGACTCTGCTGTCATAACCTGCTTAGGGCACAGCATCTGACCTGGAGCAATGTACTCCTGGAAACTGCTCTGAGGGAGGAATTGTGCCAAGAAGGGGTGTCCCTAAAGGAATCCTTTGGGTTGATAATACATTTCTGCTGCCACCTACTGAAAGGTTCCCATCGACTTGCTTTTGTAATAGTTCACATCAGGCTAGGGTGCAGGAGTTCACTGGAATAATCCATCATTTCCCTCTCACCAAGAGCAATCTCCATCTCTGCTGGAGCTGTCCTGTGGTCAGACACTGCTGCCACGAGGCTGTGTTTGGGCAGAAAAGCTGGCAGGCAGCCTGGCTTTCTGCCCCTAACCTTGCCCCTTCTTCTCTCAAAGGCATCAAGTATGGAAGTTAATGGGGGCTTTTCCAGCTTAGCTTTTTCAGCCATGTGGAAGTATTTGGAGTATGTTCCTCGAGGTGCTTCAGTGATGATGGGGGAAACCCAGCTGGTTGTAGGATCAGTACACGATGAGGGTGGATTTGCACCAGCAGTTCTTTAGGCAGGTGCTTTTAAGGATTCTCTTGAGTTGGCAAGTGTAGTTGTATGCTTGATGTTTTCTCCTCTACACTCTAACCCAGGTAGGTCTGAAGTGACTTTGGGTGCCCGTTACCTTGTGGAAGGAAGAGATGAGGAAAAACACAAGGGTCTGAATCATCACTTCTCTTAGGTATTATGGCATCACTCTTCTGTCAGCAGCTGTCGTCAGAAACCAGCTGGGCTCCCTTCCTATTCCAGGTCATTCATTCTTGAGCAAACTCTGGGCTACTTCCTGTGGCAATAACTGCTTGGAAAGTCTTGAAGTGTATCTAAATATTTGGTGGTTGCTGTAGAGTAGTAATTCCCAGTGTGTACATGTGCCACAGTGTTCAACTGGGTGAGGACCAGTGCTGGGTGGACCCATCAAGGCGTAGGGCTGCCTGCAGACCTACCCCACCCCATTGCTGGTGTCCACTATTTTGGCTTCTCCTGCAGCAGGAGCAGCCAGGTGCTGTTCAGCAGGTCCCCTCCTTCCTGTTCAGGGGTTCCAAGTGAAATCCCATTAAACAGAGCACATGTCTTCAGCACATCATCTTCCATGAGCTCAGCCTGACCAAAATGTTTGCCTTGCCTGGGCTGTGCATGCCAGGGCCTGCAGTGCTGCTCTCCACAGGGAGTTTGGGCACTGCCAACCCCTGACCAGCAGTGGTGGCCCCAAGTGTGAGGGCAGCTCGGGCTGCTGCTGCCTGGCCCCCAGAGCCCGGGCAGCACAGTTTGCTGTGTGCTTCTCCCAGGGAAGATCCTTCTCCAGTCAACCATGTGCTCCCAATTCTAGCTCAGGATCTGCTGATCACTTTCCCACAGAGCCCTCAGGGAATGCCAAAAGTGGTTTGAGTTATCTTTGGGGGATACAGAAGCTCTTGGCTAGCCACAGGTTTATCGAGGTGTCACAAGATGAGTTGTCTCAGGGCTCCTGCTTGAGGCACTGCATCATGTTTGGATACTGCAGCGTTCCTCAACAGAAGCCTTCTGAGTGTGAGAGTGGGATGCCAGAATCTGGTGGCTGGTAGCCAGGCATGCTGAGAGCCATGGGAAGGGAGGTATTCTCTGGGAAGGGACCTGCCAGCTTGTTTTGTCCTCATGAGCTGGGTGTAAAACGAGTTCACAGAAAAACAGTTTAAAAAACAAAAAAGGGAGAAAAAAGAACAGGCTGAAATGAATAGGCATCTTCCAATACTAGATCCTTAAATTTCCATGGAAACATTTTTGTTTGGGCTTAAGCAAATCTGTGTTTGCAGGTCAGAGGTTGAAGCTTTCTTTCATTTGCAGAGGTGACGTGAGAGGAGTGGAATTTGAAGAGCAAAAGTCGATGTTGAATGATAAACCATGACTTGACACAGGAAACTCACCTGTGAAGGGGGAGGGGATGGCAGCATGGATGGGCAGGGCTGTGTCTGTTCCCTCTGGGAGCACAGGGCTGTTTGGGCTCTTGGAGTGGTGGGAATGCTGTGCCCTGTTCCACTGAACCAGTGGCCGAGCCAAGGCCCTGCCACACGCGGGGCTGGCGGCAGCCAACCCGCTCTCCCTGAAGGCAGAGGAGTCTGAATCACAGTGCTGGGGGGAAACACAGTGCTTTGATCATCAAAAGCCCATCCAAGAAAAGCTGATTAATAGATTTTTCTTGCTGTGGAATCTGTGGATGCTGGCTCTTTAATCTGCCAGGAATGCCAGGTCCGGGTGCGTCATCTTGAGAAGCACTGGCCTCTGCAGCAGCGTGATGCAATGGGAGTGGAGGTGGGAGGCTGGAGCAGGAGGTGACTTCTCGCCGTGTCAAAAGGCCACGGGCCACTTCTGTTAACCACAGCTCCTTTTCTTCTTTGGGTGTGAGCTGTAATTGTGTTTGCACTCAATCCAGTCTTTCCACAGCTGCTGCCCAAAGCAAACAGCACGGAGCTGGTCAGGGAGCGGGCACTGCTGGTGATGGGAGTGAAGGGCAAGGGACTCAGGGTGGTGGCAGGGGCGAGTCCTGTGATGATGTTTGGCTGCAGCCAGCCGTGCCAGGGTGCAGGCTGGCCACGCCAGCACACCTTCCTCAGGGGTGTGCACAGCAAGGGCTGGCTCGTGGTGCTGCCTGCACAGCCCCTGGCTGGGGCTGGCTGAGCTGGGGCTTCCAGGAGCCTGCACTTCCTACACCAGCAAGCACGGAGGCAGCTGGGGCTGATGCACCCTCTAAAGCCAGTGCCTGCATCCCCCCACAGTGTCTGGGAATGTGTTGGCAGTGGGCATTGCATCCCACCAGGCCCATTGCATGTCAGTGCCCTGCTCTCCCTCCTCCTTGCAGGCAGGGCTGGGGCTGGTGGTGCCTCCCCTGCCAGGCCCTGTGGCTCTGTCTGTGGAGCTGTCAGCTGGACAGCCACCATTCCTCCTGGGAAGGGTTCATGGGACATGGATGTGTGTTTCCTGTCAGATGGGGCTGGGTGAGTGGTCAGTCCCATTTTTGGCTGCACCTCCACCTGTGGGAGCTGTTTTTCGTCCATTGAGCTGAACTGAACCACACACAAGTACACGTCTTGCCCCACACACCTTTTTTTACAAAGGCTGCAGGAAGCCTTGGAGATGGAGAAGGCTCCTGAGAGCTGGCAGGGGATAATATGGGCCAGGTTGGTGATACATCTATATTCAGGGGTAGGAGAGGTGCAAAGTCCAGTTTCTGAGCCCCTAGGATGTACTGGGAGGCCCAGCTGGTGGGATTGGCGGTGCTGCCCAAGGAGGGATCTTCTTGCCCTCCATCCTGGTGCCAGACAGCTATTGGCATGGCAATTCTGTTTCCAGAAAGCAGATTTATGTGAGAACACTTCCTTTGGGGCTAGTTTTGAGACAGATCATCAGGGCTGTGGTTTGTCTTGTTCCCAAGTGCTGCAGCCCTTCCTGCCTGGGGAAGGAACTGTTGGGAGTGGTATTAGCTTAAAGGAATTAAGAAACCAGGCTGGGAGGCAGTGACTGCACTGGCTTTTGGGGGCATCCTCTGTGGGTTGTACCCTGTCAGTGTTTTGCAGGTGGCCCAGACCCTGCTGGGCTGTGGCAGTGGCCGTGTGTTGGTCTCATGTCCCAGTGCAGGTGGCAGAGCCCTTTCTGTGTGGGGCAGAAGGGGGATCAGGGGGCTGTCACCCTGGTGGGTGGCCCGTGGCAGGAAGAAGTGAGGATACAAGAGCTCGTTCTGAGCTGGAGCAGGTCAGCTGGCTCAGTTTTGGAGTGTGTATGAAGCGTGCTGTCCACCTGGAAACCTGTACTGCAGATCCTGCTACCTTCCCACGTGCCCTCTTCATGCAGCCTCCAGCTCCCCTTCCGTGCTCTGTGGGGGAGAAGCTCCTCCAGTGCTGACGGGACCTTCAGCCCTGGGTCATCCTCCCTGTGAGTGAGCTGTGCCTGGGTCATGGGAACACAGTGGCCTTTTTCTGGGAGCAGCGGGGGCTGGCAGGGCCTGGCAGTGCTGGTCAGAGGCTGCTCCTCTGAAATAAGTTTCAGTAACACCCCACAAGAGAGTTTTGTAAAATGATTCTCTAGCAAGTGGCTGTGGGAGTTGTGAACCAGGAGGAGGAACGGGCCCCTTGCTGCAGTTGGAGCCCTGGGCTGACACATCAGCTGCTTCCTGTCGTGCCCTCCGGGTTTCCTTGTCACTGCCTTGCCACACTCCTGGTGAGACTGCAGGGGAACAGCAGCACAGCAGGGTCACTGCCCAGCCTCCTGTGCAGCCTGGCCCTGCTTGTCAGCTGGAACTTGGGGCTTTTTGGGAGCTCAGTGTCATGTGGCAACTTCCCCCTGCTGCCTTCTCAAAGCCAGACTCCTTTCTCTGTTCTTCCCTGGAGCTCTGTGGCTCAGGCAGTGGCATCTGGGGCTGGTTTGGGCACCCACCTTACCTGTCCAGGGGCCCACAGGAGCTGGGGAGGGTGAGGGCAGTTTGGGGCACTGCTGTGGTGAGTGAGTGGGAGCTCTGGGTCAGAAGCTTCCAGGCTATGCAGCCACCAAAGCCAGCAGTGCAGGGCCAGTGTGCTGCCATGTCCCCTGGGACTGTGCCATGTCCCCTTGGGCTCTTGACTGGTGAGCACTGGAGCTACAGCTGTAGAAGTGAAGCCAGAGGCTTCAGAGAGCAGCAGCCACTTTTGGTTTCACAAGGGACCAAAACCAGCAGCGCAGTTTTGACGTTGCCCTGGGAGTTTCCACAGGCTGCACTTGCCATGGCACAGGTGGCAGAGGGTGATCTCCTGGAGCAGCAAACACATTTTCCCAGGTGCTGGGGTGAAGCCCAGCAGCCACAGGCTGGCCCAAACCAGGGGCTCAGAGGACACAGGGTTAACTCAGGCTGTGAGTGCAAATGAAAGCCGTGAGCTGGAAGCTGGAGGTGGGGTTGGGGATGCAGGGTGGCATTCAGGGAACAGATACCACCAGCCTGGCAGGTCTGGCTGGACCGGAACAGCCTCCAGCATGACTTCAGAGCTGTGCTGTTGTGTCTCCGGGCTCTGCTGTGAGTGGGCAGAGCGTGTGTCAGCCACTCGCTGGGCGCTGCTCCCTGGGACAGACGGAGTTTCCTGTCTAGACCCCGGTAATCGCAGTGAGGAGGGGCTCGCACGCAGCTCCCGCTCCTTCCCCGCTGATTGCCGGAGCAGGACCCGGGCTGCAGTTCCCCCTTCCTGGGGAAGAAACACCTCGCTGCTGCCACGTGTCTCGGAAAATGTGGCGCCCGTCTGCTCCTCGCTCGGGCTGTGGCTGGAGCGGGAGCGGTCCCGGCGCTGGCTGGGCTCTGCCCTGCTGCAGGGCAGCTCAGGAGTTTGCAGCCCCCCGGCTGCGGGTGCAGGGCTCCTCTTTATGCTCAAAGGATGCTCCTGGAGCCTGGAGATGGGACTCCCTGGAAAACTGCTTCTGGGAGGGAGTAAAAGTACTGGGACCAGCTCAGATTCTTGTGCCTCAAAAGTTGGGTGACCAAGGAGAGTGATTGAGGGAAAGAAAAATTCCCTGAATCCTGCCCTTCCTGGGACTGCCTAAGTGCAGAAATGGCACTTAACCCTAAACCCAGGCCCTGTGCCACGGGGAGGGCAGAGCATGTCACTGTGCAGGGGTGGGCCATGTGGGTGCTCCTCTGCTGCGTCGAGGTCCCTTGTCCTCATGGAAGTGGGGCCCACAGGGGCACCAGCAAGGCTTCCTGATGGGATGTCTGAAATTCTGCTGGCAGGCTGCAGCCTGCTCCTGCTCCTCGGCTCTCCCAGTCCTGCTGGACAGTGTGCCTGTGCAGAGCTGCTCTCTGGAGCTGTCTCCTGCTGCCTGGTGGGAGCAGGAGACGGGGCAGAGGAGAGGACAGGAGGGCAGGATCATTTCATGCACTAATTTAATGTGTTAAGAAAAAGCTTTAGTAAAAAATGACCCCCTGGAAGTCAGCTCTACTGCTGCCACTCTGCTCCAGTCTGCAGAGTGAAGTGAGGCTTTGAGACACAAGGGTTTTTTTGGGCCTGTCTCCTCTTGCTGCCCTCTTGCTGCCCTCAGACTCAGTTCCCTATGTGTGAAATCCCTCGACGTCTGTGCGGGCAGTGTGGGGACAATGGTGGTGACAGAGTCCTGCTCGTGTGTCACTGAGTCACTGCCAGTGGGAACCTGTGGCTGCTCTTCTTCTCCCTGTGGTTTCCTCAAAAGCAGTTCCTGGAAGCGAAAGGGACCCCACGTGCCTGGGGACCATGGAGAGGGATGAGGAGCCCTGGGCCATAACCCTGGCTGTCATGAGCATTCTTTAATAGTCAAATACAAACCCTTCAGCCTTTAGAAGGGCTGGGAGAGATGTCCTCATGGCAGGGGCATTCCAGCTGAGTGTGACTGTGGCACGGCAAGGGGACAGAGGGGCAGTGGTGGCAGCATTCAGCATTACAAGTCCCCATGGGCTCACAGAAGTCAGGGTGGGGCTCTCAGGGCAGCATCAGTTCTTGCCCTTCACCTGTCCTTGGTTTGGGTGAGCTTTGGGGGCCACTGCTGCTGCACTGGGCTCCTGGCACTGGGGAGGTGACTGGCAGAGCCTCTGGCAGGATGCTCTGGGCGGAGGCCTGGACTCCTGGAATTTAACATTAATCCTGCCAGTGCTCACTGGGAGCTGGCATGGCCCAGAGTGGGCTCTGCATGGGCAGCATGGGATCCTGTGCTCACAGCAGCTCCAGAGGAGACTGTTGTGTCTGTTGTTTGGAAACCCAGAGAAAATAGTCAAAAGAGCCAAGTGCTGATTTGTTTCCAGCCACAGAGGAGCACCCAGACTAGCAGGAAAAAACGCTGCATGCTGAATTCCTATCTTGGGATGCATGGCTTGGGGCTGCTACCCTGCCAAGCCCAGCCTAATTACAGATGATTAAGGAAACACGTATTTGGTGATGATGCCAGGGAATTGCTGATAGAAAGGAGGATATAGGGTTAGAAAATGGCCCAGCTGGGAAAACGAACTTTTTGTGCCCAAGGAGAGGGTTTTGCTGTGTCTCCATAAGGAGGCCTTGGCATGTCACTCCCTCTCTAGGCTCTAAGAGTTACAGGATCTGATTTGATTTCCTTCCTTGCTGAGGTTCGTGGCTCCCACTTTCTGCAGTGCCACTGTTGCAACAGCCCCAGCAGCTCTGAGAAAGTTTCAGGGGGGTGAACAAAATTCAGTCTGTGTAAACACTGCCCTGCCCCCGTTCCTCTGGGAACGTGTAACTGCTGTGCCCACATGGGACACTGCAGTACAGTGGGTGCCCCAGCCAGCACCCACAGCTCTGCCTGTACCCAGGTTTGTGCTGGCAGGGCTGGGGGGATCCTGACTTACCTCTGGTTTCTGCCTTGCAGCAGAAGAAGTCGTACCTGGAGCGGAGTGTGAAGGAAGCAGAGGACAATATCCGGGAGATGCTGATGGCTCGCAGGGCACAGTAGTGGCACCCCAGGCTGCTCTGGGCTATCCCCATTGCCTGACCCCCCTCCCCCCTTTAATAAAACAGTCTCTGTGGCTGCTCTCCCTGCATGGGTGTGATGGAGAAACGGGGTGGTGGGAGGAGTTGGGGCGAGGGGCCTGCAGAGCATCCCTGCTGTACCCTATGGATCCCCCCTGCCTGGTGTGGGCACTGGGGAAGGTCCTGCCAGGGAGGGGTGGTGGGGGAAGAGGCAGGGCCAGCACAGACACAGCCATGGACATGGAACAGGCTCAGGCCCAGCCAGCCTGTGCCAGGAGCTCATTCCCACTGCTCCAGGTCATTCATGCTGGCCTGGGTCATTCCTTCTGTCCCATTCCATTCCCCCTATTCTGCTCCTTTCCCTCTGTCCCATTCCATTCCATTCCATTCCATTCCATTCCATTCCATTCCATTCCATTCCATTCCATTCCATTCCATTCCCTGTATCCCATTCCAGTCCCTCTATCCCATTCCATCCCTGCTGACCCGTTCCATTCCCTCTGTCCTCTTCCTTCTATCCCGTTCCATTCCCTGTATCCCGTTCCATTCCCTCTGTCCCGTTCCATCCCCTCTGTCCCGTTCCATCCCCTCTGTCCCGTTCCATCCCCTCTGTCCCGTTCCATCCCCTCTGTCCCGTTCCATCCCCTCTGTCCCGTTCCATCCCCTCTGTCCCGTTCCATCCCCTCTGTCCCGTTCCATCCCCTCTGTCCCGTTCCATCCCCTCTGTCCCGTTCCATCCCCTCTGTCCCGTTCCATCCCCTCTGTCCCGTTCCATCCCCTCTGTCCCGTTCCATCCCCTCTGTCCCGTTCCATCCCCTCTGTCCCGTTCCATCCCCTCTGTCCCGTTCCATCCCCTCTGTCCCGTTCCATCCCCTCTGTCCCGTTCCATCCCCTCTGTCCCGTTCCATCCCCTCTGTCCCGTTCCATCCCCTCTGTCCCGTTCCATCCCCTCTGTCCCGTTCCATCCCCTCTGTCCCGTTCCATCCCCTCTGTCCCGTTCCATCCCCTCTGTCCCGTTCCATCCCCTCTGTCCCGTTCCATCCCCTCTGTCCCGTTCCATCCCCTCTGTCCCGTTCCATCCCCTCTGTCCCGTTCCATCCCCTCTGTCCCGTTCCATCCCCTCTGTCCCGTTCCATCCCCTCTGTCCCGTTCCATCCCCTCTGTCCCGTTCCATCCCCTCTGTCCCGTTCCATCCCCTCTGTCCCGTTCCATCCCCTCTGTCCCGTTCCATCCCCTCTGTCCCGTTCCATCCCCTCTGTCCCGTTCCATCCCCTCTGTCCCGTTCCATTCCCTCTGTCCCATTCCATTCCCTCTATCCCATTCCCTCTATCCCGTTCCATTTCCTCTGTCCCGCTCCGTTCCCGGCCGGGCGGGCGGTTCGCGGCCCGACATCGCCCCCGTGTGGCCGTTGTGGGCAGCGCACCGGCCCGGCCCCCGCCGCTCTCCCCGGCGCCTTCCCCAGGTCCCGATCTCGGATCCCGGAGTTTCCAGCTCCCGCTGCCGCCCCCCACGCTCACGGGCGCTCTCACAATCCGGGCTCGCCCTTCGCTGCCTCCACGCTCCCGCTCCATTCTCTTCACCACGGAGGGTGACCCAGGGACTCCACTCCTGATCCTGACAGCTCCAAGCTGCCAGGCAGGTGACAGTGACAGGGACAGTGACAGTGCTCATTCCCAGTGCTCATTCTCTGGGAACCAGGCCACTGACCTGAGCTTATGGCTGCAGAGGGGCAGCCCCCAGAAGAAGGCGACTCGTGGGAATTGCAAGGGACTCTCATCAACCCCAAACGTGATCTTGCCCCAGACCAGAACCCCAAACTGCGCTGCTGAGCCCAGAGTGGAGCTCTACAGGACCGAGGGACAGCGAGCGCAATAATGTCCTTTGCAAACTGTGATCTCCAGGCAGAGCCAGCGTGTGCCAGGACACCAGGATGGGCTTTGCTCCCAAGGCTGGGGAGCAGCAGGGTGGGACAAACCCCCGTGGAAGCAGCTGTCCAGGTTTTCCTCACTTTTCTGCAGACAAAAGCTTTTTATCCCTCTTCTGGCCAGGCGTGCCACGGAACAGCTTCAGCTCTAAATCCTCAGCACTCGATTAATCCATGGCTTTTCTCTTCTTACCCATTAATTTGCCTCCCGCAAGCCTCTGCTCTGCAGCATGGGATGATGGATCACAGCATGGGACCTGCCCTGCCCCAGGAGCTGCTGGTACACGCACACAGAGCAGCTCAGCCTGTGCTTCTCCAGCTCTGCTGTCCCAGGAGCTGCTGCAGAGGGCCCTGGTTCCAGAAGGGAAAAAAATAAGGATAAAAACCTGGCTGTGCTGCCCTGTGTGGGATGAGAGGCTTGGTGGTGCCGTGCCAAGGACTCCCACCTACAGTCAGTGCCCACAGGAGGCCAAGGACGGACAGCATGAGAGGGGTGCCCACCCTGCAGACAGATTTACTGAAACAGCCGGGACCTAGTGAAGAAAATCAACTGTTGGCTTTAATTATTGCGTACGTCTTCATCTCTAGGGCTAGGAAAATCTCGACTGGTAAATATACATTTCATCAGAATGCCTTTGGCTGAAATACACCATTAGCACATTCTTCAAAGTTACAACAAAAGTCTTAGAAATGTTAAAAAGGGATTGTTTGTCCTTTACTAAAATAAAGGAGTGCACCCCCCACCCCGACAAGGCGCTAGGACGGACAGACGGGAACTCTTGGCTGTGCAAAGCAGAGCGTTGATTACAGTAACAGAAAGAAGTCGGGACAGGAGTGGGGAGCCTGCATAGCACTCGGTGAGCGGGGCGGCGGCAGCGGCGTCAGGTCAGCATGTCCCAGAGGCAGCAGCAGCAGAGCGCGGTCCAGCACGCCGTCAGGCAGGCGCTCTCGCCCGTGTCGTCCCTCCGCCGCTCCTCCACGACGTACACTGCGGGACAGAGCGGCTGGTGAGGCACGGCAGCGACAACACAGGGCGGGACAAGAACCAGCGGCGGCCCGGCCCCCAGGCCAGCTTCCCCAGCTGCAGCCCGTGCGTTCAGGCTGGCACTGCTCGGCCCCGTGAGCGAGGAGCTGTTCCCCAACACTGTTCCAGCCCTACCACACACTGAACTGCCTCCTTCCCTAGGACGACAGGGCATGGACCAGTCCTCGTTCCAGCTCCGTGTCCCTCCTGCTCGTCAGGACACTCCCAGCTCTGTCAGCTCAGCACCCGAGGCACAGGCTCCGAGGTGGCAGTGCAGTGACACCTCACTGGCCACGGGACAGGTGTCCAAACACTCCAGGTATCACCTCATGGACAGAAACCGTCTGTGCCCGGAGGCTCCTGGCAGTCTGCTGGGATTTACTGCACCTTGCCAACCGCTTGAGCCCTAGGAGGGACCCCAGGTTTGGCTGGAGTGCTCTAGGAAGGGTCTCCCACTCGAGGCAGTGTGCTGCTTGCTCTCTGTGCCAGCTCCTGAGGCCCAGGACGACAGAGGAGCAATTTATCTTTGGTTCCTCCTCGCTGAGCCCAGGCTGTCACACCCAGAACTGCATCAGTCTGAGGGCCCGCAGGTGACTGTCCTTCCCGACAGCTTTCTTGGCTCTGATTGTTGTGGTCTGTGTGGGAAATGTGCCCTCACACAGGAGTCCAAGCCAGACAGGCAGCTAGTGCTGGACAAACGGGGCTGGCAGGCAGAAACCTGGGCAGGACACAGCTCATGGCATTGGCCTGGCCCCCTCAGGCCTGCTCTGTGCTCAGGAAACCATTCCCCAGTCACTGCCTCAGCTCTGCAGAGCCATGGGCAGAGGATGACGTGCTCCAGCTTACAGGATGCCAAAACCCTGACACTGCCAAGTGAGGCAGAGAGGGGGAGTCCAGTACCCCCCAAATGTCCGTGCCTGGGGACAGCCTGTGCCTGAGCCTCAGGCAGGCTCCCTCTCACCAAGGGGACTAAGGGAGAAGAGGAATCCTCTGCCCAGGCACAGCCCAGCTCCAGGGGAGCCCCTGCACAGCACCAGCACAGCACCGCTGCCCCCCTTCCCTCCAACCATTCACAGTGCTGCAGCCCTTGCTCCAGGAACGTCAGGATGGAGGTCCCCTCCTCCCTCCAGCCCCAGGAGGAGGTGGCAGCGCTGTGACAGGCTGTGCTGGAGCAGGAGAGGTGCCACGTGCTCTCCTCCTTCAGGAGCTGCTGTCCCTGCCCACCCCTGCAGAGCCCAGGCTGGCACCCGATGGAAATCTGGAGCCCCATGCAGGGGGAGGCTGCACAAGCTCCTGTGCCCAGGGCCAGCCCCTGTCACCCCCACAAGGAGTGGGGAATAAGGGCCATGGCTGGTGAGCCTGGCACCCCTGGCTGCCTCCTTCATCCCCCTGAAAGGGTGCACCACAGATCCCTCCCATGCTATCCCAAGAGGAATATGTCCCGTGGCAGCCAGGACTTTGGTCAGGCCTCTCCCTCCTCCCTTCCCTCAGCCCCAAAGAGAACTCGGAGGTTTGTGAGCCCTGGCCTTACACAGCAGCGTGTCAGAAGCCCTGCCCACTGCCTGTTCTCCATGGAGAGGTCACACAGGGGCTTGGGCTGGGCTTTACTTTCCTGGTGGATCCAGGAGCTCTAAACAAGCAGCTCTTTGGTGTGTTCATTTGCTTTAAGAAGCTCCTGTTACAATCCGTGGAGGCTCTGAGAGTCCTGTGCTGGAGCTCTGACACAGCCCTGGCTTCCAACCAGCTGCCAGGTTCAAGCTGTCCCACCTCTGAGCCATGGGGAGCAGGATTGCTGCTGCCAGAGCACTGCCATACCCAAAACTGAAGGTCCCAGTGCCCTGAGACATGCAGACCCACAGTACAGAAGGAGGCTCCCTTTGCCAGTCACAATCAGCTGTCCAGCACCACCAGGAGTGTCTGCCTGAAGTATTTATGATGAATCCATTAGAAGTTTTAAGCTGCAGCTGAGTGTCAGGGACATGCCAACAAAGCTTGTTCAAGGCATGTACAAAGTGCTGTTATGAAACACTTGCTGAAATATTAAACAAGATGGCTCTCCCAAGCTTGGGCTGTGCAGGAGCTGGGCACTCTCACCACAGGGGCTCAGCTGACTCGTGTTGGATGCTGCCCCTCCCCACAGGTGGGTCACAGAGTCCATGGGCATCACCCCTGTCCCTGCCATCCAGCCCTCTGGCACTGCTGCTATGGCTGGTGCTGGAAGGGGCTGCCCAGAGCTGGACAAAGGACAGGCACAGCTGCCCACCAACAGCTGGGGGCAGGACTGGGACAGGGCAAGGGATGGCAGCCATGTCAAGGCCTTTTCAGGACTCACTGTGGGTTTGGGGTGAGCCTTCCTGTTAGACACAGTGAAACAGAGCTCATGTTTGTCCCCTCACTTCTGCTAAAAGCTGGAAACCATTTAAACCAGCAGCACAGGGTGGTAAGAGCACCTTTCTGCAGAAACCCTCTGGAAAAAAGCTGTGGTTTTCCCCCATGGCAGGGGACTGTGGTACTCTAACAAACCTACTCAACCTTCCAACTTCAAGGAATACCCCAAACACAACACCTGAAATACACATTTGAGAAGTTGCTGCCTTCCACTGCAGAGCTCCTCTCCAAGGGGAGCGAGTCTCGAGGGCAGCTCTGCCTGTACCAGCAGCCACTGCTGCAGTCTGAGTGTGCACATCATCAACACTGGAAACTTTCACACCTGGAGAGCATCTGGGCCATGCTCTGAAGAGAGACAGCCTCCCCCTCCTCAGTTTGTGGAGCTTTCTTTGAAGCCACATCCTTGCTTCAATGCAGCTTTGTCATTGTCACCACACAAATTGCCAGGGACATTTCAACCAGAGGTACAGCATTAATGGTAAACAGCTTTTCTGATCTGGGTGTGGGGCTTGCAGAGGAAGGAGAGGAGCAGGAGAGCTGAAGGGTGGCCAGCTGTTCAGCTGCAGCTACCAAAGCACACAGGCTGAAAAGCAGCTCAAAGACAGCTGGATGAACTGCTCCCAAGCCCAGCCTCTCAGCCTGCACCAATCTGCTCATTTGGGACAGCTGGCCCTTGGCTTCTGGGCACTAACAGAGTGACACAAGTACCCGAGGACATCAAGAGCATGATGTGGCAGCTTCACCCACTCCTCCCAGCCCATGCAGTAGTGCTGTACAAATGCAGTGTCAACCCCCCAAACACTTTATCCAAACCTCTGAAAGCATTTACTTGGGAAGCCTTGCACAGCCCACTACTGATGGCAAGGGCCCCCACAGTCCCCCCACGGCTTCCCAGCTGACTCCATTGACACACATCAGGATTTCTACTGGGATACCTTTGCCAACAAAACCCAATCGAAAATCTCCCAGCTAAGGGAATTGTGGCATTGTGAGATTCCCCAGTGCCTGAGTTCCTCCAAGCTAAACCCCACAGTTTTCTATGGTGAGCCTTATTGGGGTGTCACCACAGCTGCCTTTTGGCTGTCTTTTGGCCAAGGCTGGGCACTCCAAGCACCTCCTACAGCACAAAGGGTCCTCATCACTATGAACAGAGGCCTGGTGGTCCCAAGAAGAAGAGAAACAAGAGTGATTTCTCTTGGAGGCACTAGACAGCACTCAGTTCTAGGCTCCAGTTTTGATGGTTTCACTGTTTTTTCTAAAACAGGATGGGAGAAGGTATAACCTGAGAGACCCTCCCATCTCCTAATCAGCCTTAAAGAGCATAGAGCACAATGAATCATGCTTACCCTGAAAATGGTATCACTCCCTGTAATCACACAGCAGTGGCCTGCACAAACCAGTGCAAATAACTCCCACTTTGTTTTTAAAACAAATACTACAATACCTACTTATTTCATGTACAGTCTACTTTATCTTAAGCATATACATTTTGTTTCTTCTCATACCTATTTGATACGTTAATCATTAGCTCCATGAAGGAAAGGAATGAGCTGTACTTTTCACCCAGTTTGGTATAAACTAAAATCGTGACCTTAGACTGCAATGCCCCTTATTGCAGTGCTTTACTGGGTCTACAAGGATTGCAAGGCACTGGCTTTGATGCCAGAATCAATCCATCCTCTCCCAGGATCCAGACACAGACATCACTGCCAAGGTACTACCTTACCTACAGTGCCTGAGAGCCCCTGAGCTCCACAGGCTCTCCCAGGGGCCAGGCCCTTGCCTGGGCATCCCAGGTGTGACAGGAATGACACCCAGGCAGCCAGCAAGGGGCAGGCTCAGTGCCTGGGGAGCAGGGGGTGGAGAGTGCAGCCCAGCACCCACCATCCTCTGAAGGTGGGAGGGCTCAAATCCCACTGCCCTGAAGTTCACTCTCCTCTAGCCCAGCTGTGTGCCAGCACAGACCCCTCAGCTGCACTCCTGGCTATGAGGCAAGGCCTGGGCACATGAAAGGAAGCAGCAGTAAGTTATTTACCAGTCACTGCTTCTGCAGCCCCAAAATCCTTCCAGTGGTATCAGGATGGCTCTTTGCCATGGTAACAGCTGGTCAGAGCAGGAGTATTAGTTAATACCAGAGTCTCATCTGGGAGGGAGGGCACAGCACAGAAGAGACCCATAAGCCTCTTCCCACTTATCAATTAAGTGGGTTTTATCACAAGCCACTTCTGCACCAAGAGCTTTGTTTTCTCTTCAGTGGGCAAGAAGTTTTGCCTACCACCACTTAGAATGATTTTGTGCTGTCTGCAGCAGATTGCTAAGTCAGGTCAGCCTGTGCATCTGCTTTTGCCTTCAAACCATTCTCACCCAGGTCCTTGGAAAGCTTTTCTGTTCAGGATGGAGGCCAGAGAAGGGAAAGTCAGCACAAGAGCATCCCAAGGGATGCAGAAGTGAGAGCAACAGGAAATCAAATGTCCCTGAGCCCCTCTTGGAGGTGCACACTCTGGTCTGCAGACCCAGAGCTGCAGGAGGAAGGAAACCCAGCTGTGACCTCGCAGACATCCACTTCTCCTGAAACAAACCCCTCACAGGCAGCAAGTGCAGTAGTAGAGACTGCAGGCCTGGGAAACAGGGACTGAACTTTCATATGAGCTGCCACCAACGCTGCTCTCTGCACGAGGTCTCCAGGGCACAGCCTGGGCACAGATGAGATCTAACTCCCTTGGCAAGGCAGGCATTTAATTGTTCTCTCTTCTCTCTGGGGGTATTTGCTCATGTCTAACAGCTTCAGGCCTTTTATTTCCCAGCCCCCCAACTCCTTCTTGCCCAGAGGCTTTCACTCTGAGCACAGTCTCTACTGACACCACACTCAGATTTCAGGAAATACCTCAGAACACTCCTGAAACAGATACCAGAGCCAGATGGAAATTCAATAGCCCCCTTCCAAGCAAAAATCTTCCAAAGCTGCAAAACGCTCAGAACAAGTTTCACAACTCCCAGCTCCAAACACAAATGGCCACTGCCAGAGACATCTGAGCTCAAACCAAGTGTCCCAGAATGAAAATACCATGGAGTACAGGCAGTTCCACCTGCAAATCCCCTCTGCCTCCAGACAGTCACTGCTGACCCAGCCCAGATTTCAGCCTGGGCTCAAGCAGAAGCCACTGATCTACAGCTACTCACACACGTATCAGACCTGCCCTCTCCCATGGCCACATGCCTGGCTTCAGCAGGTTTGGGAAATTCCTGCCTTTCTGTTCCCGTAAGTGTGAGCAGCTCTGACGCTCACCCCAGAGAGCTGTTTCAGCTTTCAGGAAGCTGAACAGGCCACACATTTCAGGGAAATCACTGTGCAGGCGAGCCAAGCAAGCTCTTTCCAGAGCCAGTGCTGCACTGGGCAAAGCTGTTCCCCTCTCACACACCAGGCACGGGTTAGAGCTCTGCAGGAACCGTGCAGAAGATCTTCTTGTGGCTGAGCTCAGGGCTGGAAAAGGTATTGTGAACACAAAGGGATGGGATTAAGAGATCCTGGAGATAATGGAAGCGATACTTATCAGCATTTATGGTGTATCAATGTGCCTGGGAAGGATTCAATCTCTCTAAAAGGCACAAGCATTCCTTACAGGACTCAGCACACCTCCCGTGGAGTACTCAGGTCTCAGCAGCATGTCAGCAGGCATCAGCCAGCTCTCCAAAGCACATAAACCCCAGCACACAGGTTAGAAAGTGTACAGGAGACATGCCATATGAGAAACAAACCTGCACTCAGCTCAAATGTACAATAATTCAGGGCTTCAGACCCTTCAGCCTGCTGCTAGCCCACAACAGATGAGAGACATTTCCCAAAATTACACATTTTGAGAACTTCCTCTAACATCTTTTAAAATCAGTAAAATCTTATTTTACTGTTAAAGCAAGATCTTTTAAATATAGTCAGCTGCTAAGAACAGCACAGTGCTCAGCCTGTGCCAGTGCTTACACTGAAAATCAGCAGCAGTCCTAGAGTTAAACAAGGCCTGCCTTGGAGGGAGTTACACAACACAAACCTCCTCTCACAAGGGTCTTGCAAGTGTGTTCTGGGTGACTGACAGGAGGAGGGACAAAGCCCAGTTTAAAGCAAAGGGAATGTGCCCCAGTGAGATCCTCCCTGTGCAGCCCCAGAAGCACCACAGGCTGTGCAGTGCTGGGAAAAGGCTGTGCATGGGTTGCTCCTCAGCCAGCCTGGTGCCCAGCTGACAAGGACTGCAGCAGCAGCCTGGTTACAATCAGCCCACACTGGAGCCAGCCTTGGCCTCCTGAGACCAGTTTGTCTGAAGAATGTTTTCAGATACTGACCTGAATTGGGAATAATTTTCTTTGCATCAGGTTTTAATCAGATTACTCCCTCCTTGGGGGTGAAAAGCAGTAAAGGTGAGGTGAGACAGCAGCCCCAGGACTGCACTGTTTGCCAGCCAACAGCCCCTGCTGTTTGTGCAGCCAGGGACAGAGGGAGGGATGATACAGCAGTCCTGGAGGAGAGAACACTGGGTTTTAAAGCACACTAAAGAATGAGAAGCAGATAAGAGAACAACTGCCAAGTAAGATTTATTTTTTCTTTTGGCAGGACTCCAGCATCTGGAGCTGCAGCTCCTGAAGGTACAGGAACAGTTAAACTAAATGCTCTGACAGACTACTTAGAAAGGGTCTACAGACAGAGAGAAAGCCTGTCCTCCAAATTAACTCCTGCTGGGGAAGGCTCAGCTCCACATGTTTTGGGAAGCAAGGGAGTAACCACTGAAAGGCATTGGAGAGCCTTGTTAGAATGATTCTGATCCCCTCCTTTCCACACAGGTAAAGAGGAAATACCATCCAGCCCTGCAGCAGCAGGCAGTGCCTGTATCTAGGTGACCTGTTTATTCTGCAGCTGGACAAACATTAGGAGACAGACAGCAACACTGTGACTATTACTCTTATCACAGCCAGCTTTGCTACAAATAATCAACTTCCAGAAATAAGATTTCCACTCTGTGTGTACAATGGCTCAGCTGCAATACTGAGCTCTGTTTGCCTTCAGTGCCTGCTGACAGAGCCTGGCTCCCTTTGGCACAGCATGGAAGAGCCTCATCCATTACTCTGGCATGTATCAACAGGGAGGGAGGGTCAGAAATCAAACTGGTCAAATTGCTAGCATCAGCTTCTGCTTTTAAAATTAGTATATCACTTTGTACTTTGGCTCATTCCACTTCTTTTCAAAGTATACCATTATCAGCTGCATTGCATTTGACCTCTAATTTACACAGACAAGAAAGTACCAGCTGACTAGTCAGGAGTTACTGTGGTTTCCTTATGCCAGTTGATAACAAATAATGAAAATACTGGTGGGGAAGTGAGGTATCTTCTGAAATGGGGTATTTTCTTCCTCCTACACAAGCCCTTGCTGTAAAGAAGAACCTGCTGCCTCGACAACACTGCACTCAGGAAGCTCATTGCTAAAGCTGTGTGTTTCCCAGCTTTGTTCTGGTGCAGGCAGGTTCTCTCTAGCCACACCAAGCACTGTGTGGCACATCTACCCTGTTCCAGGAAGTCACACCTGCATGGACTTTGTGTGGACAGACACAGAGCAGCCCTCAGCCTCTGCAGGGGAACTGCAGACAGGGATCAGCACGTCACTTCCAGAGCGAGGAAACTGAATCAGACACTTTAAAGATAACGTCCCTCAGGCTCAGCACACTCACTACCATCTCTAAAGGCAAAGGGCAAGTGGTTCATTTCTAATGAACAGCAGCCAAGTCAGCAGCCAGCCCTCAGAAGATGTGAGATGTGGGGTTTCTCTGGAGACTTTGGTAACAGTAACCTGCTCAAGCCTAAAAGCCATCCATCCAAAAAAACAAAACCATGAGGGCTTCTGGGCCACCTCAGCAAATCACCAGTGAGTCTCCAGCTTGCTGCTCCTTCATGTGGAGAAAAAACACCCTGAGGTGCCTGGGGTGACTCTGAGGGGGTGGCAAGCTTGTACTCCATCCCCTCTGGGAGAAGGGCCCAAGGAACACTGGGACCAGCTGCAGTGTCCCTGTCCCACATGGCTGTCATATGGCCACAACCACTAAGTCTTAACACATAACCACAAGCTGATTTCTGCACCCCAGACACCCTTGTGGCTGGCTAATCCTGCACAGACAGTCCAGAGGGCAACACACGTGTTCTCCTTGTTCAGAGCTGGACTGCAGCTTCCTCCAACAAGCCTTTAGGTTTGTCCCCCCATTCAATAGCACATTGAAAATGTGGTGATGTCCCTTTCTCACATCTTTGCTGCAGTCACTGCTCACTGAAGAGCAAGAACTTCCTCTTTTCTCCCCTCAGCAGCACTCAGGTTAAGCTGCTTCCCTGTTACATCTCAGATGCAGCTTTAATACTGAGAGTGAGGTGTGTGAGGTTTTTTTACTTCCCCAAGGGCCAGGCAGACAAGGCTACGTCCATTGCTACTCCTGACAGGCTACAAGTTAAGATGAAAAATGCTACTTTACCATCAGATTCTGAGAGCTCAACAGTAATTATTTCCATCTGTGTGATCCACTCAAGACCAAAATATGATACATAATTACTTCCACACATTAGCATTAGCATATTGGCTACTATCTACAACATAAGAGCCTGCTTTGCAGTTTGCCCACACAGTAAAATAAGGTAAAGCACAGAATTTAAAATATAGCAAATTTCCTAGTTTTCACAGTGGACACACATTTGTTCAGAAATACAAATGCACCACTTGGAGTAGCTTAATTCATTAGATTAAGCAAAGTCACGTAGGAGAGCAAAACATCTGCTCTGAAAGGAAAGCATCCATACAGCAGCTCTTCCCAGGTAATTGTTTGGAAACACCATGGGAACTGACAAGCCACATGAAATCACACTGGACCAGCTAGGCTGACTGAAATGCCTTGATTAAATTTAGATGTCAATTTTTTTATATTAGAAGTTCAGCCACACCAACAGATACATAGCAGTAGTGTAACAGATTTATAAAAAATTAGCTTTTTTAGAGACATCCACTCTAAACTAGACACTCTGGAGATTCTTAAACAAAGCCCCTTTGAAAGCTCTTTTACAGTGTCAGACAACAAAGATCAGGTTCCAGCTTGACAGACGGGCCAAAAAGGAGAAAGGAGGAAAAAAAAAAGTGTTTAACAGAAAGAAAATGAAGAAAAAGAAAGCTTTTGTAGACAAATGCAAAGTTATAACCCTGACTTCATTTTACAGCCATTAATAAACGTGTTTAAAATAAATGTGTGCCAACCAGAGAGACCTGAACAGGCTGCAGAGGTGGGGGCATGTGAACCTTGTGAAGTTCAGCTGGGCCAAGGAGAAGCTCCTGAACCTGGGTAGGGGCAACCCCAAGCACAAACACAGGCTGGGTGGAGAATGAATGGAAAGCAGCCCTGGGGAGGACCTGGAGGCAGGGCCAGATGGATACTGGGCAGAAATTCTTCCCTGTGAGGGAGGGGAGGTCCTGGCACAGGGTGCCCAGAGAAGCTATGGCTGCCTCATCTCTGGAAGTGTCCAAGGCCAGGCTGGATTTGGCTTGGAGCAAACTGGGATGATGGAAAGTGTCCCTGCCTATGGCTGGGGGGTTGGAAAGGATGATCTTTAAGTTCCTTCCAACTCAAACCATTCTGTAATTCTACCACATTATTACATCTATTTCTGCAAAAGCAGAGCAAATTAGAAGCTCCCAAGGTGGGTTCAGAGATCACCTGTAGCTGCAAGAAGGCAGCTCAAGGGCAAGACTTGCCAGAAGGTTTTTGATTTATGGGTTACAGTGCAGAGCTGAAGTTGTGTTAGCTTAGGCTTAACAAAATCAAACCTCCTGCAGAACAAGCCTGGGCTCTCAGTGAAAGACAAACACTTTGCTGCTTGTCCCCTCCAATTTCCCAGCCTATTCTTTGTGCTGGTTTGTGAGCAGAGAACATTCAGTGTCATCAGCTCCCTGATCAAGTTTGATACAAGATCTTTCAAGCTTCCAAGGCAGCAGAACTGTCTCAAAGCCAGACTGTCCAAAGTCACAGCCCCTGTCTCCCTTCAGCCTCTGCCAGCACATCCCTTTGTGTGGATATAGTAAAAAAGCAACACTGACACAAACCAAAGATGTTCATTGTGGGAGACAAGTTTCCCTCTGCCCAGTACATGTAAGAAACATCTCTTAGCCACCCCAAAATCCCAGGGAAAATCCTGATTACACTTTAGGTCTATGTGGTGGAAGTGGTGGGAAGCATCACCATGCTGCTGCCTCCTCCTCAGCAGGATTCTCAGTCTGTTACAGAGAAAGTTGAACTCATGATTTCCCCTCAGTTCAGGTTCTCATTCACTCACAACAATTGTTCACTGCTTAAATTTGGGCCCTTCTGACAGACCCACACCAGACCGTTCAAACCAACTGAACAGTCTCACCTCTCTCAGTTTCTCCTCATAAAAGAAGGAGCTCTGGTCCTTTAATCATATTCTGTGCCTGTGCTCTGACAATCTGAGCCTGCAGCAAGCCCCAGGTGAGCTGTGGGTGCCAGGGCATACCAATGTGCCATATTGTGGGGACGTGGCACACAGATGGACCAGCCAGCTGCCAGAGGGAAGCTGCATCATCCTCCCTCCCTTCCCCAGAAACCTGGGTTTTTCCACAGAATGATAATAACTTCAGAAAAAAACAAAATTCTCAGGAATGAGTAAATCACTTGGACAGATATTGATGGGCTCAAGAAAACTGAGGCCCATTAATTCAGTATGAATTGTACATTTGAATATTATAAGCTCTAACTGTGCAGCCTTTGGCTGAAACTTATCAACCAAGAGACGAGTGGAATGAGAGTTGTGGCAAATCTAAAGCCTGTGCAACAACCTCAGCATAAGAATTCCCTTGAGGAATCAGCACTGAGGATGTTCAGCAGTATCCTCCAACAACCACAGAGAGACACTACAGCGAAACAAAGCACGAAAATCATCGCCACTTCAAACAAGTCTCCACCTCCTGCAAGGCCGCTGGGGCCAGGTGCTGGTGAACACATTCCCCAAGGTCAGCGTGTACTCACGGCAGACAATGGCCCTGGCACGGCGCTGCAGCTCTCAGCCTCACCTGTGTTTTTCGGCCCGTCCGCGTACACCGGTCCTGGCGGCGGGGGAGGAGCGTTCTGCCATCCGTACTGCGGATATCCTTGGTAGCCTGGCTGGCCTGGCTGGTAGGGCCCGGGGGGGTAGCCGGGGTAGGGGCCGGGAGGGCCCCCCGGCTGCTGTGCATAGGGCGGGTACGGGGCAGTCGGGCCCGGGCCGGGGTACGGTGGAGGATTATCGTAGCTCATGTGGGATGCACAATCTGCCCTGCAAAAGAGGGAAACAAACAGACAATTGGTTTGTTTTGTCTGCTCATCCACGACCGTATGAGTTCCATTTCAGACTGCTCTCTGGAGTGTCCTATGTTGTGTAAGAAATAGACTTCAAAATACCAAGTCAAGCAGTAAATTTATTTTTAACCCTATCACAGGTGCAGGGATGGAGTTGAAGTGATTTCTCTAAGTGACACAAGTTTAGCTGAGCAGGAGTAACATGCTGCTTTTGAGTCATGCATCAGCTATTCATCCTAAGTCCTGTAGTAGCAAAGCAAAATCCTCTGCTTCCACTCATGATCAAAACGCTTTTAGGAGAGATTTAGAAGCGATTACTTCATGTTTCTGTCAATATCAGAAAGGAAAACGATGGAAAAATGCAGCCTGTTCCAGGCATATTTGATAGCTGTGACAGGAGGAGTGAACACAAATGTCCATTACACTTCTGCTAACTGTTAAAGCCTCCAGACCAACACTCTGGAGCAAGGCTGTATGTGAATAATTTCCTGATGACACCATACCCCAGCACGTTGTGCAGTCTTCCAATCATACACAACTGAATCATTAAGCAGCTACAAGGAATTAGGGCCTTGGGCTCAGCCTCCTTCAAAAAGCAACATTAAAGACACCTCAGAGTTGATGCTTGTAAAACCCATGTCATGCATTACTCATGGTACAGCCATCAGAAGACAAGACTATGAAAATACTTCAACTTTAATGAACCTCTAAGCAGCATGACTAAGCAAACCATTTCTTACATTAGGTTTCTGGAGCTTCTCCCTGTCTCAGAAACAGTATATGAATATCCCACACATTCAGGAACCTTCCTGCCTGAAGCAGTTGGACCCTGCTATTTCCTTCCCCTGTTACAGAGTGCAGACAGACCACCAGTTCCCCTTCGCTACACCCCTCCTCCCACATGCCACAGGGAGAAACAGCAGGAGCATCGTTTGCTGCTGGCTTGCACTGGGAGAGGCTGGCCAGCAGGATCTCCTTTGGATGGCACTGGGATGGGCACGAGGCCGGGCTGGGCGCTCAGCGCTGCGTTCCCACTCTCGGGGACACGCAGCAGAAACCACGGGCACATCCAGCGAGCTGTGGCTGACGCAGCCCGAAGAATTTCACCTTTGCACCGCCAGCGGAGCCATGTGCGGGGCAGAGGCCAGGCGGGCCCAGCCCCTGGGCTATGTTTAGCTGCCGCAGTCCCTGGCAGTGCGGAGCGAGCTGTTTGTTTACAGCCTGCTGTTTGATCGCCTTGGAGCGCCGGCTGTCCTTGCCCGAGGAAGGATCCCAAGGCTCTCGCTTGTTTACACGCTGCTCCTGCCCCAAGGTCGCCAGCGCGATGGTGCCAAGTGGCACCGCGGGGCTGTGCCGAGCACACAGCCCGGGATCCAGGGGCTGCTCCGAGGGGACACGGCTGCCGTCACGCCCAGGAGGACACCGAGAAGCCCTTGAGGCTCACAAGCTGCAGCTGTCACTCACCTGAATTCATCCCAGTGCTCCTCTTTGTGTGCCAGACACAGTCACGGAATCACAAACGTGCTGAGGTGGACAAGGATCATCCAGTTCAATCCCTGGCTCTGCACAGACACCCCAACAATCCCACCCTGTGCCTGACAGCACTGCCCAAATGCCCCTGGAGCTACAGAGCCTTGGAGCCGTGACCATTCCCTGGGGAGCCTGTTCAGTGCCCAGCACCCTCTGGGGGAAGAACCTTTCCCTGATATCCAGCCTGACCTGCTGTGACACAGCCATTCCCTGTCACAGTCACTGGTCACCAGAGTGAAAAGATCAGTGTCTGTCCCTCCTCCTCCCCTCACAAAGAAGTTGTCCCAGCAAGCTGCTAAGGCAGTGCTGTACCCTGCAGATGATCNCTCTGCACAGACACCCCAACAATCCCACCCTGTGCCTGAGAGCATTGCCCAAATGCCCCTGGAGCTACAGAGCCTTGGAGCCGTGATCATTCCCTGGGGAGCCTGTTCAGTGCCCAGCACCCTCTGGGGGAAGAACCTTTCCCTGATATCCAACCTACCCTGCTGTGACACAGCCATTCCCTGTCACAGTCACTGGTCACCAGAGTGAAAAGATCAGAGTCTGTCCCTCCTCCTCCCCTCGCAAAGAAGTTGTCCCAGCTAACTGCTAAGGCAGTGCTGTGCCCTGCAGATGATGACTTTTAATGGCTTTGTCAAGAGTTCTAACTGCTTAACCAATGCCAGGGATTACAGGAATTTTATTTATGGTTTGTTTTTTTTCCCCCACTGCTAGGCCAGCCAGACCACTTAACTGCTCACTTTAAAACTGACAAGCACAACACACACTTAACTCAAGGCTCTTTAACCACTGCACTGCAATGCAACGCCCCCACCATATCTCCAGCAAAGAAATTCCTCCTTCAGGGAGGCAAGGAAAGGCAGACAGCAAGCCCTACAACTCACTTCAATGCAATCAATTAGAGAACTGGGACACACCAGGCCACTAATGCTCATCTAACCCAGAAAATTGTCCCAAAATAACATCCAAAAGCAAGTTTCCAGACAAGAACAAGGCCAGGGTGAGTGTGTGTGTGTATACCCACAGACCACTGCATGTGGCAGAGTAACCATTTGATGCCCAGACACGGCCCAGGCAGCCCTGTGAACTCCCTGGCTTGCTCAGCCTCCCTGACCCAACCTACAGCTGCCATGCCTGCTCCTGGCACGAGGGGACCCAGGGCAATGCCCCCTGCCCCACCAGGGTGACTGCAGGAGGTCGCCCTCCTGAATTTAGGGATGCACCAAACCAGGGAGGTGGCATGTGGGAATGCCCTGTTCCAATCAAAGTGCCCCAGACCATTGTCTGCTCCTTGGTCAGGAGACAAACTCTCCATCCATGTCCCCCTTCTCTGTTCAAGGGTGTAATTTCATACCCTAGGTACAAATGTATGTGTTTTTATATAAACACACACACACAGGGCATTCAAAGGCAGTGAACAACAGATCATGTTTTGTTCATAAATCTTAAGAATCCCCAGGCTTTAGCTTGCTTTAATGAGCACTGTCCAGCTCCAGCAGACTGACCTGGATTACTTCTGTTATTGAAAGTCCTTCTGCCCAAGAGGATCAACTCAGCCCACCCTTTCCAGGGAAAGTCAGTCTTCCCTTCTGTCCCTTCACATGCATCAATTCCTTTATCTACATTCGATATCATTGATATTTTAGTGCTGAAGCAATGTTTAACAGATGCTGTGATTCTTCAGCTGGCTGTGAACTCAAATTCAGCCAGTAGGTAACAAACTCAGCCATTCCACTGCTCCCCTACCATGGGGAGTCGTGCTGGGGCAGCTGGGGGCCACCCTTCTCCATCAGAACTGGCCATTCACTCCCTCTGGGAGCCAAGCAGGGAGCCTGCCTGGCCTCTGTGCAAGCACACAGCATGGGAACAGGCCAGAATCCCTTTGGAGCCAGTGGAACCACACAGGTAACAAAGCACCTCTGCAGAAAGGGCTGAGATGGGGATCAGGTGTACCTGTAAAGCTCAGAAACCCCTGAAAATGTGTAGTAAGAAGAGAGCCAACAGCAATGGAGATGAACAAGAAAACCTGCACATCAGCAGCTCTGTAGAAGTGTCTGTGAAACAGTCAGAAGGAGTTAAAAATCCAATGGCTTGAGCAAACAGGGAAGTGGCAGCATAGGGAACAAGAAAGAACTACCAGTGCTCTTTGTTTACCAGCTCTGTGTTAACCGTGTCAAAACAGTCCTGGAAGAGAAGGCAGGTTTGGAGGGGAGGCAGTAACTGAGATTCCACCTGCTGATATGGGAGAGGTACCGAGGGGAAAACTGGCCAGAGCCTACTGACAGCTGAACAGATGCCTGGGCAGAGACAGAAGAACAGAGCAAAAGGTAGAGGTTAAGAAGAGCATATTCCACAATTGAGGGTAAAGTAACATAACTGAGATTAGGCAAGACATAAAACAGAGTGTTCAGTATGAACACCTTCAGCAGCCACTGGGGATTTGTCTGTGATAAATGAGGAAACTCCTGAAGAATTCATCAAGGCATTCAGCAAACCCAGGTGGCAGTGGTGGAACCTAAGTTCTTGGAAAGAATCTTTTCTTGTCCCCCAGTTTCACTGCCAGTCATTGCTGCTCATACACACATCCCTACTTGCCCTTTTTGAGCTGTGTGACAACACTGAGATTTCCCTCAGTCTCATGCCCTCATCCATGATTTTGCACACTTCCTAGCCCTATTTACTCACATGAGTATGTGTTTGTGTGGCACAGCTTTGAATCATGAAGCAGATACTTTTCAGACATACCTGAGCTCTTAGTCAAACACATCATCAAGCTTTGCTGTGGGTTCTCACCCCAACCACTAATTCTGTGTTTACTGCAACCAGAACCAACCCCAGTAAGGTTGCATCAGAACTCACATCTGTGGCTTTCCTAGTCAGCACCTGTCAGAGGCAAAGCTCAAAAGAAAGAAACCAACCATCAGTAAAGCCCTTTGTCTTCTGTGGTGCTGCAGGAGGTCCAGCAGGAAGAGCCACTATAGAGCTCAATGGTAGTTGCACAGCCTCACAAAGAGAATCCCTTGCAAACAAAGAGATTTCCTTGACTGTCACTAAGCATTTGCCCTGTCTGTGGCTGCTTAACAACAGAGAAATTGCTAATCCATCAGAAGTGAATGGCAAACCATGTTCCTATGCCTCCTGCCCACTGCATCAGTACTTTTGCTAAGGAGCAAGTTCATTAGTACATCACTGTTTCCTTAAGTTATGTTCAAACTCCTTTGTTCCACACTGCTGAGTAAACACTATTACCCTTACCCTACAGCTGGATTTCATTTTTAACCAAGCTGCTTATCATACCCCAGAAGGCTGCACCATTGCTCAAAAGATCTGCAAACCAGAAGTCACTGAAGTATGGTGTTGTAGAGAAAATGCACATGACACCAGATGTGCATGTACACACAGAGGCACCAACAGGCAAGAACCACCATCCTATGGGAGAGTATCTGCCCCTCTACAGGGCAACCTGGCTCTGGCTAAAGCTTAGCAAAAGGTGCAAGTGCAGAATTATAATACATTCACTACACACACACATATATATATTTAGCTTGTCCATTTTGGCAAATAATCCTTAGAGAAACAAATTTCACCATTAGGCCTTGAAAGAACTTCTGATTGCTTCACACTTACTGCCTTGCACAAGGCCAGCAAACCAAGGCAGCTGCTACAGAACTATCAGCCACTGCTCCAGATCCTCCTCTTCAGCACACTAATGAACTTATTCTCTTTTTCTTTCTTCAGACATCTCTCCTGAGCTGAAAACTGCTTCAACAGAGCCTGTAACATTCCTTGATTATTCTTTCCAGCTATTGCTGTGCCTTTTAGTGCCACCATTTGTCTAGGAGGAAGCAGGCAGACTCTCTCTGCACAGGGCCACAGCTGTCTCCTGCTTCCCACCCCTTTCCCAGCCCACTCCCAGGGCAGCTCTTGCCATCCACCAAGCTAAAAACAGAGCTCAAATTGCACTGTACATAATTGCAACTGCAAGATCCTTCCAAGTGGGAATAGCTCCTGTAGAGCCTCTCACTGCACACGTACAGCTCACCACGCTGCTCACCCAAATGACAATACACAGCCCCTGAAAACAGCCTCAGTTTCAACCTGGGAATGTCTCACCACAAGTTGCCACCTCTAAAACTAGGAAAAAAGGAACAGGAAGCTTAATTTAGATGGCTGCTGGCTACGTCACTCCACAAGTGCACTCTATGGCACAGCCTGGGGGCCTGGACAGGGAGGACTTTGGGTTAGAGGGTAACATGATGCATGAAAACAAGCAAGAATGAAGAGAATGAGGGAAAGCACGATGGAAGAACGCTTTTCTGTTAGCACAAGGGGTGCACGAACAAAGACCCTTCAGAGCCTGCCAAGGTGACCCAGTTTCATCCTTTTCCCTCTTCCAAAAGGCCACGTACAAGGCTGGCACTCCCAAACATCTCTTGAGGTCAGACTAATTATGGCCACCATAATTATTGCCCAAATGACTGGAGAGCAGTAGGAATCTGCTTCTACCTGTCAGCATCTTGTTACCTTGGCAAAACTGAGGAGAGCATGCATAAAACCATCTGCATTTTTACACAGTAGATGTTCACAGCTACCAATCCACCTGCAAAGAAATACCAATCCCTATGGACAGCTGCCTGCAAGTCAGATCCTTCAAATGCAATCTCCAGTGCAATCAAATCCATTAAATAAAGAACTGTGCATGTGGGGTGAGAGGACAATCTAGCCAGGGTGCTGAAACAGGGTGAAATGCCTTCTCTTGCATAGGGACCAGTGCAAGAAAGAGCCCTGTGCAACAAATGAGGGATTAGTAAATTAATTAAACAAACAAACCAACCAACCACAGAAAATCGGCAGCCTGGAACACAGGAAAAAAGCTCCCACAACTACCCAAAAGCAATTATCAGATTTCTGGAATTTAAAGGCCAGGAGTTGCCTGTTTTTAGGACAGCAGAACACCCATTGCACCTCGTGCTGCTGCAGCCAGGAGGAATCACATTTTGGGTATGAGAGGTATTGATTCATCTGGTCTTTTCAGAGATGAAGAGGGAGGGCACGGTGAGAGGCCAGACCCTGAGAGGGATAACTGGGGCACCCTGATGTAACCCACCCCTTCCAATGCCTGCAGCACTAGGAAGTAGTTTTCCAATACAGAGCTCTAATGGAAAGTACATTTAACATCAACAGCCCAGCTCCTGGCAACCAGCCTAGCATTTAAATTACATTTCATATGAACAGTATCCAAATGAAAAAGAGCACAAGTGGCTTTTAAATGACAGTGGCTCCGTGTCTCCCTCTTACCAGCTTATTTGTCAGCTCCATTTAGTGATTGTATGAAAGGTATGTTAAGCATTCTTGCTAGGTTTGCTTCCAGGAAAAGCTTCCTCCCTGGTTTGCCCTCCCACTTCATCAGGTAGTTTCATCAGCCTACAATAATAGCTGAGGGGGAACAAGAGCTGCCCCCACCTTTTCTGACAAAAGCTGTTTGAACCTGCTTTAATTTCCAAAATGCAGGTCTAGGCAAAACAAAAAGCCCAGCTTTGTGCTGTAAAAGGAAAAGCTAAAACCCACTCCTGTGTTCAATCCCATTTCCTTAAGAGCTATCCCGGACTCCAGGACATTCACAATCCTTGGGAAGAGGGGCATTTCCTCATGTTTAGTTGAGTGGCAGCCAGGCATCTCCTGCACAAAACAACTGCTGCTACTCATGTGGCTGGAGCCACCAGAGCAGGCAGCTCTGTGCACTCAACAGTGGTTTGGATGGACAAGCATTTAACCCTCCTGAGCCAGGTATTCCCTCCTCCTGGTATCCTCCAAGCCCTTCAGAGATCTGAAGTCTGCCCCTGAGTGAAAATGGAAAGCACAGCTGATGTTTGAGGCTGATGCTGGTGTCTCTACAAACTGTCCCAGCTCCCAGGTCCCATCCTCTGCCCTGCCTTCTAGGAAAACCATAATGGATATGCACATTTCCAGGTGATTTTGGTTTCAGAAATCAGGATTTCATCAGCTCTAAAGGGCTGTCATGCTGACAGTTTTTGCCTCAGAGGTAACATCCTTTGTGGAGTTTCAGAGTCACAGATCTCCACAGAACTCTTACTGATGCACCCAGGATTGCACGCCAGGATTTTCCTTCTTCAGACAAATTTCAATGTCTCATCAATTGTTACTCATCTCTTTAGAAACACTACCCATCACTTGCTGCCTGCCCACTGTCCACATACATGTTCTGCATGGCAGAAAGAAAGTATGAAGCTGACATTGTTCCTATAATAAAAGCATTAGTGGGAAAAAAAATCAAATCCATTGCCCTGCTGCTGTTATTACATGAACTGCAGCCTTACGGAGGAAAATTGTCCATTTTTTCAGACCCCTGATGAAAGGTTTTAGAAAACCTTTAGATGAAATAGACTTCAACAACAGGAACTAAAAATTACAAAGATGGAAAGCATCACTTAACAGCCCCTCGGGTGGTGTCAGGCATGGTACTTGTTGCTGACACACCAGGTGAGACTCTGCCCAGGTACAGAAGTGCCTGTGGCAAAACACATCAAAAAGCAAAGTCCTTCACACAGAAGTAAATTCAGAGAGAAGCATCAACATCTTGATTTCAGGTTTTGAATGCTTCTGCATGCACTGCTCTTGTTCTATGTGTTGTATAATGTAATAATTCTTCTAAAATGTGTTGCCTTAGATAATTCCATAAATACATGACAATAGTTTGCTGTTAAAGTGGTGTACTGGCTGTTTTAACATGCCATAAATACAAAAAGAACAAAAAATTCAATGAAAACATCTGATTGTCAGGTAAAGTGAGACCTGCAAATAACAATTAAACCAAGCAGCTTTGTTGGTCTAACTAAAAAGAAAATGTGAAATAAACACATGACTGGCAAGAAAATTAATAAGCACAGATAATACATTTGTATGTTATTCAGATGGTGCTCTGGCAGCATTCCAGCCATGGAACAGCAGCACTCTTTCAGGATAAGTTCTCCAGCTCTGAAACACTGGTGGATTAAGTGGAAGATACTACCCAGAGCACAATGATTTTCTAGCACCTCAAGCAGAAGCACACTGGCAGCAGCACACAGCTCCCAAGGCACAGTTGTGTTGCTGTGTGCAGACAGAAATACAGGCATTTTCTGTGGCTCTAAATTTTAAATTTCTAAATCTCTCTCATTATTCAGAGAGAGATTTCCATGACTGGCTGGAAAATGGAGTGAGACTGATATTTCTCCTCCCCCTCCATGTTTTCTCACTTTTTCTGTTTTTCCATATCTTTCATGTGGCTCTAACATGATGCTTTACTTTGCCTGTAGGGCATATGTGAGAATCCTCTTTAATGTCTGCTTTTCACAGGCACTCCCAGATTCTCCCAGTGGTCACCACACCAAGAAAGCCTTTGCCTTACCCTGTCAGGGCTGAAAAACTTCCACACACCAGGAGACTGCCCCTCAATAGCTGATGAGACCAAATAATACTTCAAGAATACATTATAATCCTAGCATGGAAATCTCTCCCTCTGATATTTAAGTGACAGAAACAGCAGCTTTTATTCAGCAGTGGTGGTGCCTGGCAGAAGGAATACAGCAGCCCAGATGCTTCCAAAGAGGTCCATTCCCCAAAGGCCTCTGCAATCCCAGCCAGCTGTGGGCAGGCACTGGAGCTCAGCACTGCTCCCTCCCAGGACAGCGTGGTGATGGCACTTCCACTCCAGGGGATCCCAGCGGGGAAGAGCTCTCAGCACACAGCTGGGAGGGCAGCCCAGCACTGCCCCCCGAGTCCTGGGGAAGGCAGCCTGTCCCACGCTGGGCTGGGCGGGCTCTGAGGCTGCTGCTGGCAGGATGCCAGGCCTGGCAGTGCTGACCGTCTGCTTCAATGACTCGGGCTCCTTCCTATCTTCCCCTGTTCCCAGAAATGACAGCGCTATTTTCTACTCATTGAGCCACTGGGTTTGAGGTCAGCAGCAGGAAGTTGAGAAAGGCAGGATACGCAAACCAGAGAGTAGAAAATATCAATGCTGACAGCAGGGAGTGAGTGAATCTGCTCATTCAAGGCTCCAGCTCCCACGAGAAGTTTTCAGGGACCCCTGAGAGCTTCCAGCTGTGCCACAGAGGGATCACAAACGGGACAGGAGAAATACAGACCTGTTTCTTGAAAATCCAGAGTTACACAAGCTTGCTCTGCCCTCATGGAAAAAAAAAATAAATCAGGTAACATATTCACCCGATCCTGCACAGAAGTGCCCTGAGAACAGGTAGCTCCTCTGTTTATGGCCCACAAAGCCCTCCAGGCACTTCCCCATCATCCCAGGGCAATGCTGTGAGCAGGAACATCTCTGTTTACACTCACTGAACACCCCTGGTTTTCTGAGCAGCAAACCAGTGCCCATTTTAGATGTAAAATGGGGACACAAGGCAGTGGAACAGCAGAGCTCTCTGCCCTGACTGACACCAGGGCACAGCCTCACAGGGTCTACTCTGCACACACTGAGCCCCCACCCATGTCAGAGCCACTCCCCTACACGACAGTTCCTCTTCAACCTCTGCTGCAAGGACACCCACCAGCCTCTGCAGATTATCAGTTACAGCTCTCACACCATTCGGGGAATGACAAATCAGTATTTAACAAAGATGGCCTTTACAGCACATGAATGAGGGGCAGAGTGTAGCAGACTTTGTGCTGCAGAAGTTCCTGTGCTTGGTAAAAGCACTATTCTGTGCAATGGTAGATTATTATCTAACATGCACATTAATCCCTGACTGTCCCCAAAAAGCACTGAAATACGATCAGAAAAATTTATAAAGCCGCAGCATTTTCAGCCTCCTCCTCAGTCTACCTGGTATAGTAATATTATTATTATCATCAAAGATATCTAGGAAGAGCCACTTATTATTTAAGCAACTGATGAGAAATACCCCACTGCTAGCACAGCAGCTCTTCCCACACCTTGTATCCTATCACTGTTTTTACACAGCACAAGGAGAAGGCAGCTGCTCAGCACAGTCATTGTAACTCACCCACACTCACTACCTTACCCAGGCTTACCCTATTTACAATCAGGTTTTTCACACATGTCTCGTAGTAGAGGCATCAAAAGTAAAAAGCACCTCTTTTTATCCTTTCAGGTAAAGCTACACACGAACCTGGGACGAGTGGGACAGATCCTGGCACTAGCCTGGCCAGAGAGGAGCTGCCCTCTGCCATCAGAAGGGGTGGCAGAGGACAGCAGACAAGAACTCTCCTTCCCTCATTCTCCTATTTCACCGTGACATTTAATTATCCAAATGAGGCGTCCCCAGCTAAAGGCACAGAAAACATAAATCCAGGACAACCATAATGGCTTTTAAACACACGATGCAGCACTATTATTTTTACTCCGAGCGCTGCCATACCTCTTGCTGTACTAAGGAAGCCTCAGCATCGGCACCACCCGTGCCCACCCGCTCTGGGTGCCCGCCCTCGGTTCAGCACAGCCTCAGCCGGGCAGCCCCGGGACCCCAGCCCCGCTCTGCCGGGGCACTTTTCGGACAAAACCCGCACTGCCGGCGCTGTCAGGCGGGGCGGGACCCCCGGGCTGGGGGGATTCGCTGGGTCCCTCCTGCCCCGGCCCCTCCGGAGCGCTGTCCCCAGGGCGGGCACCCACCGCGGGCTGCCATCCCCCTCATCCCCCTCATCCTCCCCAGTCCTGGGCGGACCCGCTCCCACCCACCCGCC
>VZTB01010319.1:173859-212234 GCA_013397245.1 Thryothorus ludovicianus | reverse complement strand
GTCCCTCCCCTGTCCCAGCTATTGCCCCTGTCCCTGTCCCAGCTATTACCCCTGTCCCTGTCCCAACTACAGCCCCTGTCCTTGTTGTCCCTGTTCCTGCTCTAGCTACTGCTCTTGTCTTTGTCTCTGCCCTGTCCCTGTCCCAACAATTGCCCCGGTTCCTGTCGTTGTCCTTGCCCCTGTCGTTGTCCCAGCAGCTGTTCCAGCTGCTGCCCTTGTGTCTGTCCCTGCCCCTGCCCCGTCCCTGTCACAGCTACTGCCCTGGTCTCTGTCCGTGCCCCATCCGTGTTCCTGTCCCAGCTACAGCCACTGTCCCTTTCCCTGCCTCCATTACTGCTCCTGTCCCTGACCCAGCTGCTGCCACTGTCCCCGTTGCTCTCCATGTCCCCGTTCGTGCCTGTGCCGCTGCTCTTGTCAGGCCGGGCAGCGGAGCCCGAAGCTGGGAAGGGCCCGCGGGGAGCGGGGTCCCGGCCGAGCAGCTGGGCGGGGTTCGGAGAGGTCAGGGTGGGCTTGGGGGCTCGACCGGGGCCAGCAGCCGTGGGACCCAGAGAGCCTTGGCCCCACCAGGGTCCCCCGGGCATGGCAGGGGTTGGGCTGGGCCCCACGGCCGCACCCCGCCGCTCTCGCTTCCCTTCCCTGCGGGGGCTGGACGGGACACCTGGCTGGTGACCGGGACCTTTGCACGGGCGCTGTCGCCTTGTGCTGATAACGAGACAAGTGCGTAGGAGAAGGTCCAAGCACAGAGCCTGGGAAAGCAATTACGGGTTTGCCCAGATAAAATAGGTCAAGGACACAGGTTGGAGCGTTCAGTCACCATCCCTGCCCCTGGCACATGACCGTGACTCACCGTGCTGGCCATCGTGCTGGCCATCAGCGAGGGGACAGGACTGGCCACCTGTGGAGTGACGCTGTGCCTGAGGGGCGTGAGGTGGCCTTGGGGACTGCGGTGGGAATGTGGCTGGGGACAGTGGTGGTCCCTAGGGAGTGGAGCAGCATGATCCTGCTCCTGTGCTGCCGTGCGTGCTGAAACCAGCTTCTTTTTCCCCACCATCGATTAGTAGATCTAATCAGGCCAGCTTAATGCTGGGTCCCTAATGAGGTTCAACCAGGAAGAAATGGTTTAAATTAGTTATGTGACATGCTGTATTCTTGGGTGAGAGAAAAACAGGAGACACAGCTTCCCCTGCTTGGTCTGAAGAACTCAACCAGCACCCAAAGTGTATCCCAAATGAAACCTGCTTGGGAAGTGTGGGAGATATTTGAGAGCCCTCCCAGGGCACCAAGAAGAGGCAGCAGTTCCCTGGATGCAGGTAGTGAAGCACCATCATTCTCCAGCTTCATCTGCCCCAGCCATGCTGCCCTCCTCACACAGAATCCCAGAATCATTTAAGCTGGAAAACTCCTCTGAGATCATAGAATGCAATCATTCCTCCAGCACTGTCAAGGCCACCATTTAACCAAGTCCCCAAGTGCCACTTCTACATGTCTGCTAAACCCCTCCAAGGATGGCAACTCCACTACTGCTGTGGGCAGCCTGCTTCAATGCCTGAACGCCCCTCTGGTGAAGAATTTCTCCCCAATATCCAGCCTAAACCTTCCCTGGTACAACTTGAAACCATTCCCTCTAATCCTGTCACTCATTGCCTGGGAGAAGAGGCCAGCTCCCACCTTGCTACAATCTCCTTTCAGGGATCTGTAGAGTCAGGGGAGCAGGTCCCCCTCGAGCTTCCTTTTCTCCAGGCTGAGCTCCCTGAGCTCCCTCAGGTGCTCCTCATCAGATCTGAGTTTCAGACCCTTCCCCAGCTCCATTCCCTTCTCTGAACATGCTGCAGCACCCTGACATCCAGTAGATGATGCAGGAGGCAGTTTGCTCCTCAGAATGGAAAAAAAAACAACCAACCAACCAACCAAAAAAATCCTCTGTATCATTTTGGACCAGTGGGTCCATGTGGCTCGTGTGAAGGGTGTGAGGAGGGGTAGGGCAGGCATGGAGGGGCCAGGGGAAGGTGCTGCACACGTGGGCACAAGCTGGGGCTGCTGCTCCACTGCCCTGGAGCTGCAGACAATTCTATCCCACTCGGTTTCCTCACCCCACGATGTCTTTTCCACATGCCTTTGGAAATGAAACTGCCCAGCCAGGACCTCACAGCAGAAGCAATATGCATTGTTCTGCTGGGCAACACTAAACTTGTCCTGGTCCTTTACTTCTGTGCCAGTGGGCACACACTGTTGTCCTGTTAAACATTAACTGGGAAAGAAGCTTGAAAAACATTGCTTGGCTTCATTAAAATCTTCAAATGACTCTTGATGCTTACATATCCTTATGAGCAGTTTGCACATACTTTAAATACTAATGCAGGCCAGGCTTTATGGCTCTTATGACCCCTCCAGCAGAAATTATACATTAATTTCTAGGTGCAGCTGTCTTTACCATGGGAACAAGGCTGGAAGGGAATGCCATACAACAAATTGGGATTTAGCTTCTACAAAGAGAAGGCAAGCCAGCTCTCCCCTGGAAAAATGAGAGGCAGGACACCGAGCAAGGACATGTGGAAGGTACATTCACCCAATTTCCATCAGGTGTGCTAGCACATCCCCAGAAGGCACCTGAGAGGTGTGGGAGAGCCCTGGAGGTGTTACACATGTTGAACTGATGGGTTCACATGAGCTCCCACGCAGGCTTCACTGCGATGTGTGGTGTGGCTGCAGCTGAGGGCAGGGAACTCCTGAGACTCAGGAATGGAGCTGTTTGAAAATGGTGGAGGACAGACCAGGTTTTGCACCCTTTGCATTTCTACTAGTGTTTTTTTCCCTTCTTTCTCCTCTTCCCTGACATGACCCACCATTATTAGCAGATGTGGGAAGTGTGAATCCTGTTTACTGGGAAGCCTGTGCTGCCTGGAAACTCTGGTTTAGCAACATTTAATCTCCTCCAGCCCTCCCTGTGCCTGGCAAACTCAACGGCTCCATAATCAAAGCTTTTGTCTTTGTTGTTTGCTTTTTTCCTTTCAGATTGCCTGAACGACATCAGACAGAGGGAAGGAGCTGACCTTGCCAAGGACGGGGGCAGGAGCTGGACCTAGACAGAACAACAGGCTGTGGAGAGCAGGTGAGCAGGAACAGCAGAGTGTGCAAGGCCACTGCCGTGGCTGCTTGCCCCCATTCCTGTTGGTTTCACACCTCTTTGCACACAGTAATTTGGTAGAGCCCGTTGCAAAAGCCTTGTGAAACACCTGGCTGACTTTGCAAGAGGGTTCTGTGAGATTACAGGATGCAGGCAGGGCTGGCTTTGTTGGTGGTTGGTGTTGGTGGAGGTGTCCACAGGGCAAAAGGGATCATGGAGGAGATGTCCCTGTCCTTGTCTCTGTGACAGAGCCAGCTGAAGAGATCCTGCTCCATCCCCAGATTCCCACCATCCTGTGCCTTCCTTCCTACTTCCTACTGGGACATGCCAGTGCCTCCAGAGAAACACCGTTTGGGACCTTGTGAGCAAATCCAGGAACAATGTAACACCTCGAAAGGAAGATGCTGCCCGGGAGGATAAAATCCCTGGATATGCACTCTCGGTACTGAAATCCCAAGCCTTGCTTGGGACAAAGGTCTTTCTTACCCATCCTCTTCACTATTGGAAAATTTTCCTGACTTGCTTGATCAAAATTCATGGTTTGGAAGTTCAGATACACAGTGACCTGTGGCACAGATCTGTTGTATTGATTCAATGTCCCTTCACATCTGTCCAAGTTCATCTGGGTGAACCTCAGCCCTTCACTCTGGCTCTGTGAGAGAGCAGTGGTGGTTGCTGTTCCCTCCTTACTCAGCATGGGTTCTGCTGTGCCTCCCACTGACTTACAAAACCCTCCAAGTGCTCCTGGTCTCAGCTGTCCTGTCTGCAGGTAAAATGGAGCATCACTGGCAGCACCTCCCTCTCTGCCCTCCCTTCACAGGGCTGGGGAGCTCCAGGTGCTGGAGCAGTGCAGAAAGCTGTCACATAGCTCACTGTGCCCCGACCCTGTGCAGGAGGGTCTTGAAGCTGATCTTTTCTTCTGCTCAAAGGTCCCAGGGCTTTGGAGCTGAGTCATTCTGAAGACTTGGGTTTCTGCTCTTCATAACACTCAGTGTGCTTTGATCTTTTCCTGCTTTATGCTTATCTGCCACTCCCACTCAGTAAAGTAAGATTTATGCTGGTAGATAAGATAGGAAGGCTGTTACGTTTGGGTATGGGAAAACCAAACTTCGTCAAGAGCCAGGCTGAACATGAATGGAAAGAGAACGGGTCACCTGGCAAGGTCCAGGGCTCAAGGACCCCCTCACAAAGGTGCCTGTGCAGGGGAAGCTGAAGCCATTGCTCTCCTCCTGTTATACCAGGCTAAGAGAGGCTTGGGATGTATCTCAAACCCATGGATGCTCCCTGCACCCCAGCAGTGCTGTTAGTGCTGGTAGAATTGGGATGTGCTCCATTGAATTTATAGCTGTTAGTGCTGTCTAGCTGGCACTGAGCAGGCTCTTGTGCTTGCCATGGGGGTCACTTCCCTGACTGTGTATTAGAGTCTAGTGCTCGTTAGTGGCTGCTCTTTGCTTTCACTGCTGCTCTGGTGCTTATCACCTCGCTGGATCGTGCCTGGGAGCACTTTGATAACAGCCATAGCTATGGGCCTGGGCTGGCAGGTGGCCAGGGCAGTGCTGCTGTGTCTGGGCAGGCTGGAACTCCAGTCTGACCCTGAGCTGAAGGGACTGAGACGTGTGGATGAGTCCACAAGGGAGCACAGATCCACCTGCAGGCCCTGGAGGAGCCCACGCTGTAGCAGGAGATGCCTGAAGGAAGATGCCCCTGTGGGGTCTGTGCTGGAGCAGGTTTGCTGCAGGACCTGTGACCCCTTGGGAGGTCCAAGCTGGAGCAGCTGGTGAGGAAGCAGCCCGTGGGAAGGACCCGTGATGGAGAAATTCAGGGAGGTCTGTCTCCTGTGGGTCAGACCCCAGCTGGAGCAGAGGCAGCAAAGATTCCATGCAGCCCATGGGGCAGCTGTGTCCTGCTGCCTGTGGAGGACTGGGATGTGACCACACTAATGGGTACTCTGGCAGGAGCCCCTGGGTGAGGCCAGGCTGGGGTCAAAGGCAGGAGTTCAGTGCAATGTTAAATCAGGCAGCCTGGCCCAAAAGAACCAGGGGTGGAGGTTGCAATGGACCTGTAAACTGTTATAAGCCATGATTTGAGTTGTGTGTTTCAGGAATTATTCTAACAGGCACCATTCAACCCAAAGCAGGAGAAGCCTCCCAAGAAGCATTTGCAAGGCAGCAGTGACCTGAGCTGAGCTGCCTTTGGTACCCAATGACTGCCCCCACCCAGCACCTCTGCTGTCCTGGGTGACCACCAGAACAGATGGAGCTCAAAGTCATGGGCTAATTGAATTCAACAGGCATTTTGTTCATGCTTTATAAACATTTTCCAGAGTGGTCCATAGACTAAAGGAATGATATCTGTGTGTTATATCAAAGAATGGGCAAGGGGGGGTGTGGGTATTGAAGATGTACTGAATAGTGTGGGATCTGGAATGGTGTAAATGGTACAGAATATGAGGTGGAATGTGCTGGGCTTGGCTGGAGTAGAGTTATTTTCCTCCAAGTGGCTGCTGTGTGGTGTATTTTGTATTTGTGCTGAACACAGGGTTGATAGTATAGAGATGTTTTTGTTATTGCTGAGCAGAGCTTGCACAGAGCCAAGGCCTTTCCTGCTTCTCACACTGCCCTGCTGCCGAGGAGGTTGGGTGTGTGGTGGAGATGGGGAGGAGACACAGGCAGGACAGGTGATCCCAGCTGGCCAAAGGGATATGTCCGTGTGGATGCAGTGCTCCACAGGCAGGTCAGGGGATGGGAGGTGGTTTTACCAGGATCCTGCATGATGGCTGGGAAGGGGGGCAGATGAGGATGCACAGAGGGAATTATTTCTTAGTGTTTGCAGCTTTCTGCTGCCAGTAGGCAAATCACCACCCTTACAGGAACTTACAGGAAAGATGGGGCAAGACTATTTACAAGAGCATGTGGAGACAAGACAAGGGGGAGTGGGATCACATTCAAAGAGATTAGGTTAAGATTACATATTAGGAAAATATTCTTCCCTGTGAGGGTGGTCAGGCCCTGGCACAGGTGCCCAGAGAAGCTGTGGCTGCCCCTGGATCCCTGGAAGCGTCCAAGGCCAGGTTGGATGAGACTTAGAGCAACCTGGTCTAGTGGAAGGTGTCCCTTTCCATGGCAGAGGGTTGGAACTGGGTGATCTTCAAGGCCCCTTCCAACCCAAACCATTCCATGATTTGATGACCCTTTACAGCAGACAGCTGCAGGAGTCCTGTGGTACCCAGGAGCCCTTGGCTCCCACAAAGCAGATTGAGGAGCATTGGAGAGAAGGCAAAAATATTAATACTTTCATAACAGTGCCCTGTGCTTCCTACAAAGCATTTTATCCCAAGAATGCAAAGTGTTTGGCAAGATCTTAAATAATTAAGCTTTAGAGCAGTGCCATGCAAGGCAGAAATATCTCCCTCCCTCCCTCCTCAAATTCATCTGTCTGAGATGGCCCACATGGGGAGACAACAGGCAGAAAAGGAAAGGAACAATTACCCCAAGCCCCACTGTTCAACCTGCTCAGAGGAAATCCTGAGCTGGGGTTTCCCTGGAACACCCCCAGTTCTGCAGGGAGATATGAGACTGTTCAACAGCAGTTCTCTTCAGACCTTAATTTTGTTCAGGGTTTCTCTGGAATTTAGCCCTGGTCCTAGGAGAGCCAGACATGGCCCCTACCTGGAGCCTCTCCTCTGTGCAAGGGCTCCAAACTGCATGAGTGGCGTTGGAAGCTCCCTGTGTCATTAACCAAGGGCTTTAGACTCAGCAATCCCAAACTCCACAAGATACCCACATGATCTGCCTACAGCCCTGCTGCCACTGTCCCACAGCCAGCCCTGACCCACGGGACCTGCTGAAATCAGAGCCTTGAGGAATTGTACCCTGGACACTGGCAGGGCCCTTCCCTTGCACTCGTGAATCCCATTCCTGTGCTGTATATCCCATGGGACAGCAAGGACATCTCTCCTTGTAATCCAGGGCTGTGCCAGCCCCTTCCTGGCCAGCCCCATTCTGCTGCAGACTGACCTTATTTCCAGATGCCTCAGCAGCAGTTTAGCAGCTCTAGGGCACAGGAAAAGCCCAGCTCTGTCTTTGCAGGTGTTCAGGTTTGTTTTCAACACAGGCTTGCCACCTCCCAGCAGGAGGACCCAGGTAATTTCAGCCTTGTCTGTGCTGGAGGGATTTGGCACAGCAGCTTTTGTGCTTGAATTCTCCTTTTCTGGTGGGAACAGCATCCCTGCTGTGTTGCCACACAGCCCTGGCAAAATCTCCTGCTGCTTAAGACACAGGCACAGGGAGGTGAAGGCTGAAATCACTCTAGAATGTATTCTAAGTAGCAGCTGAGCTTTGCATCTGCTGCTCCAGTCCTGTGGCTCCACAGCTGGGTGGGCTCTGGAGTTTAAACTTCCCAAGAAGGAATTTTAGCTGTGCAACCCTGACAACATCCCAGAGCCAACAGGAGGCCCTGTGCCCCTGCTGGGCCAGGTAAGGGGACAGGCCAGTTCTGCAGCAATGCACTGGCACCCTCTAATGACACAGTTATGAATATTCAGGGACACCTGGGTCGCTCCTGCCCTGCTGGAGCTGCCTGGTGAGCTGCCTGGTTCTCTGCTCACAGCTATTCTGGAGCCTTTAGCAGGGCAGGGCTCCCTCTTCTCCACCTGCTCTGCTCCAAATCCACACCTCAGCTCCCCTCTGGCGCTGCAGTTTCCTAGGATGCAAACACCAGGGAGACAGCAGGGAGGGTTTGTGGCTGTGCATTGCTCTGCCAGGAGAGCTTCCAGCGAGCACTCTGCTCCCATCCCTCAGCCCCAGGAGCAAAGCCAGCTGTGGCTGCCCCATCACCACTGCAGCAGGAGGGCTGGTGAGCCTGTGGCCAGGTCCTGTCAGCCCAGTTTTGGCCAGGCTGGCTCAGGAAGCTCCTTTGCTCCCATTTGTGCTGCCTCAGAGACGCTGGCACAGTTTGCCAGCTTGGTTACACAGGCTCCAATCTCTCCAGCCCACTCTGTGGCAAAGTAGAAGAATGTGTCACTGAAATGGGATCACAGAATCATGGAATGGTTGAGATTAAAAAGCACATTAAGGCTCATCTCCTTCCACTCCCCTGCCATGGCAGGAACACCTTCCACTAGACCAGGGTGCTCTAAGCCCTGTCCAATGTGACCTTGAGCACATCCAGGGATGGGGCAACCACAGCTCCTCTGGGCCTCACCACCCTCACAGGGGAGGATTTTTTCCCAATATCTAATCTAAATCCCCCTTCTCTTAGTGTAAAACTATTCCTTCATGTCCCATCACTCTGTGCCTGTGTAAAAAATCACTCTCCCTTTTTATAAGCACCTTTAAGTAGTGGAAGGTGACAACGAGGCCTCAGCTCAACTTCATCCCAAATAATGCAGAACCTGATGAGAACCTGAGCTGCACAATTGTCTTCTTGGTGATATTGTGCCACGGCCAACAGTCTGTGGGTGCCCAGTGTGGGCTTCAGACATGCACAGCAAGGCACGGAAGCTCAAGGGAGGGGAGGCTCCTCTCCAGCTGCCTCAGTCCCCCTAGACCCTGCTGCCTGGTCTGGGAGCCCAGTGGAGCTCGATTTGCTCAGCAAGGATGATTTAGGCACGCTCAGCCACAGGGGAGGATTTTTTGGCAGAGCCTGCCACGATGGCAGGCAGCAGCTCTCTCGGCACAGAGTGGGCAAGAACAGGCAGCTCTTCCCTGCGAGTTGTGTTGGTTGACAAAAGCCTTTGGTGCCTGGAATTGAGGTTGGCCTTCGGTCCCAGTGCTGTCTTGCCATGGCCAAAGTCAGAATCTTTCTACATCCACTGGGAGAAAAGGAAAAAGGGTGGGGAATGGCCCTAGCAAAACTAGGGTTGTGGATCCTTGTACAAAGAGCCAATGTGATCTGGAGCCTGAGCAGGGCCAGGAGCTCCCAGAGAAGCCTTTGTCTCCTCTCATAGACATGAGGATTGAGCTCTGGCCCATGTGCCAGGGCAACCCTCCTCTCCTGCAGGAGCTGCCCAGTGCTATCATCCCCCAGGAGATGGGCCCAGAAACCTCTGCCCTCGAGAGTGGATGGTTTTGGGGAGGCTGGGCAAGGCTTTGGGGGCTCTGTACAAACAAAAGCAGAGGGGTAGGATGGGATGGGAATGGGGATGAGACAGGAACAGAATGGATATGGGGTTAGGGATAGGGAGGATGTTGTGAAAAGAGTGGAGTGGGATGGGAATGGGGTGGAGATGAAAGGGATGGGGGCTGAGGTGGGGTTAGATGGGGTAGGGAAAGGGATGAGATAGAGATGGGGAGTGGGATCAGGATGGGGAGGAAAAGGGGATAGGATAGAGGTGAGGAGGGGAAGGAATAGGGTTGGGACAGAGCCTGTAGACAGGGCTGAGGAATGGAGCTGTGATAGAACTTGGGAGAAGAAGGCCATGGGAAAGGAGAAAGGAGAGAATCAGCTCTTGTTCAGACAGCACACGTTCAGGCAGCAGCTCATGCTAGTTCAGCCACATTGGCCACAGCAGCCTTGGAGAGCACTGAATGCCTTTCTCTTCTGCTGCTGTCCCAAGGGGCTGTGCTGCTCGGCCAGCCAACTGTACCAGCAGGTTTTTATTTTACATTTATTTTCCTAATGGCTTGGGTGGCCTGAAAACTTGAGCAGTGAATTGTGACTGCTCAAGATTGGGTAAAAATCCACACAATGGCTGTGCACTGCAGTGTGGTACTAGGGATGAGTCACTGAAATTGCAATTAGGAAAGCAAATAACAGTGGGTTTACAAGCTCCTTTCCAGGAGCATTGCATTTCTCTGGAATTACAATGGCTCCTTAGAGTGGTTTATGCGACATTGCTCCACATCAAAAAACACATGGAACTGGAGGAAGTGGTAGCTGATGTAAAACACTTTAAGAGTGAAGGGAGGGAGGAAAACCAGCATTTATTTTCACAGTGACAGCATAGGTGCTTTGGGAGGGGCTGTAGGGAAAACCACAGCAAACTCCAGGATTGGAGCTGTGCCCTGACAAGGAGCCCAGGTGAGGCAGAAAGGGCACACAGGGAAGGAGGCCCTGGGAGTGACAGGGGTCCCACAAGTGTCCCCTCCTCATCTTGCAGAACCTTGCTGGAGAGAACCTCTCAGCAGAGTGCAGCAAACAAGGAAGATGCATCAGCCTTGGATTGCTGGAGTCCTGGAAAGCAAAAGTCAATCTTTCATTTGTCTCCCAAAAGTTTTATTTTGTCTTTTGTCTGAAAGGTACAGACTGCTCTGCAGTCAGCAGGAGTGTGAAGCACTGAGCAAAGGAGCTCCACTGGGAATGGGCACAGATACAATCTCTGTGGCCTTGCACCAGCATCAGGTGTCAGGAGTCCTGGGGAGAGGCTGACCACAGCCCTCCAGTCCACATGGTGCCAGCAACACTTCTGACTTCTGTTCCCTCTTTTTCCAGCCGCTGCAGCTCTGGGAGGAAAGGCCAGCAGCCCCTGGGGGCTCAGCCTGGCTCGGGCACAGGGACTCCGTGTGCATCCTTCAGGCTCGGCTTCACTCCGAGGTCAGCAACTGCCCAGGAAACTGCAAAACCAGGGCCTTGGGGATCCCGACCATCACCTCCACCCCAGTGCAGAGACACAGCTGTGCCACCCACGCTGGGACTGGGGCAGAGGAGAGCTGCTCCTCTCCCTCTCCAGGCCAGTAGCAGGCATCAGCCACTCTCACCAGTGGCCTCTGAACAGCCCTCATCTGCTTGGATTGCCATGGCTTTAATTATTTTAATTAAACCCAGAGATGTTCTGAGGTGGAGACTAGGCAGATACTGCTGCTGCTGTTGGGATTGGAACCCTGTCTGCTTGCTGCGACTGCTCTCCTGCACTGTCACCATCCCCAAAGTGACAAGACACGACACTGAGAGAGAGCCAAGAGCCCAGGTGCCATTTTCCTGTGCCCTGGTGCTCCTGAGCAGCCACAGTCAGTCCCAGGTGTTATTAGTCCTGTCTGTTCCAGGACTCCCAGGAGGGTGAGATCTGATCCCTTGTTGCAGACTGGCTTCTTGGGGGGCAAGGCAAAGATGTTTGGTCACTTCAGCTTCACTGACAAAAGGGAAGGCTCAGTCCTGGTCAGCACAGGGTGAGATTCTGGAAACAGCAGCCATTTGGCTTTGGGAGGTGAAAACATGGAGGGTCTACAGCTGGTTAGACAGTTTTGGGCTGAAAACACCAACACCCTGTCTGGCTGCTGAGCACTGGTGGAGACTGGAGTGCCAGGTGCCTCATCCTGAAGGTCATGAGTGAGACAGGGGCTGCAGACTTCAGAATGCTGAAGGGAAGGAGGGTGAAGAGCAAGAGCACAACCCTGAACTTTGTGAGAGTAAACTTCAGCCTCTTCATTGGTCTGCTTGTAGGAGTCCATTGGCTGCATGAAAGCAAATGTCACTCCTGTTTCAGGAAGGGCAAGAAGGAGGATCCAGGGAACTGCAGGCTGGTTTGCCTCACCTCCATCCCTGGAATGGGAACAGCTAATCCTGAATATCGTTTCCAGTCACATGAAGAACAAGAAAATCCTCACTGTTTGGTTCCCCATGTGGAAAGTCACACCTGGAGTACTGTGCCCAGTGCTGGTCTTCCCAGCACAGAGGCTGGAGAAACTGGGGACAGTCCAGTGGAGAGAGCCACAGTGTGAGTGGGGGGACAGGATCATGTCTCATGAGAGAGCTGGGACTGTCCAGCTTGGAGAAGGGAAGGCTCAGGGGGACCTTACCCGTGTGTGTAAGGGAGGATGGAAAGAGGAAGGGTCCAGGCTCTTCTCAGAGGTGCCCAGTGACAGGACAAGAGACAATGGGCACGAATGGAAGCTCTGGAGGATCTGTCTAAGTGCCCAGGAGTGATGGAGTCTCCATCCTTGGAGGTATTCAAAGCCACCTGGACAAAGTCATGGTCAAGGGGCTCTTGTGGTTGAGTGTGGGTCAGACCAGGTGGCCTACAAAGGTCCCTGCCAACCCACCCAGGCTGTAGGTGTGTGACTCTGTGATGTGGCACAGAAATGCCAGGGTGAGCTTTGGGGCAGGTGGGACAAGGTGGGCAGGAGCAGGTGCTGCTAGGTGTCCATGTAAAGGACAGACAAGCTACAGAGGTTCCCAGCTGTCCCTGGAGGTGGCACAGTCACAGAGCTGCTCAGTTTGCTGGTTTTGGTGCTGAGCCAGGACACATGTGTGCATTTTTTCTGTCACACTATGAGCATTCACCATAGTGAGTGGCACCAAGGAGTGTCCTGTCTCCATCACCTGCCTGACACCTGGAAAGTGAACACTGAAAGGACTGAGCCCAGCCAGTGAAGAGCAAGGTCAGAAGAGCACAGTTTGCAGAATAAGCAAATTTTTGATTTATTGTGTGGGCCAGAAGAAATGCTAAGGACTTAAATAACTGCTTTAGCCTATATTTGAACAGCTACACAGCTCCTTTGAATTTTCAGAACTGCTGTAAGCTGAGCTACTCCTGTGGGACACACGAGTTTGTTGAGCTGGCTGAAAGACAAATTAGAGGTCAGCTTCGGGCAACTTTATTTTGCAGTCCTGTGCTGGTACTTCACACACAGACACACATTTCATGTGAGCATCTCATCTGAGTGCCAGCAGCAGCACACATGGAAATGAGGCATTGTCGGCCTTGCCCCTAATTTATGAGACTTTCAGGCAGCCAATTCCTTCCTGCAGAATGAAAGCCCCCGGCAGAGCAAAGGCGGACAGGAAGGGTCACTCCTCCTCTTGCTGTCAAACCAACCCACAGTAACGTGTGACCCTCAGGTGACAGCTCTGCACCTTCCTGAGGGGAGGCTTGGGTGGCCACTGCCACCTAGGGGGCTGAGCTGGGGAGGTGAGGACATTTCCCGTCGGGATCGGGGTGACAGAGGAGGGACGTGCACAGGGCTTGGATTGCGCGGTTCAAACGCGCGCAGCCGACGCGTGGGGGTGAGGGAAGAGGCTGGTGGGTCACTGTGCCTGGCTGCAGCCCCTCCGTGCCCCTCTGCCATGGGGCAGGAGGGAGCTCCCGGGATGCTCCAGCACACCTTCAACATCTGCCCGGGGTCTGCAGACCCCAGACGGGGGGAATATTCCCCCTTAGCCTGAATTTTGCTTTGCATTTCCTCTTTCTGCCCCTCTTGTGGAGCAGAGCAGGAAGAGTCACTGTAGATGTGCCAGGGGAGCTGAGTGGCACAACCTCATCACTAAAATGCCTGTTCCATACTTAAGGAAACGCCAAGCCTGGATTTTGATCCAGCTGTGGACATGGAAGATATTTTCTATCACATTCCCCTTCTCCCCTCCCAGCAGTTAAAGCTACTGCGCAGATCTTTCTAAGATGCTTTTTTCTAAGGAAAATATGAAGGCTCTGTAAGGTATTTTATGGCAATTAAATAGAGCAGTGAGTTGCAGAAGGAGTTTCAGGAAAAGCAGTGTTATAAAACCGTGTCTCTGTGGTGCCTGGGGGGGCTCGTACCCCGGCTGAACTGTCACTGCAGCCTTTCCGTGCTGGGGCAGCAGCTTTAGGGGTCCTTCTCCTGCCTGGCCACCACTTTTCACGCTGCACAGGGGATCTGAACCGCCCTGAGATGTCACATAAATTTGTGCGCAAATTTTTCCTCGGATTGGCTGAGATACAAACGCTGGTGGGGAAGGACAGGGACTGTGACGCTGCCCGAGCATCCTCAGTTCTGCTGCTGGAAGGGGCCGGGCAGGACGGATGAGCTGACACGTGGGCAGCAAAGTAGGCCAAGTGCTCAGCTCCGGGGCTGTCCTGGCCCGCAGCAGCCACGGAATCAGGGACGCGCTGAGGGTTCTGCTGCAGAACCTGGCAGCCGGGCTGAGCCGGGGCTGGCACGGCAGGGACTGCCCTGCCACCGGCACTGATGCCCCCGGGAAGATCCCAGGGGGACGTCAGGCAGAAGGGAGAGGAGGAAATCCCAACAACGGCACAGGGAGTTACCACCAGAGGGCACCTAAATATTGCTCTTGCTGATCAAATGGTGTTTCCCAGCTAGACGCCAGCTCCGGATTGCCTGACAATGCACATCTAAGCCTGAGTCATTGCTGGCACAGAAAGCAAAGGAAAGCACTCAAAAGGCATTTGAGAAGTCATGCATGAATGGGAGTTTACTAGCAGAGCACAGAGGATTGAACTTTTCTTTCAAACCCTTGCAGAGGGGTCTGCCAAGGGGTCTCCACCCTGCCGAGTCCAGCGAGGTGAGCAGTGCATCTCCTGACCCGTGTGGTACCCGCAGGGCCTGGCACAGGGCACTGAAGGCTGTTCACACTCCCTCCTGTCGCTGCAGATGTGTCCTGTCAGCTCCCCAGTGCAAGTGCTGAGACCAGGGCTGCAGCCCTGGCAGGATCCTGCTGTGGAGCTCACCTGGTGCATCTGTGCCCTGCTTTGTATTCCGGAGCTGGGCAGAGGGAGAAGCATTATGTGTCTTCTGGGAAAATTTGCAGGGGATGCTTAAGGAAGGAGCTGGGTAGGATTTGGGTGGGTGCCAAATAAAGCCTGCAGGAGTGAAGACAGCCGTGGACTGCAGGTGTGAGGACAGCCAGGTAGTAAAGATGGAGAACCACTTCAGGAGGGTGGAGGAGAACAGCTTCCATCCTGGTGTTGGGAGCAAGCCACAGCACCCTGTGCATGACCCAGGATGTCTTGGAGAGGCACCCTGGGGCTCAGGGTAGGATATGGGACGTGGGGGCTTAGCCAGGGCCACGGTGCAGCTGCAGGTCTTGGTGCCGTGCTTGGAGATCTGCTCTGAGCACAAAGAGCTTCATGAGGATCCTGGGGCCAAAGCAATGAGAGCTGGGAGTGCTGCAGGTGTGGGTGATGGACAACTGAAGGAGGGGGGCCTCTAAGGAGGAAAAGCTGACTGCAGACAGAAAGCTTGGTAATGATAGTGACTCCTGCAAATACCTGGAGAAAATGGGTTTAACCCTGCAGGGAGAAAAGGGGCCCCAAAGCCTCACAGGAGGATCTCTGTGCCCTGAGAATCTCACCTGGGTGAGCCCAGGGTGGTGGGACGACAGGGACAATGATTGCTTTATGATGCATCTCCTGGGATCATCTTCCCACTAATTCTCCTGCCTTTGGAGTAGCCAGGGGCCCATCCTGGCCTTTGCAGCAGGGTTTCCTGAGGTGAGTAAGATGAGCTCTATCCTTGGGAATTGCATCCAGGGGTCATGGGAGAGCAGTTTGAGGAGCCCTGTGTGCTGCAGCATGTGGGAATGTCTGACTGGGTGAGGAATGGGAAGGGGAGTGATGGTGTGGGGAGGCAGAGGGTCCCCATCTCTGGGATTCTCCCATCACCACCTGCCTGGCATGTGCCCTCCTCACTCCAGCCAGGGCCACTGCCTGTGCCAGGACTGGGTTCCCTCATGCTCTTGGGTTTGGCTGATTATTTGCAATTAGCACTAATTAGTGTCTCTTTTGACAATGCCTTGTCTCTGCTTTCCCCTGCCTCGTCCTTGCCCTGTCACGCTGCGTGCTGGGCCCATTTCCTCCTGAGGCACCTCCACTGGGCTGGGCAGCAAAGTCAGAGGGTGAATTTGGGGCTCCAGCCTGCTGTCCTGGAGGAGCTGCCCATGAGGGCTTCAATTTAGGGAGTGTCTGGTTCTTTCCTGGGGGCTCCCTGGTTTGCTCCAGGTGTGCTGCCCAGGCAGTTGTGGTTGTTCCCCAGAAGCAGATATTGAGAGTGATCTGATGGGCTCTCTTTGAGCACTGCTGGCAGAACAGGACTGTGGGGGCACTGCTGGGCAGACCTGCCCTTTGCCAACCCCCTGGAGCCATCCCAAGCCCTGCCAGAGGGGCTGAAGCCATAAGGCTGGTGGGTTCTGGCACTGCCTGGCCCTGCTCCTGGCTCTGCAGTCCTCAGGGTGTTAAACCCTGCTGGGAATTGGTACAAGAGAGGTCCCAGCAGACAGAAACATTTAAAGCTGTCCTACCCTCTGGAAGAGTGAGCTGGGGTGGCATTGGGCAGGACAGGGTGCTCCTGGGAGAGATGCACTGCTTCCCTGGATGCAGGCCCAGGAGAGACAGAGAGGAGCCCTCAGCCAGGAAGAACATAAAAAACCATTGTGAAAATAATACATCAAAGAATCCCAGAATCACAGAACATGCTGAGTTGGAAGGGACCCACAAGGATCATCAAATCCAACGCCTGGCCTTGCACAGGACACACCAACAATGCCACCCTGTGCCTGGGAGTGCTGTCCCAGAGCTCCTTGAGCTCTGTCAGGCTTGGGGCTGTGACCATTGCCCTGGGAAGCCTGTTCAGTGCCTCACCACCCTCCAGGAGAAGAACCTGGTTTTTTGAATGCCAATGCAACCTCTAGAGAATTGTCCACTAAACCCACAGTATTTTATAGCTGATTAATCTGATAGGCTGCACAGGAAAATATTATCACCTCCACCTCCTGAGGCTTGGAGCCTGATTGCACCAAACATAAATCTTGTGAATGGATCTGTACTTTTCTCTGTGATTTATTTAAAAAAACGAGCATTTTATTTAATCTCACAGCCATTCAATGTGTCAGGGAGAGGTGGAAGCTCAGGGCAGAATTAAAGTGCATTGCATTTGGGCTGGAGTCATTTTGCTGGGCTGAAGCCTTCACTGCAAGTGTGATCTTCATGCACCGATGAGAAACCTCAGAGCCAGCCAAAATCAGTTGGGAATCCAAAGGAAGGCCCCGTTCCTGTCAGGAGGTGTTTGGAAACCAGGTGCAGGGAAGGCGTGGTGCTGGTTTAATTTGGATGTTGTTGCATTTGGACAGAACTTTGGTGGATCATTGTGCTCATGGTTTTGTAAGTCTGGTTGGAAGAAGAGCTCAGGACTGCCCAGGAACTGCTGAAATCCCCAAATCCTTTGTGCCTGGCTGGATTAGAGACATGAAAAGTTCTGATATGTATTTTTTCAATACTCACAACAGTGTGGTTTGGTGCTTAGTAAATAGCTGTTTGACAGCAGAACTCACAGCAGTTGGCTTCACTCATCCTTTAGAGATGCTGAAATTGGAGAAAAAGATTTAAAAGGCAGAAAAAAGAAAAGGATTAAAGAAAAGCTGAGAGGAGGCAGAGTCAGAAAAAAACACAGGCAACTGTAGGAGAGCCAGACCCAGCTGCCAAAAGTCAGGAGGTGAGGGCAGGGAACCCTGCAGGTTGTCAGGGGTTGGAGGGCAAGACCTGCTGGTCATCTCTTCCCTTCTCTGATGTTTGGGAGAGCCAAAGCCCCCCGTGGCCTCCATCCCCTCTTACCCCTCAGCCCAAATCCTTCCTTTCCTCCCCACATCTTCCTGGGGCACCCTGTGCTGAGGTTAGGAGCGCTGGGTTTGCACATGGCTTGCTCAGGCTTATCTACTAAAGTGAGTGGAAAATCAGCTTTTTAACAAATTTCAAAGCTGTTTAAGCCAAATGTTTCTGTGGGGACATTAGGTGAGAATCACCACATTGTTTTGAGCAGGAAATCAGCTTTTCTAGAGTAGACAGAGAAGTGTTCTGTAGCCAAGCTTCTTTGTCAGATACTGGGAAAATTGGCTTCCTGCAGCCTCGGGGAGGGACAGTCCCTGAGCCCCAGGACTGCCCTGGAGACCTCTTAGGTGAAGGACAGGTGTTGAGCAAAGGCTTGGCTGCTGAAATACAGGTGTGGAGAGACAGGGCAGAGGCAGAGCTGCTCCCTGGGCTGACACCAGTGCGTGTCCCCTCCTGGCACTGGCTGCTGTCAGAGGGGCTGTAATTAATTACTATTAATGTTCTACTTGAGCTCAAAACCCGCGTGCTGGGCATGCACAGGAAGCAATTATTATTATTATTATTGTATGAGTTATTCCTTTCAAAATAGCAGTGTCATTAAAAGAAATTGCAGCTACCTCTGCTTTTCCCAGAGGAGCAGGTCTGTCGAGGGCTCACACGTGGGAAATAGTCTCTGCTGTGACGCTGCTCCACAGATGGTTTGTGTTTTTCTAAACCACTGATTCCCGTTTTGTGTCAAGGATCTGTCTGGGCAGAAAGACCTCAGGGGGCACAACTGGAAGGTGAAAAAGGCAAAAAGCCAATTCTGTTCTGACTGAAGTGAGGCCCCAACCCAGCTTTATACACCAGAGGGGCCCAGCACTCCACTGCCTTCCTCATCCTCCTCTTCCTCAGGCTAAACTTTCCAAAGAGGCTGAGAGGTGCATCCAGCTTCACCCAGCAGTGGTGATCTGGGTCCCTCACTCAGGTGCAGTGGTCCCAGTTCCCAGGCAGTGTCTGTGTGTGTCTGCCCATCACCAGGGCTCAGGCTGCCCCTTTTCCAACCACCTGCAAGGGACTTTGGGAGCCACCCACTCTGCTCCTTTGACAAGCACCTGCACATGCTCCTGGCAGGACCGGGCTGAGGCTTAGATGTGAGCTGTGGTGCTGGCCCAGGAGACCATGAGAAGCCTCACTGGGCACATTTGTGCTATGAAGTGAAAAAGAGCACTAGAAATTTGTCCTTCATCTGTCTTCCTGACCCATCCCCGGGAGACTGAGATTTCCCTTTCAGTAGGGGCTGAGCAACTGGGTGACACACAGGTCATCAGTTCCCTAGTCCCAGTTTCATCTCCTTCTCCCCAGTGGGGCTTGGGTAGCAAGTGAGATCTCCTGAAGAAGCCCATCAGGGATCCCACTGCCCATCATGGCCAAAACCAGGGCAGAAAGCCATGCTGTGGGGAGTGAGTCTGTGTGGGGGCCAGCATAGCTCAGGACACCCTGCCCAGCATGGTCCCAGTTCAGTGGCACTGGGAGCTGGTGGTCTGGAAGCAGATCAAGACACCATGGGAGCTGAGGTCTCTTTCCTGCCTGTTCCTCGTGGCATCTCCTGCCAGGGCCAGGGGTGGTGCCAGCTTTGTGCCAGCACACAGCCAGGAAGGTCTGATGGCCATAGGACTGGCAGATGGGGCAGTGGTGGTGCCACCAGCAGTTCAACATCTAGTGGGCACGTGCCCACAGCTGTTTTGGGGGATGGACAGGGAAATCCCTCCTGCTTCCCAAAAATCCACGGAAGGGGTGTGCAGGCTGTGCCAGGGATCCTTGTGTCCCTGTTGTTGGATAGGGTCACTACAGCCCACTGTGATATCAGCAGGGCTCAAGGGTACCTGTCCTGGTTCCAAACAGGATCCTTCCCTCACTGAGACACTTCCTGGGGCTTCTCTCTCCTTGATCACCTTTCCCAGGTGTTTTGCTATTGCCCAAATGTTGGTGTTTCAGGAGTTTCTTTAGAATCCTGAATGTTTAGCCTTTAGTAGAACCATAGATTTTTAAAATCAAAAGGTTATTTCTAGGTCACTGAATCATTACTATTGCTGACTCCACTGTCACTAATTCCATCACAGAGACACAGCTTGCTGAGAAATCCTTGGGCTGCAGGCTGAAAACGAAGGGAAGTTCACCACAGAAAATGCAAGATTAGGAGCACTCAGTGCCACAGTCTACTGGAAGGAGAAGCAGAGCTAGGGGACATCAAAACTGGGCACAGGGATTCTCCTCATCCCTGCTGCTCCCCTCACAGGACTCAGCTCATCCTGCACACGATGTTGCTCTCACAGTGCTTAGCACAGTGTGGAGGTGCCTGCAGCCCCCTTGTGCTGTGCCCCCCTCTGGGCTGAGGGGTTTTGGGTGAACTCTCCTTTCCTGCAGCCTCTGGTCAAAGCACAGTGCTGGTCACAAAATCTGTGGGCATGTCAATGTTTGCCGTGAGCCAGGGCAAACCCTCACAGGTTAGGGGTAACCACCAAGGGAAAGCTGTTGCTGTTCATGGAATCATGGAATGGTTTGGGTTTGGAAGGGACCTTAAACTCATCTTGCTCCTCCTCTGGGCAGGGACATCCTACTCTAGACCAGCTTGCTCCAAGCCCCATCCAACCTGGCCTGGAACACTCCCAGGATGGGGCAGCCACAACTGCTCTATTGCTGCGGGAGGTTATTTTTTTTGGGAGCAATAGGATCTTTCAGCTGCATAGGATTATCTTGGGATAGATTTACTGATTGGCAAAGTGAGGGGGAGCATCACCAGCTGGTGGGGGCAAATCTGACTTCCCTCACTCAGAAAAGCTTTAGGCACCCTGTAAGAGCAGGAATTGCTGCTCTGGGGTGGAGCAGCTCCTCCTGAGCTTGCAGGAGCCCAGCACTTTCCTGGGCCATCGACTGCCCTTGTGACAGTCAGGATGTCATTCCAGCCCTCAGCCAGTGCAGCATGCAAAGGTGCTTTTCCATGACCATTCCTGAGAGATACACTGCAGCTCCATTCCACGACCAAGAGGAGCAGCCTCAGCTGGGAATCCTTGTGGGCTGTGAGCTGTGCTGGATGTTACAGCCATTGTTACTGTCCATCTCACATGACAGGGCAGGGAGAGGCACTTTGGACATCTCCTGCTTCCAGTTTTAGTACAGTTCAGTCCCTCTGGTCAGTCCTGGAAATGTTTGCTCTGGCTCTGATGGATGCAGGTTGGCTCAGGGAGACACTTCAGGGATGTGCAGGGAAGCAAGAGTCTGTTGTGGGGTCAGCAGGGCTGAGCTGGGTTCTGCTGCTCAAAACCAGTCCCCTCCTCTTTCCCCCTGTGTTTACGGCTCTCCCAGGGCATCCTTGTCAGGGTCAAGCTCTTCCAGGCATCCCTTGGCACTGAGCTTTGGCTGTCTCATGGAGAGTTTCCCCAGCAGACCCTGCTGACAGCCTGGGCACAGGCAGCTACCTCTGAAGGCTCTGGAGCATCCAGCCCTGTCTGTGTCCCAGCTTGCCCAGGGGGTGCACAGCAATGGCACCCCAAGGGTCACGCTGCCTTCCTCCTTGCCTGGCAGCAGAAATCACCCTCTGTCCTTGCCCAGGCCAACTTGAATGTTAGGTATGTTATAAAATTCTCCACTTTCAGCATCTCTGTATTTTAGACTTTGAGAAACAAATCCAGGACAAAATAATCCAAGTATTCCTCTCACAGTTCCCATGCTCTGCTGGGTTGAAAGGGAGGCTCTTAGGAGATGGATCAGGTCCATGTCTGTGCCTCTTCATTGTAAATATGCATTCCTGGAAATCCAGAGCAGTCTCTATTCCCAACACCTGCATGGCAGGACTGGGAAGGATTGGCAGCTACCAGTTGGCTGTTGAGTGACTTCTCCATGTGAGCAGCAGTGGTGGAAGCAGCAAAAATACCTTCTCTGTTTCCCTAGGTCAGGAATGCCACCCTGGGGCATTTCTTTTTATCTTGACTAACCTACTTCAGCCAATTCCCAGAAAAGTCACAGGTTCTCTGCAATGCCAACCAAACCAGCATGGAAGGAATTGCTTTGGTTGGGAGCCATCCTGTGAGGCAAGGCGAGCTCAGGACACTCCATATCTGAGTTACTGGAACATTGCCCCATCCACTAAAAACAAGTCTGAGCAATTGCTAAACCCAGAACTTTGTGACCAGAGTTTTTGTCTGACGTTTTTGCTTTAAGCATTAAAATGAGCAGTGGAGACATGAGAGGCTGTGGGGGTCGTTCCCATGTGCTGTAAAGACAGTGTTGAGTTTGGAGTGGGAAATTAAGCTAAAGAGGAAGTATTTTCTTCCAAAATAAGGGGCTTTCATGTCTTGGCAAGGTGTAGAGCAGCTGTTTCCATTTCTTCTCAAGCCAGCCATTGGCCAGGGGGTATCAGCTTGAAGAAGCATCTGGCCCAGGTAAGTTTCCTGATGTTACTCAGACAAATGGAGCCATGTCATCAGTGTGCTCAATTCCCCCAAACCAGAGAGCAAATTTCTAGGAATAAACTGCTCATAACCATGGGCTAGCTCACAAAGGAGATAGAGATGCGTGTAAATATGCTATTCAGAGGAGCAAGCAAAAGCAGAATAATTTCCAGTGGAAACAGTGTGGTTGAATGGATGAGCTGCAGCAGTGAAAGGCCCAGGGAGAGCTGGGGTGGTGCTGCAGGGCCCAGGGATGGATATCTCAAACCTTTCCAAACCAGTGAGGAAAAGAGGAGAGGGAAGGGGCAGGGGAAGGCTGGGGGAGACACTGCCCATGGGGCAGAGTCCGGGCTCCTCCCTCCCCAGCCAGTATGGGGTGGGACGGGAATCCTGCCCTGAACGTGAAGCGTGAAATCCATGTCCAACAAAAATTTCAGCTAGTGCATAATGTAAGCACTGGCTGGGTTTGTAGCCAGGGCTCTGGCGCTGGGAGCGTTGAATTAAACATGGGGTGACTCAGCGCTCGTCCGCGCCAGCCTGGCAGCGGGAATGCGGGCACAGGTGCATTATTGAGAGTTCCATTTTCCCCAGGTTTGAGAGCCCGGGAGAAAAGCAGCGTCTGCGGCGCTTAGAGGGGGACACGGTGTGGCCAGACTCGGCATTTGCAATGCCCGCCTGCTCTCCTGCTGCAGGGATTTCTGCATCCAGCCTCTCCCTGCTGCCGTTCTCCACCTGCAGCCCCTCCATCCCGGAGCCCCAAGGCATGGCAGCAGCAGCGCATCCTCCAGCCCCGGAGCTCCAGGGAGCTTTGGGGGCTGCACAGCCGGCAGAGAGCGGCTCTTGGGGCCTGGAAGGGCTAAGAGCTCCGGAATTTGCCTTTGCCTTGCTGATGATCCAAAGCCCTCATCTGCTTCAGCCTCTGGCGAGTGCCCGTGGACCCAGGAGCCCGAGCAGGGCACAGGGCTGGGAGCACAGGATGTTCCAGCAGCCTCGGAACAGCGGGAAGCAGGACCAAGCCTTGCTGGGACTGAGTGTGACAACTCATTACCTCACAGGAGGATGTTCTACTTCTATCCCAAAGCATTCTGCTAAAAAACCCATCCTGTGTGTCCAGCCCCAGGTGTCAGCCTGGTGAGAACACGGGTGAGCAGCAGCGAGTGCTGCAGGGCTTTGGGCTCAGAGCATCCTGCTCATCTCAGCTGGCTGGGATGTGACGGGAAAGCCTCAGGGAAGGGGTTGGAGAACGTGAGCTAGCACTCCTGTCAGGCCTTGCACAGAGAGGCGTGGTTTGCCTCTGCCTCAGAACTCAATTTGAACCACAAGGATGCAGTGAAAAAAAAAACAAAAACAACAAACCTGCTTTGGAAGATTTTAAAGAACAGCACGAACTAAAAAAGCAGCTGCCAAACCGAATTTCCATTATTAAAAATCAGCACTGATAAGAGCCATCTTAGATCAAATAATTTATTTAGTAATTCCATGTAAACACTTCAGATTTACTAGCAAATACAATGCTTGCTGTTCTTTTAAATAGATCATTCAAAAAATAAGAATCTATTATTAATGGCAGGTTGACTAGAGATCTCCATACTACTGTACAATAAGGAATTTGTTTTCTAATGGATTTAACATCTCGATTTTTCTTGTTCTGCATTTGCTTTACACAAAGCCCAAAGGACACAGGTTTGAACTGCTCCCTGACGATGCCACTGCGGCCCGGGGTGTTTTGGGGAAGGTGTGCAGGCAACTCCTCCCATCCTGGCATTGGTGTGAGCTGATGTGAGGGTGGGATGGCAGAGCTGGCGTGAACACTGTTCACAAACACACGCCTTTTCGGTCAGAAAACAGACAGTGAACGGTGGAGAACTTCTCTTTGGGATGTATAAAAGCAACGAACTCCATCGTTGGCATTTACTTATCAACACAGCAGTACACATACACGTATCCACAGTCTGGAAAAGCATCCTATGAGCTGGAGAAAGCAGTGGTTCTGAGGCTTGGTACACCAGTGCACTAAAACCAAAAGAATGATACCTTCTTACATAGTCAAATGAAAAATAAATATCTTTATTTTCTGCCTACTTTATTTCAGTTTTCAAATAAATTTTAAATAAATCTGTACAAAGTATACTGTTACAGTATATATTTGTAAGTGAACTGAAATGCCTAAGTGTAACAACACTACAGGAAAGCAGTAAAGATTGGCACATCTCTAATCAAGATTAACTTTTACACTCAAAAAATACCAACGCCTGTGAAAAACCTCAAGATATTTTTGGTATTTTTATGCAAGTTGCGTTGCAAACACATGACAGACCAATTCTCCCCTGCCTTGAAAAGAAAAATCACTTCTCATGCTTTTCAGAGAACATGAACATCTTTATGATGCTAAAGGGACACCATCAGGTGAAAAGAGAGAGAGAGATTTCAATTTTTAAAAAGCAAACGCTTAGGGTCAAAAAAAAATCATCCAGTTTGAGCCTTCGTGAGCTTCTGCCCGGGCCGGGGCCGGGGCCGGAGGGACCGAAGCCGCCGGAGATTTGCTGCTCCCCTTGCGGTCCCAAAGGAATTAACACGAGTGCCACGGGGCTGCATTTTGCCGTTTCTTTTTCCCCCAAAACAGCAAAATTGATCTGACAGTGTCCCTTTGCTCAAAATAAAGACTTCTGTGCTAGAGAGGTAAGGTACCGAAACAAACTTTTTCACAGGGTCAAAGAGGCAGGTACATCTCAAAAATCAAGTTTTCAAAACCAAGTGCAGTTATTAGATTCATGAGCTCTCAAAACCTCCTAACATTTCGTTAAATAATTCCCAACTGGGAATCGGGGATAAATACTACAGATTAAGAGCAGAACTTCTCTCTCTTAATCTTTCCAAAGATATATTCCACTCAAAGTTTACATGCTGAAAGTTAATCTTACATTAGAATGTAATTGGCTGCAACATAAACCTATAAATAAATCAACTACCATAGATTAAACTCTGTTAAATATTTCTAAGTTAATAAAATATTGACAGTATTATAAAATTACAGTATTTACAATAAGAAAAATCTAGACTAATATATACCTTTAACAGATCTCTTCTCCAATTTGGGATTGCAACGGAATTATGAATATATGAACAATTTATTAGAAAGTTGCATTGCATTTATCAGGTTTTCCATAAGAGCTAGAGAGGGTGAGCTATCACTGCCTTTGGAAAAAACAAAAAGTGACTTCTGATGGTGGGGTGTAGCTTTTGAGTACCAAACTGGTAACAGGAGTCCTCCGCAAGACGTCTGAAGATAAGGTAGGACCAGCCTCAACTGCTCAGATTAAGGTTGTATTACAGAACTGCCAGCAATCAGAACCACCCAGGCTGCAAAAGGGGAGGAAAGGTAGTTTTCAGCTCAAAGTGCACAGCTGGAAGGGCTCCCCTCATTCTGGACTCCAGCTAAGGCTGCAGGAGCTTCCATCTGCTCTCAGGAATGGCAAAACCCTCAGCTCGGGGCTGGTGAGGAGGAAACGAGCCACGGTGCTCCTTAAAGGGACATGGTTGGGCTGCAGCTATGCCAAAAACACCCTTGTGAACAACAAAACCAGACTGGGCACTCGAGATCCTCTTTGACTTGCTTTTTTTTGGGAGATTTTTTTGGGGAGGGTCAGGGATGGGCCTCAGTTTGGGGGATTTTTTTGCATTTTGTTTGCTTGGGAGAAAAAATATGGCCGGGACTGTGCAGTCAACTCATTTTCTATCCCTCATCAGGTTCTCTGTTTCTGGGGTATTAACAAAACGTGCAGTGTTTGGGTGGCAAATACCTGTGGGGTAAAAGGACTCAACACTCAACACTCCTGAGTCAATTTGTCTTGGGATAAACCAAAAGCAATTTGAGTCCTTAAATATCACCAGCTGCTTTTGGGGTCTCAGACACCCAGTGATGTCCTTTTAAGGATCAGATCTTTCACTTGCCCTTTTTCCCAGCCTCGGAGGAGGAGTTTACAATGAATTTAGGAAGAGCCACCTTCACATTCTCTCCCTCCTCCCCATGTCACATTTGCTTTCTAGGAAAAAAGGGGGAGAAAAGTAAGTTTCAAACTCCTTTCCCACCCTTCCCTCCCCCAGTCCTGCTCACAGTAAACCAGAAGTGGCAGTTTTTAGTGTATATTTTGGGATAAATTATTTTCTCAGCCCCAAGGCTGAAGATGCTAGTGAGAGACCTACCCGCAGGCTTCGGAGAGGAGGAGCAATTTAGGGGTTTCTACCAGTTCCCGTGGTGGGCAGGTGGGAACATCTCTGTCCTTAAAAGCAGGATTTAAAATGGTAAAAGAATAATTTGTAAACTTGGATCTACATTACCAACAGAAGGCTCTAGGTCCTGCAGGCTCCAGTTCCCAGAGATGCAGAGCAGGAAAACTAGAAAGAGAACTCGGTACCTTTCAACCACCTGCTGGGTTGTACTGGGGGGAGTGGGGAATGAGAGAGACAAAATGCCAACTGACCTTATAAACAAAGGTATGTTTAGGGCTTCTGGTTTCAGGAATAAACCGATATTTACTGGTAAAAGTCTGCCAAAAAACAAAAACAGAAACACAGGATTACTGGTAAATATTGGTTTATATGGAGAATTTAAAAAAAAAAAAAAAGTAAAAAATAAATAAAAAAGATGTCATCGTGCTCCTGATCTCCACGTGCTCCCAGGCAGGAGCTGAGAACTGACCCATGGCATCCCTGCACCCGGCAGTGTCTCTGGCACCTGGACACCTCAAACCAGAAGCCTTGTGTTGAGAGGAAAGTTGTGTTGGTTTCCTTTACTCCCCTTAAACTACGTGTTTCTGGCTTCCCCCCTCCCTCCTCTGCAAGGCTGGTCCTACGGGGGTTTGGCTCAGGAGATGGGGAGTGTGCTTCCAAAAGCACTTGGAAGTGAGTTGTACATAATATGGTATCTCAGCACAAGGCTGCTGGGGCCTGAGCCTCGGCTGCTCCCTGAGATACCATAAAATATACAAGACTGAGTGTATATTTTAAATAAAGCATTTTCTTGTAAGTGGCATAAACCCATTCATTTTATTTACATGCTTATTTATTTCCAAAAATAGAGTTGGTCCACATTGGACAAGAGAAATCAAGAAGCCATACAGTAGAAGAGTTAAAAGTCCAACATTTAACCAAAGTACAATGAAATTCCAGAAGTCTGTGGCTGACTTGAACCACAGAAACATACACATGAGCCACACAGACATTTGTACATAGAGCATTATATTACCAATAATATTTGCAAACATGAGGTCAAGATGGCTAAAAACCCAGCAGGACTGACCCGGGCGTCCTGGCTGAACAGAAGTGGGTGCTGAGGGGCCGTCACTGCTGCGGGGAAACACAACTCTCTAGACATTTTGCTTCACTTTTGCTTTTTTTCTTTAACTGAGAAAGTCCTAATTTTTCTGCCCTGGGGATCCAAATTGAGGACATGGTGAAAGCCAACCCCACGGAGCTCCCTAAATGCCGGGGTGCCGGGGGCTCAGACCTGCGGGACAGCGCGGATGCCACACGGCACCGGAACCCTCCTGGAGGGCAAACCCCTGCCCTCTGCTACTTGGCCTTAAAGATCACCTGGAAAGGAAAAAGTTGGGATTTATACCCTTGTGGTGTGCTGAAAAAAGTCTGGATAGGGTTTGCCTTGAAAACAAGGATTTCCTTCCCTTTTTGGCATTAGTTATTTCAGTCCTGTCTACCTCTCCTGGAAGATCACAAATATCCTAGAGGATGTTGCACCGACAGATGAGGGGATAACTATTTCACATTAAAAAAAAAACAAACCAAAAACAACAACCCAACAAAAACTTAGAGGATGGATAGCAGAAGAAAAAGAAAAAAAAAAAAGGTAAAGATGCCTTATCTCTGCATGAGGGCCCAGCTCGTCTGGGTATTTCCATGGACTTCACCATGATAATATCTCAGTGTCCCCAAAGGATGGAAAAACAGACTTCAATCTTTATGTTCTGCTGCAGAGAATCACAGCAAGTAAAAGGGGGAAGACAGTTGCAGCACTTCTGATACTTCTACAAATCACCCACAACATGGGGTAGAACCACACAAAAAGGGTATAAATTAATTTTCCTTTTTCGAGTCATCTTTGACACTCACGCTAATTAAGCCTAGTCCAATGTGAATGCTAGTACAGAGCTAATGTACAGAATACCAGCGATAATTATCGGTACCTAACAGGATTTAAAGGTGAGTATACTCAGTACATTTATTAAAAAACACTATTACCAGAACGCCAGAGCTCTGACAGCAGTTACACAAAGCAGCCGTGCAGGTCTCTACGAGGACGGAGCCTTTAGCACAAGTCGCTATGATCATCTGAGCCTGTGACAGACAACTCCATCTTCTAATTTGTTTCCTAGAACACTGCTAATTGCTGATGTGAAATACATTTTAAAACAGAGATGGGTCTGATCCTGTGCGGTTGGGTACGTACAACACACCCCAGTGAAACTCAAAGCCCAAATTCCTAAAGAGAGAGCACAAGAAATTGTTGTCTTACATCAAATAACTATCATGCAAGCATACCACGACGGTTTTATATTGAGTACTTCAAAGTCAGCTGGTATAATTTAACTAGAAGTGAGCAATCTAATGGATTCTAGGGGTAGGGACAAAGGTTGTGCCAGTGACAACCACTTGATTACCAGGGAGAGCAGCACAGGGACACTCTGGGGGTCTAATGAGCTGTGGTACAGAGGAGCTTCTGCTCAGCAGCCTCACAGACCTGCATCTACACCTGGAATGTGCAGGATTCCTGTGGCAGGCTACACACCTTCACTTCATTTGCTCTGCTACCAGAATCTGAGCTCTTCTTCCTGAATGAACAATTCACTTATAGCCTGGCATACCATGGAGTGTTAAAAATAGCATTTTTTTTCCCCCCTGTTGCCTGTTGTCTCCTATGTCCCAGCATCAGCCCCATGCTCACAGCACCAAACCTTATGCTCTTCTCAATTTTCCAGCCACAGCCAGGCTGGGGTCACTCCTCCAGTATAACCCAACCACTCTGCTCCTTGTCTTTAAATATAAACTGACTGAAAGCCTCACGGTGCCTGCAGTTATCCTGCTTCTTTTGCAAACTCCAATGACTTATCCAAGAACTCTCTGCTACCATGATCTACTGGAGACAGGGAAGGTGGGGGAAGTCAGGGTATTTGCCAAGACTCCTGGACTTTTAAAACTCAGCCAGAGCAGCAAAAGGTTGCTCTGGCTGACACCAGTTACCTGTGGGTTCTCCTGGGTCTCTTGGGAAGAGAGGTAACACAGGTCTGCCTGTGCACACCCCAACAATCCTCCCTCAAGGACAGACCTAGGCAAAGTGGGAAGATGCTGTCCAGACCTCTGTGTCTACTCCTTCCCTTTCTGCTCATTATAAAAATCAAGACCTTTGAGTTTTTTCTTAGTAAAAAGGAAAGAAAACAGAACATACCCACAATATCAGCTGCTGAGGCACACTCTGGGATCTGGCAGACCTGCGAGCCCAGCTCAAGGCAGGAATTTGAACAGGAGGTGTTGCTTTACAGGAGAAATCTAGATGCCACATTACCCAGTATTCTGGGCTTGTTTCTCCCCTCAGACCAGACTTTGCAACCTGGACCTTGTGGCGTCCACCAGAGAAGTTCCATGAAAATCAACCTTTCCCCACCCAGAATTGGGTTTAATGAAACCATTGAATGGAACTCATTTGCTCAAAGGCTGAAGATGCAGACCTGGAAACCTTTAATCACCTTCTCCAACTAGACTTTAGTCTATCTTTTGCTCCCCAAGTGACAAATATCAATTGCAACCAAAGAAGAACTCTGGGGTATCTCTCTTCTCATTAAAAGCCTATTTTTTATCCTGCTGTTTGTCAATGTGTTCAGACATACTGGTGGTGCCCTAGCAAACCAGACTGATCACAGAATCAAAGAATGGATTTAGTTGGAAGGCATCATCTGGTCTAACCCCCTTTCTCTGCAGAATGTTGCTTTCCACCTCTCACAAACTGAAGAGCTACAGCCCTTCAGCTTCTCCTCCTCAAACTGGAGTTCAAGGTTGCTGATCTGCAATTCCCAGTGCTCTGATTAATACTTTAATTAAAAAAAAAAATAACCTGACATTAGGATGTCATCTAGTCATGGAGAATACTAAGCTGTTTTTTGACAGCCCTGTTTTTGTTAGTACTGTGAAGTATTTCAGTCCCAATCTTTTTTAAAACCCGTTGATACACCTGTTGCTCCTCCACTTGAATTTCCTACTTTGCTCCAGCATCTCTGCCTCACTTGAGTTTCAGAGGAAGAAGCCCCCAGCTCTGCAAAGCCTCTCCTGAACTGCTTCATTTTCAGATCATGGTTACCTGCCCTACCACATGTTTCTTCCAGTCTGATGCTCAAGAGTTGGACTTCTGTCCTTCGGTGGAATCTTCCTGAACTCCTCAAGTCCCTTCTTTTATAACTATTTTAAACAACAGTTTTAGAGTTGTTCGCTCTTTCATGACAGAGTTCTGCCTCACCTGGATGCCAGTAACCTTCCCAGCTATCTATGGTAAGTCTAAGGACTTCATTTTTCTGATCTTCTCCCCTGTAATATTTTGGAACACAAGACTCACTTTCAGTCCAGCACCTTCTACCCCTGAGAATGCTGAACCTGCGACTCAGTGACCCCCAGGTGGTCACTGCTACTTAAGAACTCAACAATAATTGTATCTTGAATCAGTTCTTATGTTTTAGTGCTAAACAAAGGCTAACTCTAGATCAGGCTGTTACAAGAGATATCCTTTAAGTAAATCAAGATGTTTGCTCACCAAAATGTTAGCCAGCTCCTTCCCAAACAATCTGGCTGGATAGCATGGTCATAATGGAACATCCTTTTTCTAACAGGTTTATGAAGATGCATGAGCCTAGTTTTCTCCCAAGGCTCATGAAATCCTCAACTTTCCTTTTGTGTGGAATAGAAAACTTACTAACACCTCCATGTCATTAAAATAGAGAATTTATATCCAACATAAAGTGGCTGTTTGGTCGTCAGTACTCCAATTTCCTCAGATTTTACAGCAACATTTTAGATGTAGTTGTCCTCCTTTATGACCTAACACACCTTCTACAATGGCAGGTAATTCAGTGTCTTATTGATTTCCATCACCCCCACCATGTTTCAATCAGACCAGCTGTGCTGAGGCCTTTTTTCACCACTGAGCAGTCTACAAGCACTGTTTTTGTCTCCTATTTCCACGCTGCTGTGCAGATGTGCTCATTCCTTATCCAGCCCAGTCCCTCCCATGCACACAGCTCTGCTCCCAGCCCCACAGCCATGCTCAGCCTGTCCTCCCCAAACCCTGCCCACCTCCCCTGCCATCATTCTGGGGATGCCTGGGTGAGGTGGACGTGCTGTGAAGTCACAGCTCCTCATGTCACTTCCCTGTCACAGCCTTTTTCCAGGCACACACACTGACTTTAGGAAGAGGTACTGCCATGTCCTAAATTTTGTCTCCTTCCTGGACACCCAATTTAGCTCCCCAGGTACCTCAGCTTCAAGGACAGCCTCAGGCTTGCCCCAAGCACTCTGAGACCTTTCAAGGTCTATGTGTCCAACCAACAGGGAAATAGTTTGATGGATCTCCTAATCACTGGGAGCTTGTATTTCTTATCACCAAATCCTCTGCCATTCAAACCTCCCACAGCTGCTTCACCAGAACACAAATCAACTCCTCAACCAAGGCTTTGGTTATAAATCACCCCTTTAATCCCATCCAGTTTCAACTCTTCACAAATACAAGGCAGGGCAGCCAGTGCTGTGGTGGGAATGAGCCCTGACCATCCGCAGAGGATTTGATGCCATCTCTCCTCCAGCAGCTCAGCAGCTCTGGCCTCAGGATGCTTTCTGGAGCCTGGAATGCCCCCACTTGTTGCTCCATATCGTATTTCATCAGCAGATAATCACTCGTAAAGCGTGTCCTCTCTGCACTCTTGTGTGCAATTCTTTGTGCAATTAAGCCAATGTACTTTGATTCCCATAATTAAGCTAGGAATTTTACTTTATGACCATATAAAGTCCATCTTTAAACTAAAAATAGACTGACCGTTAACAGATTCTTTTTTTAAAATTACTTTAAACTGCCAATTAGAGACTTGCACTGGACAAGATAAGTTACATATGGCCTTGCAGAAGCCTGCAAGGACTCATTTTCCAGGACTTTTATTGACAGGTGAAGCTCAGAAGCTGACTTTTTTTTTTTTTTTGAGACAGAATGAGCCTCTGATCACGGCAGATCTATCCACAAACCAAACTGTTCGCATGCATGAAAGCAGAGATGGCTTTTACATGAATTTGCAGTGCTTAGTTCAGAGTTATTAATGACAGAAAATAATTCAAAGCCTTTAGTCCCGACTTCGCTCAGACCTGCCTGGTTGCCCTTCAGCAGCCCCTGGCAACAGTGAACCTACTGTCATTTATTATTTAAATAAAACAATCTTTTTAATAAAAAGATATTCTGACCCCATTTAAACTCTGTACCTGACAAGACACTGGCTTCTTTCCTTCACCTCTGGTGCTGCTCACACAGCATTTTTTTTAAGCTGACCTGCCCACACAGCTCCTGATAAGCCAATGCTACATTGCCAGCTCTCCTCAACATCACTCGAGTGGGAGGTTTAAATACCAGATTTCACAAACCCCTTTCTCCATGATTCCTAGCCCTGGCATTTCTTGAAGTATTGACAGATCGGCAAGCCTTCCCAGCTCGCCGAAAAGTGAGCCAGCTGGACCTGCTTCTGCTGGGCTGATGCAGAGAGAAGAGCTGGTCCTTGAAATCCCAGCACTCACCTCTCGACCCCCGGGTGAGTTCTGAGGAGCCTGGACCGGCTGACACCCACGTGCCGATGCAGACTCACTCCCCAGGAGCTGCTGGTCTGAGCTCCCCTGCCCATATGAGATGCCTGGGCAAAAGGTGAGCCCAGGCAAGTTCCAAACCTCAGGAGACTGCGGGCAATAGAGCCAGCAGCCTACATCATGCTCACTATTGTGCAACCAGGATGGGGCACGGAGAAATAAAGTGCATTCCCTAGGGAGACACTAGAGCAAGAGCAGGCTGGGAGACAGAAACACCCAATCTGAGGTGGCTGCCTTTCAAAGGACAGTGCTGCTCCCAGACATCACAACAGACAGGTCCTGCCCAATGCACAACCACTGTCCTGCCCTCTGACAGCCACCTTTCTACCCAGAGTGAGAACAAACCCCCCCAAACCTCTAATGTCCCGACCTCGATGGGCATACAGCAATCTGAGCCCAAGTCACACATCAAGTTGCTCACCAGTAACAGAAAAAACGACCACTGCTCATTTACTGACTCTCAACTCCCAGCAACAGAAACTACCCAGGCCTGTATGATATGGACACAGCCTCCTCCAGCCTCATCTCAACACCAGCCACATCAGCACACACCACGCTGGGGGGGTCAGCCCCGCAGCAGAGCCCCCACAGCCACCCCAAAACACCCCATGCCAATGCTGGCCCGTGCATCAGTGCAGAGCAGGTGGGGGTGATGTCCGAGAGCCCAGGCTCAGCTCCCAGCCCTTCCTGCAGATGTGACAGTACCACGTCCCAGCCCAAAGCACTGATGTGTGTCAGTCAGTGAGACAGGATCTCTCACACCAAGGCTGCACCCGCGGGGCTGCTGCTCGGTGTCTGCTCCGTGTTCGGGAACAGCCAAAGCCGCCGCGGTCAGCACGGGCACGGCGCTCCAGATGCAGCTTGAGAGCCACTTTCACAACCAATTCTCCATTGAAATCAACATCATGACTGGGATGACATTTCAACACAAGGAGGTTTTTCCCAGAAAGCTGTCTAAATCTCTCCAAGTCATGCACTTGCTGTCCCAGTGGCATGCGCTGGATCAGCTCCCACAACAGCCATCTCCCTCCAAGGTCCCTCCAGCCAAGAGGGGCACATCCTTCCTTGCTGCAGATGTAAATCCACACCTCTCACTTCTCCAATCTCAAACAGAAAGAATGAAGCTAGTTTTTCTTGCTCCCTGCATATTTCAAGATAGTGTTTCAAGAAAAAAATGCTTCAATGCCACAGCCAGGGAGACTCAGCAGAAACTCCCACTGCCAGTGTTGTAGCCAATCCTCTTTGCACTTCAGTCTGCTACGTGGCCTAAGACTCAGAAAGGGCTAAGGTGTGTATTTTTGCAAAGCTGACACCAGGATGGACAGCAAACCAATTGATCACTGACAAAGCCAAGGAATTGTCTGAGTTAGGACAGTTCCAGCTGGGGAGATCCAGCAGATTCCTGCTCAAACCAAACACGCTCCCAGCTGATGGCTGATCCAGAAAGGAGCAGAGGTTCACCACGTCATGAACTCAAGCCTCAAGAGGAGGTGTGGAAATGGTTGGGGTCACCAAGCTCAACAGCAAAGTAGTCCCTGCCCAGGACCTGACAGCTACGTCGCCTGTCTTTTGGATATTTCACTCTCATGCGAGCTCTAGCTTGGCCTGATAAACCTAAAATGCCCACTGATTGATAAAACTTGTCTTAGTTAAACCCAAACTGTATCAGGTCTTGTGCTCTTAGACTGCTCCAAGGTACATTACACAGGGACAGCAGAACTTCCACATCCAACTTGAGCTGCAGAGATACTGCCACAGCCCAGGTGATGTCTGGTCACCCAAAACAAGGCAACACCCACACGCAGGCAAAATCTATGGCCAGCCTGAGCAGGGCTCCATCTTGGCTGGCCATGGTGCCTTCCAGAGCAAAAAGCTCAGGACCACATCTCTGAGCTCTGCGTGAAGGAGCGCCAGCAGTATCGATCTGCAGAGGGACAGTGAAGCATTGTTTGGGATATCCAGCCATGCATTCTGTCTTGTTTTAATCAGTCAACATTCAAAAGACAGATAGTGGGGCCAAAAGTCCTCTATCTTTATCTTTTTTCACTTAATCTCCAGCTGACATTTTTCCATGAAAACACGCCTCGTTTCTTGCTGTATGACTTCAACTCTCCCTCTCCTGTGATATTTTGCCTCAAACAGGCTACACAACCAGTTACTACTTTTATAGAGGTGGGAGTAACATGCTTTGACTCTTCCAAAACACAAAATGCTTATCTGGCTTCAGCCACTAAACTGCAACGATGGGGATCAGCAGAGCTACCCCAGCTGGGGATCTCAGCACCCGCTGCTCCATGATCCCTTGGGACCAGCTGCCTGACACCCCTCAGCTGCTTGTGGCAAAGAGCCACTGTCATCAGGCTCCCACCGGCTTCTCTAAGTGCCACATCTGTGCTGATGCTGAAGCACTTGCATGGCAGCCCAGGTGTACCATGGCCATCCATCGCTGCCACATCCCATCTCCCGCCTTGCTCCAAAAGCCTTTCCCCACCCTGCAGACAGACAACACCTTTGCTGTGGCTGCAGGGAGCTCCTCCTCTGGACAAACTCTTCTCACTCAGCCTGAGTCTGCCAGCTCAGGAAATGCCTTTGTTAGTGACAGCACCACGCCTGCCCAAACACCAACCCGCTCATCCTTTCCCTTCCAATGTACTCCTCCAGCAGCAGCTTCTATGCCAGCCAAATTGCAGTAAAACATCCAGAATGCCATTGCACAAGTAACACTGTGAAACCCCTGCAAATGGATGATTTGGCCTTCTCTCTGCTATCTGCAGCTCTTCTGCACTAACAACAAGCAACACACAGCCCAGCAAAGCCTCGTGGCCCACTTGTAATTCATAAGAAGTGGGATGGTCGTGGACCCTGATGTCAGCTGCCTTTCTCCCAGACTGCAGCGCTGCTGACACACAGTCCCATCAGGAACTGAAATGCTTTGGAAAGATAACAAGCAAAGAAGGAGAGGCAGGCTAAGAGAAACTCCCAGAGCGGACCCAGGACCATCTGGCACAAGCAGGAGGGAAGGCAGGCTCTGCTGGGAGCAGAGCAGAGCAGGCAGCCCGGCTCCAGCTGCGGAGCTTCCGGAGAGCTGCCACGCCAGAGGAGCATCCTTCCTGCACCATCACCCTCGGCTGGCCCAACACAACACGCACCACTTCAGAGAAAAAAAGAAATCCCCGTGAACTTCAGGCCCAAAGATTAGGCTCTGGGGAATACGAGCTTTTAAAAAAGGTGATAGTTTTGGAAGTCCATTTATATTAACCTTAACTAGCTTTGAACTCTATATACGTATCTCCTTGCCACGCTCACAACCCACGCACATTTTGTGGTGCCAGCGAGCTAAATCATGTGCAAGTGAGCAGAGTAAAAGGAACCATAAAAAAATAAAAGCTCTGGGCAGAAACTCTCTTTCATTGTTGCAAGTGGCAAAGGAGATGGCAACAGCAGAAGGAATCAGGAATAAAAATGGAACTCGCTTGTTTACCTTGTCGGTTTTGTCAAAACATTGTGACAACGCTTTGCGTGCAGCCCGTTTCTCTGTTCTGCCACCAAAAATTCAGAGCCCTTCACCTTTCTTCATGCATTACAGGAGAAAGCCAAGAAGAGTAAAAGTTTCAGGGAGAGAAATGAGTGTGCAAAAGATATAAAAAAGGCCCAGCATGAGAATTTCAAACTGCTGGGCTCCTCTTCCAAAAAGTCCAAACACCACCAGGAACAGTGACCCTCCAGCTGCACAGGCTGAGTTAACAAGGAGCAGGCAGCCAACGAAGGAGGAGAGTAAGACAATAAAGGGAAAGTTTGGGTAAGCCTGAAAAAAAAAAAAAAAAAAAAAAAAAAAAAAAAAAAAAAGCCAGAAAAAAAAAGCCAGAAAAAAAAAGCTGCAAACTGGGTTTCTAAAAAAGAAAAATTCTTGACAGTGTCTTTTTTAAAAGAGAAACTCACAGTGCTTCAGGCAGAGCCCTACCTCTCCAAAAGCTACCCAATCCAGTAGGAAGCAGCAGGTTTTTGAAGGAGCAAATTGCACAGCTGTGGAAGATTTTGCCTTTACTGCCTTCTTTCCAACTCACCTAAGAGAGACTCCTGGAGGACTAGCAAAACTGAGGAAATTGGTTGGTTCTAGTTGTACTTTTGAATTTTCGTGCTTGATGAGCGCCCCTAAAATGTAAATCTGTTTTAGCATTCTTGTACATTAATGTCATCGTTCTCCCTGCTGACTCCCACAACTTCTGCCACAGACAAGTCAATCAGATTTGGTATATGCCCTGGGACAGGGAAGGGGAGGGCTGGGTTTAAAGCAAACAAGCAACCAAAAAATAATGTCAGTGCTTTGCAAGGTGTTGGATCCAAGCTCGGTGGATCTGCTGAAGTCTTCGATCCAAAACACTGAGCAATTTTACTTTAAAAAATCAAACGAAAAAAGACTTTGACTTGTTGAACTTAGAGAAAAGCAAGTGGCAGACCTCGGAGGAAGGGAGACAGCATGTGAGGGTGCAAAAACATCATGTGCTGTAGTTCACCATTTTAGAAGAAATCAGAGTTTTGCTTTGGTTGGTTTTGGTTTTTTTCTGAAGTGCCAGGGAAAGGCGCTGCCCAAAGGGCGACTTTAGAGTTTACGGGCGCCAAGGTGGAAGCGTGAGGTGAAGACATGCCAAAAACGTCAGGTTTGCATAAACCCTTCTGGAAAAAGTGCACCGTGTTTTCAGGAAAAATGCATATCTACCAAATCTCCACTGACCAGGGCCACTTGTGCACACAAAGTTGCATCAATTGGCAGCATCAATGCTGACATTTCTGCCTTCTCCTTCCACCCCCCTCCCCAATTTTTTTTTTCCTTGGGAGACATACAGCGCCACTGCATTAGAACGTACAAGAAATGAAAACAGTGAGTACGACTGATATAGATCCATTGACTTTTTATTACAAATGTACTTGATCACTTGGCTTCAAAAAAGTTTAAATCAACCCCTATTTTTCTGTACGCCAGTACAAAGTAAAATCTATTTTACAAATTAAATACCTAAAAATTTGACAAAAATATTAAAGTTTGATGGAAAAAACAGTTATAAAAATCTTAAATCCCCTTTTAAGAAGATAAGAGATAACATTCCCTCCCAACCCCCACAGTCCTGTTATACAATATTAATAGTCATTTTTTTAGAATAGGTAGGTATGTTATATCTTGCTGTTAGCATACAAGTCACTCTAATAGCTTTATCTGTATATACTCCAGTTAGTGCATGAATGTCATCTGATTGAATATAATCAACTATCTTTAACTGATCCCTAATTTACATTTCATAGCTTGCATAGTTTGAAGGGACAAAGGTTACACTACAGCTAATCATAAAAAAAGGTGGTTACAGTGCTATTTTTAAAGGCATCAAAGTAATTGCTCCCAAAAGAAACACCCAAACCCTAAACAAAACAAAACAACAACAACAAAAAAAAAGAAGTTACCGGTCGGCTCTGAGCAGGGGTTAAATCCCCGGCAGCAGCTCTGCCTGGCTCCCGGGGTGGGCTCAGCGCCCGCCCGCTGCCCCCGGGGCAGCCCCTCCGCGTTCCCGCAGTCCCGGGACAGGTCGGGAACCGCTCTCCCGGCAGCGCTACGCCCAGCGCATTTCAACCCCTGCGAGGGATACGCACAAAGTGACACTGTCAAGTATTTCTTTCCTTTTTT
>VZTB01010319.1:152231-169028 GCA_013397245.1 Thryothorus ludovicianus | reverse complement strand
CTGGCGGCGCCGGGCAGAGCCGCCGGCTTCGTGCTCCCCGCAGGGAACCGTACGGGAGAACGATCGGCGGCGGGCCCTCCGCCCGGGTGGGATGCCCGGGATGCCCGCGTGGGATACGGGATATGTGTTTATTCGGGGTTGATAACGAAGTTAATTAACAGGCTTATGGCGTGGCGCGGGGCTTGGAGGCTCGGGAGCACAGCGGGGATGGGGACCGGGGGGGATCGGGCGTCCCTCCCCCCGCAGCGGGGAGTTGGAGGTGGGGCTTGGAGGTGGGATTTTGGAGGTTTGGAGGTGGATTTTGGAGGTTAGGGGGTGGGTTTTTAAGGAGATGCTTTAGCATCTAAACCTTGTTTCCAAACCCTCAATTTTAAGCCAGCTCCAGTCCAAGAAAGGATGTTTTCTCCTGATGCTGCAGGTGAGGAAGTGAACTGGCAGGATTGCTCTGGGTAGAATTCACTTCCCTGCCGGCTGCTTGCAGGACTGCTGGCTCCTGTGGAAGGCAGGGATGTACCTCTAGCATCCCAAAAACCCTGCAGGTGCTGCACAAGGAGTGGTGCTATGAGGTGAATTTTGGGGTGGCCTGCGGAATGTGCTTGCATGCACATGGCTTTCCCGAGGAGAAAGGGAGTGAACTGCTGAGACATTCTTGTTTCGTTTGAGGATGCTCAGGTATCACAGGAGGAACCCCCGGCCTGCCGCGTGGCTGTGGTTACAGCCGTGGTGATGGCGACTCCATGGGTAATAAAAAGAACACACAGAGAAACAGTTTCCTTTTGCCACAGAAACAATATTTCAGCACTGGCTGAGCTGCTGCTTGCTCGGCTGCAGCAAAGCCCCGAGCCCTGGGAATGTGCGGTGCCCTCCGTGGATGCTGTGTTGGATTTTCAGCCTACCTGAACCGTCCTGGGTGTTTCTTGGCGTGGGAATTGTGTGTCCATGCTGGCATTGCCACTCTGCCCCCACGGCAGGCTGCAGGCTGGTGCTTTGACAACCCCTCTCTTGATTTGCTCTTTTTATCCTCAAATCAAATGACATTCAACAACCTAACCGAGGCCTGTCCATGCAGCTTGTTGCTGTCACCCCAGCTGTCCTTGTGGATGAACCCCTGCTTTATCCATGTGGTAGAACTGGGAAGAGCATAAGGAGTTGGGTTTGTGCCCTGGAGGCGCGTGGCTGGTCTGTCTCTGGCTGGGCTGCAGTGAAAATTGCTGGTGCTGAGGATGCTGGCCAGCAGCAGAGGTTATTTTTCCAACACTGGCCAGTGGGGCTGTTTTGGGAGTGGATGTGCTCCAAGTGGATACCAGCAATCCCAGGAACAACCTGCCACTGTCGGTGCTTTGCTGGGATGATGTTTCATGGGATTCTGCTTGCCCAGCACCATTCAGTGCTGGAAGTCACAGCCACTCCCTAATGCTCTGATTTTGTGCCTGAATTTGGTTTGAATGAGGCAATTGCTTATTGAAGTGAACAGAACAAAGGGAAAAAAACTGTTTTTCTTCCCAAAAGTGAATATTTTCAATGGGAGCTCCACCACACAGCCCATCCTGGGGACCCACAGGAACTTGAACTGGTTTACCCAGTGCTGAAACAAGATCATGTGGCCAAAGCAAGCTTGGGATGGCTGCTGAAGGAGGCAAGATGCAAAATAAGATGGACCAGGGTGATGGATAAGTGTAGGAGCCAGGGGAGTCTCTTCATACATTGTCCAGGCTTGGCCTTGTACAGGCCAAAGATTGGATTGGGATCGTGCAGGGAATTCCTGGCCACATGCTGCCCATCCTGGCTCTTGCAGTCCCATCTGTGTCTCCCATGTGGTTATCAGGCTGCACCCTGCACTGCCTCTGTGGCTTCTGCTGAAACCCATCCCAGACCTCTTTGCTCTGAAATTCAGAAATCTTTTCATCTCCAAGCAACTCTCAGCTTGGAGATTTCACAGGATTTTCTGAGTTTGCAGGAGTTTCTCCCCCTGCATGTGTCTCTCAGTAGCAATTATACCCCCTTCAGCCCTGTTCTGATAGCCTGAATGAGACCAATTGAGGTAGCTTCCTCTCATAAGATAATCCTCTTTTCTTTGACTGTTGTAGTCATTTTCACATCAGTTTCAGTTCCTCAGAAAGACAAGGAAAAAGGTTTTCAGAGTTGTGACTGGGATTTCAGGCTTAAGATCAATGGGCCTTTTGTTTTGAAATCCAATTCAGTGGGCTTTTAAGAACGTATCTGATCATTACTGCAAGCATCTCGAAGTTTGGAGCCCCAGCCTGTTATTCAGCTATGAAACAACAACTCCGCTGACTCCAAGAACTTGTACAAACATTTATAATCAACAGGAGGGAAGCTAAGAGCCATTCAAACAACAGATAAGATTAGTAACTGAAATGGCTGGGCTGCAATTGTTATTGTGCAAATCAAAGAAAAGGCTGTCACACACGGAGGATGTTGCCAAGCAAGATTCATTTGAGTCGCCGAGTCATTCTTCTCTCATCCGCTGTCCGAATTCTCCTGCAGTCTTCCCAGACCTACCCAGGCTGAGCTGGGTGATCTGCTGGGTTACGAGGTGACTGAGTTTAGACTTTTTTCCAGGTTGTGTCAGATATTTCCCCTGGTGCCATTCTTGTCCAGCACCCCCACCATGGGAAAGGGAACATATTCTGGTTCAGAGAACTTCCTGTGCCGTGATGGGAGTTGGAGCACTGAAGCATTCAGAGCCAAGTTGCTGTTGCTGTCTCTGAGATGCAGAGCACTCAGAAGGCTTTTCCAGCCAAGGGGGGATGCCTGAGGTGGCTGAAAGCTCAGACCAGCCCCTGAACTGGAACAGGATGTTGAGAGCTCCCTTTGCTTTCCTTCTAGGTCCTCCTTGGAGCGTGCCTTTGGACACAGGAGTTCAGCAGGGCTCGTCCACTGTCGTGAGGCGTTGGTTACCCCGTGAACAAGCCCCATCGTGTGCAGCAAAGAAGAAACCAGCACACAGCATATGAAAGTCATTTGGGAAGATGGGGATGATGAGCGGCACACACAATAGCATTGCTATTAGGATCTGTCGATCCTAATTAAAGAAATACTTCTCAATGAAAATTATTTATAAAAAGAAATCACAGTGACCCTAAATCAAATTATTTGTGAATGGTTTTTAGTCTCCCAGATCAGTTAAAACTCCTGTGTTAGTCACTGGACGTCATCCAAGCTACATGCTGAATGAATAACATCCCTGCCAAATTTCATTTTTTTTCACCCTCACCCAGTTTGGCACAGGACAGTTAAAGTCATTTTTCTAAATATCTTTCAGAACATCAAGCAACTGTAAAATAACAATGGGAAAGCTTGGCCACAGACAACTGCAGCCCTCCGGTTGGAACCGCTTCTCTCCAAGAAAGCCACTCCACTCTGATGATCTGTTTTGGGGGAGCACTGAGGCAAGGATTCCTCCACGGGGGTACTGGAGGGTCACTGCCCGAGGGGTGACTCTGCCAGGGAGCCTGGCTTCCAGTGTTCCAGAGCGGGGCATGCCAGGATCCAGACTGGGTACAGGGTTTGTGTCTTTTTGGCCACCTGCTAGAGGGTGACATCCCGAGGACATATCAGCCATTCCTTGCCCACGGTGGCAGTTTCCATGGTGAGCTGTAACGACGCCTCTTTTGCTCACTCTTCTGAAGAAAAAAAAAAAAACAAACAAAAAAGAAAGAAATAAATAAGGAATCAGTGACTGCACAATGGCAGAACAAGTTCTTTCTTCTTGTGTCTGCAAAGATAAAGTGCTAATTCTTCTAAGCACTATGTGATGTCCTATCCAAGTGAATTAAGTTTGGGATTGTTTTCTTGATGGCTTGTTCTAACTCCAGGGTCCTTTCTCTTCTTCTTTGACTGGCCTGCATGTCCCCCACTGCCCTTTTCTCAGCTGGCTTCCCCCTCATTTGTTCTTTCTGACCATGGAGGACTCTGTGGTGTTGTCACCTGCAGAGAGCGAGGACCCTCCCCAGTTCTTGGCTCTCAGAGACATTAAGAGGGACGCGTGGTTCTCCAGCTCCCTACAAAATCAAGGAATTGTTGGCTGCTCTTCTGTTGAAAGCTAGCAACAAATGGCCACCAAATTTGAATCTTGCTAGTTTTCATTGAGAATGGTTTATAAACCCAGGGCTCTCTGCTCCTTGTCTCCTAAGGAGGAGTAAGGACTAGAGCCCAGCATCATGTGCAACACTTAGCAAAGGCTGTGTCACCCATGTATGTGACTGCCTGTTTCCCAGTAGCCAGGTGGCTTCTTAAAAAAAAAATGAACTGGTGTGGTGCCTGAGTGGGCCTCCTTCTTCCCTTCCATATTCCCATGACCATGGCATTTTCTGGGAAGGTGCTGTGTCCACTGGGATGTCCAGGAAGGTGGGCGTAGCTGGCTCACAGGCACAGCTGCTGGCTCCTGGTGACCAGCTGGTTCAACCTTTTATTAAGATGACAGCACCTCCTGTGGTTTTGCTGTTTGATTCCTCTCTTCCAATTTTTTTTTTTTTTATTCCTTTGTTTTCACACTGCCTTGCTGCTGTCTCCAGAGCTGTGCCCAGATGCTCCTGTTGTTCCTCCAGCCATGACTGCTGGTTCTGGACTTGCACAGCCATGCAGCAAGGCAGCTGACACCCTCTCTGGTCTTGTTTCCCTTCTGGGCTTATGGACACGCTGGGGGTTGTGGGCTGTGTGTCCATCCCCTCAAGGCACATTTTTGGGAAGTGTGCTTTAGAAAGCACTGGCTGGCATTGTCTGCAGCTCTGGGTTTCCCAGCTTTGCCTGATAGAGGTGCATCCCCCTCCTGTGCCACAATGCCTGCTTTATCCTGCCATTAATTTATAGCCTCTAAAGCTGTTGGATCACACCAGGTGGGGTCCCAAATGTGTCCAAGAGCAACCCAGCTGGTGCAGGCTCCCAGAGGAGAAAAGGGTGGGAGAAGGCAGAGAGAAGCCTTGGCACTAGAGACTCGGTGTGAGTGTGCCTCGGACCTCCACACCTCCTCTTCCAGCCAGGAGAGTTTTCTGGCCATTTGTAACTTCTGGTTTTGAGGTCAATACTCCAGCCCTTCCCCAATGCAGCTTTCTGCAGGCTGGGATTCTTTCACAGATTACTTTAAACCCCTTTTCCTTAAAAAGTATGTGAGGATGCTGGAATAGATCTTTTGCAATCTGTTCCCAGGGAGCAAGCTGGCTCATAGAGCTGGGGTGAAATGGGCTGACTACCTCNATCTGTTCCCAGGGAGCAAGCTGGGGTGAAATGGGCTATCTTCATGTGGGGCCAAAGAAACCCCAAACACGAGGACAAGAAGGAAGATACAGAACAAATCAGAACAGTTTTGAAATGAGATTTAGAACAAATCACAGTTTACCACTTTTCCATCCAAGAAAAGGATGCTTTGCCTTTTTCTTTTCCCCAAAGTTTTCCTCTGAAGATGCTGTCCTGACTGTTGCCACTCTGGGAGGACACAGTGAGTCCTCAGCTCTCAGGTGGGCTGGCTGCTGCCAGCATGACACAGTGCTGTGCTTTGTCCCCACAGAGCAGCTCAGCACCATCATCCACTTGCTCACTCCCTTCTGATCCCTCTGATGGGATGAGAGAGAGAACCAGAAGGATAGAAGTGAGGAAAATTTGGCAGATGAGATAAAGACAGTTTAATAGGGAAAGCAAAAACTGCATGCACCAGCAAAGCAAAGCAAGGAATCCATTCCCCACCTGGCATTGCAGGCAGATGTTCAGGCACCCCCAGGACAGCAGAGCTCCATGGTCTGGGATATCCCTTGGGTCAGTGAGGGTCAGCTGTCCTGGTTGTGTCCCCTCCCAGCTCCTTGTGTACCCCCAACCTGCTCACTGGTGGGGTGATATGAGAAACAGAAAAGGCCTTGGCTCTGTGTACGCCCTGCTCAGCAACAACAAAAACATCTCTATGTTATCACCCATGTTTTCAGCACAAATCCAAAGCACAGCCCAGTTGCAGCTAATGGGAAGAAAATTAACTCTGCCCCAGCCAAAACCAGCACACAGAATCCCAGCTCCCCATCCTCTGTGGGGTTTGGTTCACGTGGCTCTGGAAGGAAAAGTCTCCCAAAGCTCACACAATGAAGAGCAAACTCCAGCTGTGCAGATGGAGCTGTGCAGTACAGACCATTGCTGGATTGCAAGTAGCTGATGTTCCTATGGTGGAACCTCTTGCTGCATCCAGAGAATTGTCCCCCTGGACCCTGCACCCACCTAGTGATTTTAGTGCCCCTGCTTTTGAAGCCTTTTTTCCTGTGATGGTAAACTGCAGCCACAAGGCTAATGGGTGTATTCAAGGCTTGTTCTAGCAGTGTTAAGCTCATTGTAGAAGCTCAGGACCTGCCTTTTGGCTCCTGGGGGCAAATGTGTGTGTGTGTGGGTGCAGCCCTGCAGGCACACCTGCTACCTAAAGCAGAAATTTCAAGGATGCTACATAAACATCCCTAACTGAAGGGAAGCAGAGGCACTGGAGCTTAATTTAAACTCTTCCAACTCCCTTCCCTCCCAATTCTAAGATAAATGGACAAAAACATGCCTTGGAAGCTCTTGTGGAGCCCAGCCAGAGATGAGCAGGAAGGAGCCAAAGGCATTTCTACAGCTTGTCTTGCTGTGCAGGAGCCTTGGAGAGGTGTTTATAAACACCTTTTCTGCTCACAGTGCTCTTGGCCCCTCTCTGGCTCGTGGCCAGGCATGGCCCTGGTCCAGGCTTGTTTTGAAGTGTTTCATCCCCTGTGCTTTGTAGAGCTGCCTTGGTGCTGAGGCTGAGCAGGGATTTGCCCTGGGAGCAGGTCCATGCTCTCCAGAGGGGACAGGAGCTGTGCAGATCCAGGAGACAGGAACTGCCCCCTTCAAAACTATTCCTGGAGGTGGGTCTGAGTTTTCACACCGGCCCTGTGCTTGGTTTTGCTCTGTCTGAGACAGGTGATGTGTCCCATGAGTTGATCTTTCTCCAGAAGGCTGGGCCCTCAGGTGGGACACAGATCCCACAGCCCTGTGGGATGGGCTCAGATCCAAGCAGGGCACTCTCTGCTCTTCCCAGTGCTGCTGGAGTTGGTGCTAATGCTGTTGGCAGTCACATCATCAGGACAGGAATCTGGTTGGGTCCCTGGGATGAAAACACTTGGTTGACTGTAAACAAACCTATTTACACAGATCCTTCAGTACAGACCCTGGAGAATGTGGGAGCTTTGGTCCAGAAGAATTTATGGCTTGTAACTTCTAAACTCCTCATTATGCAAACATGAGAACAACCAAGGCATCTCATCTCACCACAGCCAGTTGCTGTGGTGGCAAACAAAGCCTGTTTAGAGGAGAGACAAGATGATCTCTGAGTATGATTTGGTGGGGTGAGGGGTAACAGGATGAGTGTTTGAAGCCATTCTTCAGGGATTGCAGCACTGCCTGTTGCCCTGTCCTTCTGTGGCCCAGCCAGATGTCCTGCCCCACACTTGGGAGGAGGCATCCACTGGACTCCAGTCCTTGCCTTTTCCAGGAGGATAAAGCTGTTCTTTAAGCCAGACTCCAGTGCCTTCCCTGGTAGGAAGTCACAGCTCTCCTTCAAGGAGGACAAAAGTCTCAGCTGTGCTGATACATGGAGGTATGGCCAGCTTTGCAATCCTCCTGTGAGAGGGGGGCTGCAGGTGGAGGTGGGTGTGATCCCTCTCTTTAAAGTCTGTCATTTTCTGGACCTTGAGGAAGAGAAAAGCCAACTTGACTTCTCATTTTTAGCTTTACCAAGAAGAAAAGGGACTGTGGTGAGGGGATTATCAGCAGGGTCACTTGTCATTCACAAGGTGGTGGGGTTGATTCCTGCCAGCCCTGAGGTGATGAGAGGCCCAGCTCACAACTGCAGAGCCCTGTGAGCCTGTCCTGGATGCTGTGACAAGGAGTCAGGCACTGTTCCTGTTCTGTGAGTGACTTTCTATGGGCAGCCTTAAGAAATGCTGTACTGTAGCAAGGGAATGTCTCAAAGTATCAAAGTTTATTTAGTAATAATTTAACATTTGCCCATATCTCTTTCAGAGTTGCTCTGGGGGTATTTTCTGGAGCATCAGTGTGGCCTTGGGTGGGATTTCTTTCTGTCCTGTGAGACCTGTCTGGAATTTGAAAACCTGGGATTCCTGCTCTCTGCTCTCTTGGCTTATCCGGAGATTACCAGCTCAAAAAAGTTGTCCCATAGCTCATCTCAATGTTTTGGATTTTGCTGAAGAGGTGTTTAATTGAAAACCTCTTAGTCCATACCATAAGTCAGACCCTTACCATGGAGACAATGTCTTTTTACTTTTCCCTCAAAGATGCCATGAGTAAAATGATGAAGGTACTGAATTCTTCCATGCTCTGGTTTCTCACAGAGCAAATTGGCTGCAGAGTCCACTCTGGCTTGATGTCAGAGGGGAAACAGCTTCACTTTTATGAGGAAATTCCTTGGTCTGCTTTTAGAAACACAAGTCCCAGCTGGGGCTGTGCAATAGCCCTGCAGTGGACTGAAGGAGCACAGTAGACTGAATCACACCAGGAGGAGGAGAAAACCTCAGCTCCCCTAAATCCTGCTGCTGTGGAGAGCAGGAATTGCCTGGTGCCAATGCAGAAGGCACCCAGCACAGCAAGTAATCCTTCTCCCTCCCCAGGAACCATTAGGGGGGCTTCAGCCTCTCACAATGTCTAGATAGAGGAGCTGGTTTGAGGATATTTCTTATGGGAATATTTTGGGAACTCATTAAAAAGAGAATTATAGACCAGCCCTGGTGTGATTGAGATAACGTGGTGTGTAAGTGTGCAGGAAACATGAACATCCTCTCAATAATTAAATTCAATTAATTGTTTTACAGCTGCTCAGCAAATACCATGAGGTTCAGGTGGGGAGATGCAGTGCTGAGATTCCACAAGGTTTGGATGGAGTAGGGAAGAGATTGTGGTTTGTGGAGCACCTGGTTTGTGTCGGAGAGGAAAATATTTACAAACCAGAAGCATTAGCAAACTGGCTTTGCTGGAGACTTGTGGGTCAGTCTTCAGCCAGCACAGAAGCCATGGACCCTTGTTCTGGGAAAAGCAGTGCAGAGGGCTGGGAAGGGAAGGGGCTCCAGCCTCTGTGAGAGGGGGTGAATTCTGCATCTCAGTATGAAATGCATGACAGCAAATGGCATAATAAACAGCTGCCTTAATAAGACAGAATAAAAAGAAGGATATATAATAGCTTGAGGAACCAAAAAAGGAAGAACTTCTCTCTGGGGAAGGGATATGTGCAGCACTGGGGGAAATCCATCCTGGGTCCATCCAATGCTGCACCAGTGAAGGGTGCTCTGCATCCGAAGGGGCATAAGGCTTGCCCTTGATACTTCCCTTTTTACTCTGCCTTGTTGGGCGTTTCTCACTGAGGCTGGACACCCCCACACCACCTCCTCCCCCATCCAGTCAAGGGAGCGTCCCCGAGGAAATGGGTGTGCACAGGGCTTGTTGGGGGACAAGGGACAGACTGCTCCCCTCAGATCAGAGCCAAGGCTCCTGCTGCCTCCCTGGCCATCCCCAGCCTGGGGAAACAAGAGGGTTGTGCCAGACCCCTGCTCTGATGTGCCTCACTCAGGTCCCCATTGCTTCCCTGCATGGAGAAGCAGTGACACCTGGAAGGGGAGCACACAGTGCTGTGTGTTGTGTCATGGGCAGCCAGCATTATCCCACTAGCTGGGGCTCAGAAACTGCCATGCCAGACTAGTTAGAGCTCCCAAATCCCAGGGTCTCAGGGTCCTGGAGGGGGCAGTGGGATGGGAGCCCTGGGATGCTCCTGGCTGGTGCCTGCTTGCACCATGGCTGTTGGCAACACTAGGTCAGGGTCACCATGGCCTCACTGGGCTCAGTATGATCAGCCCCAAACAATGAAGGACCCCTGCCCCCATGCTGTGTGCTCTCCTAGGGCTACACCACCTCCTGGGAAAGAAAGATCACCTGGATATTCAGCCTCAGCCTCCCAAGCTACACTATAGGGCAGCTGTGTGACATGTCCCACTGAGGAGACTTTGTCTCTTGGGATTTGTACCTGCCCTTCAGGTAGTTTTTAGCCATTAACTCAGCCCTAAACTTCCTCTCAGACAGACTAAATGAGACCACCTCCCATCATCCCTCCTTTCAGTATCCGTGTCCCTGCCCCAAGGGGTCTGTGTGTGTGATCCAGCCTTCAGGAGAGGAGAGAGAGGCAGGAGCAGCATCCCCTGGGGTAGGGAAGTGTTGGTGATGTCAGTGCCCCATCACTCCTGTAGCAAGCAGAGACTCCCACTGAAGCCTCTGTCATGCCAGAGCTGGCCTGGCATCCTTCCCAGGCGATGGATTTTGGATGAGGAAACACAAATTTCTGCGCCTGGCTCTGCAGGGTTAATGTCAGTGCAGATGTGTGTGGTGCTGCCTGTGTCCTCAGCTCCAGTCAGGACGTGCACAGCAAAGGCTGAGGAGGGAGCTACAGACCGGGAAAGATGCGTGGCCTTGGATGAGTTGGGAGAGTCTTGGAGTGCCCGAGGAGGGAGGATCCAGCACATGCACGTGTGTGCCCACGGATCACACGAGAGAGAAAGAGAGAGAGAGAGAGATGCAGCAGATGAGCTGCCTTGCTCTATTTGTAACCTCCCACTGCTGTTGCACAGGCTTTGCGAGGAGGAGAAGGAGCTGAAAATGGAGCTGAAAATTGAAACTTGAGGCTCGGATGCTTGGAGAGTCTCAGGAGCCCAACTCAACCCATCACTCCCCAGGGAAGCTGGAGCTTCTGTTCCTCCTGGACCCTGTGTCTTGCTCTCATGCTTGGCACAGAGTGAGACATTCATGCTCCACCTTGGAGCAAAAGTAATTTTCATTAACTTATTGAGGAAAGGAGACATAAAGACACAATTTAATTGCAAACCACAAAATTACAGTGTGAGATGAAGCAGGGCAAGAATGAGGGAAGAAAAGAAAAACAACTTGGTCTTATTTTTTAATTTGCATCCCTGTAGCTGGCTGAAGGAGAGCTGGATGAGGATGTGGCAGTGCCATGGTGCGCCCTGGAGGGTGGGATCCAGCCTCCCTACCTGGACATCACAGCTGGGATGTTGCATTCAGGATCTGGCTGCCTGAAAGCTGCTTTGGACAGCCCCAGGTGGCTGCAGCCTGGCCACTGGTGGGTGCAGGATGAGAGCCTGGGGTGCAGGGGCCAGGCCCAGGCTGTGGATTTCCTGCCGGGATTCAGCACCTGCTCCCCTGGGTGTTGCTTTTGGGGAGTGCAGGATGTTCTCAGGAAAGTGCATGGTAACAGGAGAGCACTGGGAGGACAAACAGGGCTCCTCTTCAGCCCTTTCCGTGCAGCAGTCTGGGACAGTCCACCCCTCCCCTGATCCCAGCTCTCCTTGCAAAGGGCAAGATGGAAAGGTGAGGGATGAGGCTCCAGAATCCCTCCAGTCCTCCTGGATTCTTGCTGAAACTGCTAATTAAAGAGCCCATTTCATCAAGCGATTTTTTTCTGATGTGAAAATTTTTCCATAAGGAACTAGTCCCGAATCCACCAACTCATTTCACATTTATTTTAAATCTAAGCTTTATATTGTGTAGTTTCCTCCAGGGCTTGATTATCTCCTCAGTAAAAGCTCTGTTGTTCTGGTTTGGGAGGCCTATATTTAGCCTTGCCGTAAGGTCTGTGCACCTCTCAATGTAGGGCTCAGATGCTGCCACCCGAGCTCCTGGGCTTCCCTGTTTATTTGGGTCTATTAAACATGTTACCATTTCTGTAATATCAAGGGCATTTTCCAGCCACAGGCTGCCTACAAGCAGTAACTTCTTACTGCAGAAATGGTCTCCTGGACCTCAGAAGTAATTTGGAAAGGATCTCTTGTCTAACAATGGCAAATTATATTTAAACAGGGAGTCAAGGGCAAAGCCAGCCAAAGATCTTTGTCCCTCTCTATTATTGTGGTGGTCCCTCAAGTCCTCATTCCCCATGTTTCCTACACGTGTAATAAGGCATACACCCACTCAGAATATTTTTACGTAAAAATACACAAAACAGGCAGAAGTGGGAGGGGACTTTGCCTTGAAGGGAATTCAGAGGTGCACAGACACACCTGATGCCCTGGTATGACTGCAATTGCTATTTAATACACAGGGGGGTGTAAGGAGGCTGTGTGGAGAGAAGGGCGAGAGAGACAGAGAAACATCAGAGTGGTTGGCAGCGAAATCCAGCCCAGGGAGAAACTCTGGGATGGAGGAGTCCCCTTCCGGAGGGCTGGAGACTGGGATGCACCATCCTGTGGGGAGCATTGCTCCCACTGGTGTAATTTTGCACCCTGTGTCACCTTTCTGGTGGCACATCCCAACACCTGGGCACCACCGTCCTTCTGGGGGACAGGAAGAGCTGCCTGGCTGATCAGCAGCTCCCTGCCAGCATCCACCTCTGCCAGTCCCACCACAGGAATGCTCTGGCTCTGGGCAGCGGTGCCCTGCAGAGGCTCCCCTGTCTCCTCCACCCTGAGTGAAGCCCTCCTGGAGCTGGAGCTGCTGACAAATGTGTTGGATGCAGCTGTCTGTATCCAAGGAACGCAGCGTGTGAGCGGCACAGCGAGCCAAGGCACGCGATGGGAATGATCAACGGGCACAATCTGGGTGCTGAGGCACGGGCTGCAACATCGGATTGGAAGGCCGGGAGGGAAAAGGGAAGGCTGGATTGTTTATGGTTTGTTTTTCATTCATCATTCCTGCTCGTGTGGGTGGACAAGGAGTGAATGAGTTTCTCGGGGAGGGCAGCAAATAAAAGAGGCACACATTTCCTTGAAGGATGAGTAGCTTTTTTTCCTTCCTACTGCCTAGGTGAATATGTCACAAAGGGGCTGCAGGGAACCCTAACAGCTTCTCTCCCAGGTGGAGGGAACCACTTGCTCTTGATTTTTTTCCCTTTGATCACCATGTGCCAAGAGATAAAAGGGTTTTTTGGGGTGGGTCCTGTTTTTTCTCCCTACAGTAAATGTTCTCAGGTTTTCTTTGGACTGTTGAGCATCTCATGGAATTACATTGGGTCAGTGCTCTCCCAGCTGAGGGAAGGATGGGTAGCTGGACCAGGCCTCTGTGCCAGGATAGTCCATTTCTGGGAGAGACAGCACTGGTGCCTACAGCTACAACCCTCAGTTCTGCCTTCCCTGGTCTGGAAGTTGACATTAACAGGCAGGAGAAATGTAGAATTAGATGATCTTTAAGGTCTCTTCGAACCCAAGCCATTCTCTGATTCTGTGGTTAGTTAATATCCAGGTTGGAGTCTCAGATTGCAAGCTGGGCTTTCTTTTTCCATATAATTCCTGTGTTCATCATTTATCACCTGCTTTTCTCATTTCACCCGAGGCTGTGGTGGTGTTCCCCTGTTGTCAGGCGTCTGTCCTGGTGAAGGGCTGGCTCCTGCCCCACGTGGCAGGCACTGATGCTCTCCATGGGCATCCCCAAACTGGGCAAGACAAACGCTTGCAGAGAAGAGGTGGAGGTGGGAAAAACTGGCTGCAGTGGATTTGTTGGCATTTGTGGGGTTTTTGTAAAACACCTGACTGTTTCAGGGAGGGAATGTGACTGAATGGGGAGGGAAAGCAATGTTCCCTTGGCTGGAGTATGGGATGGTGTCTCCTGTATTTGCCATCTTCACACCAGCAGGGCTTCAGGCTCCCTGCAGGGAACTGGGATAGAGCTGGTTCTGGGAAGGGCTGTGGGAGGAGAGGGAACATCCCTGCAATGCATGTGTGGTTCTGAGGCTTGCCTGAAATGAGCAAGAGCCCAGCACAGCCTCATGCTGGATAGAGCCAGGGAATGGCTGGACCTGGGTTAGGTTGGATATCAGGGAAAAGTTCTTTCCCCAGAGAGTGCTGGGCACTGAACAGGCTCCCCAGGGAAAGGGATAGCCCCAAGGCTGCCAGAGCTCCAGGAGCCTTTGGACAATGCTCTCAGGCACAGGGTGGGATTGTTGGAGTGTCCTGTGCAGAGCCAGGCGTTGGAGTTGATGATTCCCCTTCCAGCTCAGCACGATCTGTGACTCTGTGCTTTGTTCCTCCTTATACCAAAAGCCCCACACGGGATTTGCAGGAGCACATCTTCAGCAGACACAGAGGGAGGCTGAGCATCTGCAACCTGTGGAGGATGCTGAGGAAGGACCTGCCTGCCTGTGCTGTTGGAGGTTAACATCTGTCCTTGCAGAAGAGCTGCAGGGCTCTCTGAAGAAGGGAGGGACATTGGGACACTGCCCTGTGTGGCATCTGCACCAGGCAGGGCTCTGTGCCAGGAGCTCCCTTGGCAGAGGGGAAGAGAGACCTGAGAGGTGCTTTGTTTTCAGACATCTCTGGGAAATTGCAGGAACAAAATTAAAGGAGGTAAAAGAAAAAAAAAAGCCTCCTGGTTTTTTGCCTGAGCAATGAAAATCTGTGATGGTGCAGCTGAACTCTGAGGTCCTCCAACAGTGTGGAATCCAGGCTGAGCTCAGATTCTCCATCTCTCTGCCAGGAAGGCAAATATGATGGGTTTTCACAGCAAGGAGTTGGGGGAGAGGTGGGGTAAATTAAAGCAGACCACAGAATTCCTGAGTTCCCTGTCAACAGTTATCCTCAGTTGAAGGAAAATATTTTAAAAATAGGTTATTTAGGCTTCATTCTCTCAAAACCAGTGTTCAGGTTGCTCTGGTAACTGCACCAAGGGCCCTGCTTTATTTATTTCATATGTCAAAATGCCCAAGGACCTATAGAAAATAATCATTTTCCATTTATATGGGAAGAACAGCATAAAAGAGGGAAAGGGATTTAGCCCTAAACCATTTCTGAAATGATAAGAGAAAAGCAAGTGTCTCAAGTGATGAAAACCAGTTGACTTCACAAGAGTTAGGCTGAAAAACAGGAAAAATACTGCTAAAAGGAGATGTGACCAGTGCCTTTTTTTGAGGCTAAGTGTTCTGGACTTCAACACGCCCCAGAGACAAAGAAACCCCTCATTTTTTCAAAATTGCCCCTGAGGCCTCACAGGTATCTTGCACTGAATTTCTCAGCGGGGGAATCGCTGCAGTCCCGCTGGGATTTCAGCCTGCAAAACCAGACAAGGATTAGCAACTCAGCCGCCCGGGCATAAAACTGCCCTTTCTGGTGAGGGGCAGGGTAGAGCAGCCCGATCGAGTGATGCTATCGGGTACCTCCTTCCCTCCCAGGCAGAACCTCAGTTGCTGCCTGAGCAAAATGATAGGTAAAGGGGAAATTCCACAGAGAGTTATGTCAAAAGAAGAGAGAAGTCAGGTGGTTTCCCTGCTCCTCCGAGCAGCTTCCTGAATCTAAAATACTGTTCTTCCCTCTGCCGTGGGAAACACTTCTGGTCGCTTCTACCTCCACCTGCATTTCTCTGCAGTTCTGCACGGTCACCAATCAGGGGAAAAGAGAAAGCCTCCAGAAACATCTGAGACCAAAAAGCCACAGAAAATCACGCTTAGCAGGAGGAAATGTGTACGAGAAGTAAATGGTCCCCGAGCTGTGCTGTGTGCCCGCCGCGGGGCTCCCGGCGCAGCACGGCCCTGCAATGGCAGCGCTGCTCTGAGAGCTGTCAGCGCTCCCAGATCGGGAAAGAGCGGCGGTCCCGGCTGGCAGCAGGAGCCACGGCAGCCCACGGCTGCAGAGCCCTGGGTGCGTGTGCTGGGGCTGTGCCCTCGTGTGCCAGCGCTGGGACAACGCTGGCTCCCGCCCCGAGCCAGGGAAACACGAGGAGAGGCTACACCCCACGCCTGGGCTGGGCTGGGCACCGCGGCTCTGCTCCCTTCCCGTTTTTCCTGATGGCTCCGGCTGTGCTATGTTAAATGGAAATCCCGATCCTGCCACCTGCACTCCTTTGCTCTCACCCATGGGCTCAAGGACCCAGCTCTTGTCATCCCGTGAGGTTTGCTGAGGGGTTTCCCTGGGGCTCTAAAGGCCCTGGAGCCATTGCAGACTGTGCCCAGAGCCATGGCCGGGGAGCAGGCTGAGCCCAGCCCTCCTGCCTCCAGGTCACCTCCGTGGGATGGGACTATGGCCGCTCCCCTTCAGCGCAAAATCCAGTGCAGCAACAGCCACAAAATCCCCTGCTGCTGCTAATTGAGCATCAGCTCCCCTCTGCGCTGTCTGGGCAGCGAGGCTTTGGGGGGTGCAGATGCTTCAGGATCAGCCTCGAAAATAAACCCAAACAAGCACCTTTTGGAGCTTAAAGCGACTCCTCCTGGAAGCCACTGCAGGGAAAAGCATTTGTTTATTAACGAGAGGCAGCAGGAACAGGGCATGAAAGGCGGCTTTGTCTCCCCGACCACTGCGTGCTCCGTTTGTCTCTATGTTAATGCCTTTCCTTTAGGTGTGCAGGGAATCTCGAGCACAAATCTCCCGGCTCCATGAAACCATCAGGCAAAGAGGAATCCCCGGCTCCCGGGCCCTGCGCATCGCGGAACCCCCGTGTCACCTGCAGCCGCCCCCAAACGAGCGCATCTTTGGTCGCCTCTGCGGGGAAAAGGGGGGGTTCTGAGAACCCCTGGGGGCCTGCTGAAGGGCTGGCTCCATGGCCGGATGGAGGCAACGTGGTCTGCCTCCCTCCCAGAGGACTCCCAGGGACGCGGGGATCCCCGCCGCAGCGGGCATCCCCGGGGGGGAGTCCCCGGTCAGGGAATCACCTTTCCGGGGGGATGCGGGGGTCAGCATCCCGGGAGCAGGGGCAGCTGAGCGAGCATCCCGCCTCCTCCCCGCGCCGCGCCGCGCCAGTGCCTGTGCCTGAGCCGCTGCCGTGCCGCGGCCGAGCCGCGCCAGGCCGTGCCGGTGG
>VZTB01010319.1:104606-151182 GCA_013397245.1 Thryothorus ludovicianus | reverse complement strand
AGCCCTGGCCGGGAGAGCTGCCGGCCTGCGGGGGCTCCGGTGACTCCGGCCGCGACCCCCGCCCCGGGTGCGTTCCCTGCTGCGGAGGGGGCCGGGCCCAGGATGCGGGGCTGGGACAGGGGCAGAGCTCCAGGTGTGCCCTAAGAGTCGGGAAGTTTTGCGTCTTCGAAAATAACGGCCTTGCGGGGGGAAGCTGGGTTTTCTTTTGTTCGTTCCGCGCATTTCGGTGTCTCTGATCACGGCTTTTGTGCGGTGGCTTGTGCTGTTCTTCCAGCACCTCTGGAAACGCGGTTATGAAATGACTTCAACGGGAAGTGCCCGCTGGAGTGTCCCTGCTTTTGTTCCTGGATTTTCCTTGCTGTCCTCTGGCAGGTGAACACCTGCGAAGGGCTGGGCGGTGGGGACCAGGGGAGGACAATGCCTGCATTTTCCCAGGGTTTGGATCTGAGCTGACAAAAATGCACGGCTGGCCCTTCACCCAGCCTGAATGCTGGATACTGTGTCACAAAATCTGGGGAAGGCTGGTGTTAACCCGGAGAGCTCTGAGTGCCACGCCGTGCCCTCAGAAACGGTTTGAATCCGCGTGTTTGGTGTGTTACGAGGGTATAGAGGGTGTATCTCCAGGGGATCCAGGCTCCCCACGCAATGTCAGTACACTGCATCCTCATCAGGTTAATTGGCCTTCTGCTTCATTAAAAGCAAGGCACTTTGTCAAGTTATACTTAGCTCTTTGATGACCATGTGTGTACTGCTCTGTGGTGGTTGTTGTTGTGGTATTAACTGGGTGTTTCTGGGGGAAATACTCTGCCATTCGGGGCTGCTGACCCCGCATTGTGAAAGCTAGACCTGTCTCTGTTTTTAGTTGTCCAAAAGATAAATTTAGAAGCTTGCGTTTCCTGGGAGAAAGGTGGAACCTTGCATATCATAATATGTTGTTGAGGAAAATGGGCTAGGACTGCGTGCGAGAAAACTAATTTGGGAGACACTAATTTCATGAGCATCTATATGTGGGCCATCGTGGACAGAGAGGATTTAGTGAAAGAGCTGTGATAGAGACAAGAGGAAAGTAAATGGGGGAATTTCTCAGGACTGTGGTCTCATTGTCAGGGGAAAACACAGCAAAAGGTATGTGGCTTTTATTGGTTTCTTCTTTTTTTTTTTTTTTTTTTTTTTTATCCATAAAGGATTCTGAACTTGTGCTTCTCTGAGCAGCAGGGTTTGACTTTAGGGGAATGGAGGCTGCTCCATGGCTTCCTGGCTCAGGCCCAAAGCGTTAATGTGTGGGCTGATGTAACAACAAGTTAAGGGTTGTCATTCTGTCGTGACACCTTCTTGGAGCTGACGCTTTTGTTTCTGTGTGGCTCTGATGGGCTGATTCTGCTCCCTGGCTGAGGGACGCTGCAGGCTGGTGGGAGCCTTGTCTCAGCAGAGCTCGATGGCAGATTCCAAAGGAAAAATAAAATCTGGTGGTTGGGAAATGTCATTGCTGTGGTTTGGTTTGGTGATGAAGATGAAGTGGGAGCCTCAGCTGGCTGAACTGGTGGTTCTCTGAGAACTTCATGCTCTTGGTTCAGCTGGGAGGTTACTTCTGAAGGTGACTTTCCTGTCAGATCTTCTAATCTGTAGCATCCGAACAGCTGGAAAGGTGTGTGAACTGGGAAACCAGGCCGTGGTTTCCCTTCCTGCTCTCTGGTTTGTGCTGGGAGGGAAGATCTGAGGGGGTGCAGAGGTATTTGCCATTCTTGCTGTTCACAGGGGTGGTGAGAACTCCAGAGCTGGCAGGGGATGAATGTCCAGGCACAAGGTGCACTCTGAGAGACAGCTGAGTGAAGGGTGTACGGAGCTGGGGGACAGATACTGGGGTCCCTTCTGAGCGGGAAGGGAGGACCTTGTGGCTCTGATCACTCAATTCCCCCCACTCCCGAAGATGGAGGCCTCACAGGACCATCTTCTCCATGCTCTGGCTCTGTGCCTGGGTCTGTTTTCCAGTGATTCATCCTCTTCTCACCGGCTAAGATGCTGTGTGTCTCCTGCTCTTGCTGCTTGCTGAGGTCCGGGATGCGGTGCAGGACTAGACCTGTGATGGGAACATCCATGTCTCTCTCCAAGGAGCGGCCTCTGCTGTTTCCACTTCTCACTCAGAAGAAAGAAAGTGGGTGCTGAGACTCTGCGTGGGGTCCAGACCCTTCCTGAGCAGAGCCAGGAGGACTGAGGTGAGAGAGGGATGGCCTGGGGTGTGTGGGACAGAACAGGAATGCCAGTCTGTGCACGTGCTCTGTGTGGGGTCTGAGCTGGGCTGCTTCGTGTGTGCCCCCTGAGCAGAGACCCAGGGAGGGGGATCCTCACTTTGGCTATCTCACTGCTGGGCACGCTCTGAAGGCTGCAACTTCCCCACCTGCAAACCCCAGAGGGGTGCAGCCTCTGTAGCTCTGCCCAGCCGTGGTTTTCATCCCCCTGGCACACAGGGAGCAGCTGGTCCTGAGGCTTGGCATCCTGCAGGTCTCACCACCTACTTGTCCGTCTTAAAACCTCTTCTGCACCGGGAGTATTATTGTTTTTTTTTTCATACTGTTATATAACGATTCCTGTTATTGCTTCTCCTCCTGTCTCTTTTCTTTGTATCTTCTAGCTCCTTAATTTTGGATGGTCTTATATCTCCTTTGTGCCTACACGCACAGATCAAGGAGGAGGAAATAGATGCAAGACACGGCACTGGCTCTCACTGGTGAAGGAGCTGGTGGCATTATCCCCACCAGAACAACTCCTGATCTGAATCCAGAAAGGGGGTTGTGGTCCTCATCCTCCTGGTCTTTAGGGGTAGCTTGTGTCGGCATCTGCTTCCCACTCTGTACAAGTCCCTTCTTTCTGTGCAGAAGATTTATGTGCAGATATTTTGTACACAGAAGCATGGGGATTTAACCTGTTCAGGCTCTGATTTCTGCTTTCACAGAGGAACAAATGTCTTCCTGCTTCCATATGCAGCGAGTTGCAAAGTAGCTTTAATTAGAGCTTGTACATCTCCTGAAGCACCTCACCGAAAACGCTGCTGAGCCCCAGGACGAGGTCTGCGACTTGCCTGTAGGATTAGCTAGCTTAGCCTGGGCAGGTAATCTGGTGGTGGCAGATCCCTGGGAGGATTTGCAGGCAGAGGGACTGTTGTTGTAGATGGTACTTCTTGTGAGATGAGGTATTTATTTTATTTCCAGTCCGAAAGTGTCTTGGTCCCAGTGGGAATCAGGAACGTGCTGAGGCTGTGGCATTGGCCTCAGTGGCCACAAAATGCTGGGAGCTGTTTGTCCTGGAGCCAGGTTGGTTAGAGCTGGCCTGTGAGGGGAGGAGGGAGGCCGGATTTTGAAGTGCCCGCTGGAAAATACAGCCCTCTGGATTACAGTGTAGGTGTTGCTGCCTGAAATAGCACTGGCAACTTTGGACCAGCAGCTCATGCAAAAATATCCCTCTTCACTATCCTGCAGCTCATCGGACTCACTCCAATCCAGGCAGGCAGAGGGGAGGGGTGTGGGTGGGCTCCAGCCCCTGGTGACTGTGCTCTCCCTTCATCCCAGGACAGCTGTGGAGCATGGAGCAGTAAAGCTGGATTTTCTCACACACCACTTTGTTAATTAGAGCTGTCTGAAACTATTTCTCACCACCTTCAGAAAATCACACTTCCTTAGGTTTGCAGAAGAGCAAAAACTTGCTTCCTTCTTGCCTTGAGTTTCTGCAGATGGGCAATGGCCACTGCGCTGCAGACAGCTTTGACCTCTCACAAGGGTGGCACAATTCTGAATGGTCTCTCAAATCCTCTCCTACAGGATTTGGTCTGGAGTGGACTGGGGGTGTCTGGGTCCTTGTGGACAGATCAGCTCCTTGCCTCCCAAACAAGCCAGGCAAGTGGAACTTTGCTCGGTCGAAGCTGCAGGTCCAAGTGACTTCAGTGGTGCCTGACACAACAGAGTTTTTTCCCTCCCAGGCATGTGCCATGTGTGGAGCAAAGCCTGGCTAGTTTCTCTAGTCCCCCTTTCAGAAATGTTTGACTAAATAAAGCATCTCCCCAAGGATCTCCATGAGTAAGATGAGATTAAAACAGCTCCTGAGTGATCCCAGCAGTGCTGATTTCTCTATCTAGGGCTGCTCCATGCCCAGTCCCCGGCCCCAGCTGCTGCTTGGTGGCTCTTTGTGCTCTGCCAGCTGACAGCCCTTAGATATGGGCCCTGAGGCAGAACGCCCTTTCTAAATCACAGGCGACACCTTGACTTGGGTTTGGATCTGGATCAGAAACTGGAGCATGCTTGGGAGCACAGAGGCAATAAACTGCATCACCAGGCAAAAAGGGAGCCACGCTCTGCCGCAGCTGAGCTCCCCTCTTCGTTTGGGCTGTGTAAGATGCACCATGGGCACCTGGAGCCTTCAAGCTCCTGGCATACCCCAAAATCTGCTGCAAAGTGTCACAAGGGATGGGTTTTGCTACCTTGCTGCTGAGCTGAGGGTGCCTCTCCCAGCAGCCTGGAGGGGGTGGCCAGTTCCCCTGTGCATGTGACAAGGCTCCTATGCAGAGCCGCTGCTTCTTTGCCAGGTTTGGGGCACTGGATGCTGCTGCTGAAGTCGCCTCATCTCCATTCTCCTCCTGAGTCAAAGCGTGACGCTTCTGAGTGTAAATGAGAGCTGTGATGGCCCTGGCATGGCAGCTGGGCTTCCCCAGGTCAGCTGTGGTGGCCCAGGGCAGGTGACGGTGCAGATGCAGGGAGAAACAGAGAGCTGAGTGACGCCCTCGGCCCGGAGGAGCTCCAGGAGACTGATCCGTGGGGGGCAGCAGGTTTGGGAGGCTGCGAGCCCGTGGGCGACTCTGGTCGTCTGAGGAATTCTCACTGCAGAGGAGCCTGAGCGACAAAGTGCTGGGAGGTGAGGAAGTGCCTCCGCTGAGGCGGGAGGCGCCGGGGCTGTCTGGCAGCTCCTGTCGGCGCTCCCGTGCCCGCTCCGTGCCCGGTGCGCAGCCTGGTCAGCGCTGCCGGCGCTGCTGGGAGCTGGGCTGAGTGCAGCAGAGCTGTCAGGACATCCTGCCCCTCTCTGCGGCTCAGAGGAGGCTGTCAGGATGAGAGTCCACCCCCTCCCCAAGTGCTGAGCGCCCTGTCGTGCCCAAACTGTGCCGCCTGCGGTCGAAGGCTCTGCCCCGCTCCCCGGTGAGGAGCTCTCTGCGCTGTGAGCGGCTCTGTCCGGCGCAGATGGCAGAGGACGCCTGTCCTCGGCGGGGGCTCGGCGGATGCGTGCGGCGAGGAGAGGCTCTGGAGGAAGCTCATCTCCCTGGAAACTTTGGCAGCCAGGCTCCTGCTTGCCTACTGAATTGGGTGTGCAGCAATCGAACCCCTCAAGGTGCCAGCACCTCTCAGCACTTGACGTCTCCACCCTGGGGGGAGGTGGAGAGGTCTGCCAACTGCCCAAAATTTTGGGGACAGAGTATTAAGCCTTCAAAGGTAGTCTAGAGATCAAAAGGAAGATGAATCACTTTGCTGCACTTTCTCTGCCGGATGACCGTGCTCCCAGAGTTTGGCTGCTGCAGCTTGGGGCTGGGCTGTGTGCTGCAAAGGCTGGGGTGAAGGCCAGTAAGAACTGCTCTTGTTAAATCCCCATGGTCCAGCTCCACCCTGGATAAGACCCTGGCCAGTCTGGAGGATGGAAAATATAATGTAGCCCAGAAGACTGGTCCTAGACAAAAGCACATTATTTCATCTTGAGTGTTGTAGCTCAGGGACGAGGTTCTTCTGCCCACAGCAACTCACTCTAGCCTGGACAGTCCTTGAATTGTCTTTGTTGCAGTTGGTGGCCACAGTGGTTCTCTCTGGTCCCTCCACCTGCCCCACACCCATTGCCTGCAGCAGGACAGTGCCTTCCTTCCCTGTGCTCCTGTCACTTACTGTTTGTAAGTTGCCCTGGAGGGCAACTGAGTTCATTCTTGCAGGCTGTAGCATGTGTTCTGGTTTTGCAGGAATAATACTTTATCTTTGGTGACCTCCTGGAGCAGAGCTGGCTGCTGTTGTCTCTGGGCACAGCATCTCTCTGGGATGGGACACACACGGCTGATGAGCAGGGATGTGTCACACTTGTGACAGAGCACTCAGCTCCCACCCTGCTGCCCCCCTCTCTCCCCCTGTCCTGATGTGAAGGAACTGTCCTTTGCCCTCTTGATGAAGGTGGGAACTCTGAAAAAGCCTTCCCAATGGGCTCAGGTGCTGGAAATGAGCCTGTAGGATCTGCAGGTGAGAGCAGAGCCCCAGGGCTGATGGAAGCAGATCTTGGATGTGGCGGTTTTCTAGGGCAGGCCTAGATGGGCAGCGCTGTGCCTGATGGCTTGTGGAAAGGCTGAGGAGGATGGGAATGCTTTGCAGAGCCTGTGGAAGGACACGCTGTACTACTTAGTGGGAGAGTTAGTCAGGTCCTGCCAATTTGGGGTCGGAAGGCAGGTATTTGCATTCATTATAATCAATCACTGCTCACCCACTTTCTGTAATGGCTCGCTAATGACGAAACGCTGCTCAGGAGCCTCTCGGTGGTCTCAGGGCAGGCAGATGGCTTGGCAGGAGGGTAGGGACTGGAATTAGGTCTCCTTTCTGGGCTGCCTCAAAGTTGGCAGTGATGCACAAGCCCTGGCTGCTGCCCTGGCTGCAGCCCATCCCCGCCGGACCCTGGCTCCCGCTGCCGCACCGGCCGCTGCTCGGGGTGGGCAGCCCTGGGACAAGGCAAGGGGAGCTCAGCACCAGGCACAGCCTTTGCTGCCAGCCTGTGCCAGTGGGATGTGGCCTTTGGCATCAGGCAGAGCTGTGTGGGTGTGTGATTAGCAAACCACTCATTAGCCCTGGGAGTGTTACAGGGAGCTTGGTCCATAGGTTAGGATGCCTTGCTTAGGGGTCGGATCTTCCACAGGGGTCCATGGGATGGTAGGAACAGCAAGGGTGGGAGTGAATGCTCCTGGCCCTTGTCTGGACCTGCTTCTCTGGGTGTTCTCCTCCCACTCCTCCAGTCTTCCTCAGCTGCCCTTCCATGAGTCTTGGTGCAGAGGAGAAAGGGTGTGTAGACGTGTTTGTCTGGATCTGCCCATGGTTGCTCTCAGCCTTCAGCCAGGCTGCTCATGCTGGGAGCCCAGCTGAAGCCCCCAGAATTCCTGGGACGATCCTCAGCCACCTTCTCCCTGTACCTCTGCTGGGAGAAGGATCTGTCTTCCCATCCTGGCTGCCAGGTTGGCTCAGCCCCAGCCCTGAACTCCGTGGGGAGCTGCCTGCTGATGCTGGTGGGATCTGGGGAACATCAGAGAGTCCTCTCAGGGGGTGATGGGACACTCACTGCCTACCTGGGCTGGAATGAAGCAGAAATTTCTGTCCTTGGGGGACCTGGTATGACAGTTTTTAGAAGACCTAGAGACCCTTTCTTCCAGCACTGGAGAGCCTGAATCCCACAGATACATCCCCAAATTTGCAGAGCTGAGGCAGCAAGAAGGAGCTGGAGGAGTTTCCCTGCCAGGTCCTTCCTGCAGCTCCTGGCTTGTCTTGGCACTCTCAGTGTGCACGCAGGAGGGGCCCGTTCCAGCAGCCGCACACTCAGCCCTGATGATGGGCCAAACACCAAACCAGTGTTCCATCACCCAATGATGCCCTGACCTTGAGCATTCCCAGAAGATGCCTTGGCATCAGTAACTGGAGCTGCATCTGGGGTGGAGGTCTGGGGTACACCAGGATTGCTCTTCTCTGGCGCTAGGTTGGGGATTTAAGCTGGTCCTCCAGGTGTAGGGAGCACAAGAGGCTGGATGGCTGCTGGTTTGTAGGATGGCTGTCATTCTTTCTTGGACATTCAGGCACAACAGCAACTGCAAGTTCTGGCAAATACTGCAGAACCCACAGGCCAGAGGATGCCCAAGTAGGATTACAGGGAAGGAGGGGAAAATGTAGTAGGGGTCAGATATTGTGGTGGATTTGGGAAGCTCAGATGCAGCTGAGATTCTGGAAAAGGCCTTGAGGATTTTGAACACTGGGTAGGATACAGCAGTAGATGTAGGATGGTTTGGATGGGAATTAGAATTTCTTCTATACCTACTAGAACTGGGGTGATGATGGGAGGCAGCAGGCAGGGGGTCACCCAAAGGTCCTTCTTGTACACAGAGCCTCACTGTAGGGTGCTGTGGGGCACTGAGGGGAAGGACTGGGAGGTCCCCGAGGCCATGCCTGCATGTACACAGAGTTGGGGTGCAGCTGCTGATTCTGCAGCTCCCCAAACGCCTCGATGCCAGAAGGGATGGGCTGCACTGGGTGAGGCACAGCACGTGCCAAGGCAGTGCTGGGTATTAGCCCCAGGAGAGCAGTGCTGTGGTCAGTAATTCCTCTGTGGAGCCTGATCTTCATCACCTGGACCGTGCTCCAGAGAAGGAGCATTGTGACGCATCCATCCCATTCCAGTGCGGGGATGTTCTGGGTGGGGGCTGTTCTCAGTGCAGGGGTGCTGGGCACACTCACTGCAGTCAGGGGTGTTTGTGTGGCTTTGTGCTCTGGAGGGAACCAGTGCAGGCGAGGGGGCTGTACTTGGAGACTTGGTTCAGGTCCCGTCTGTGCCACTCATCACAGGAAAGCTTCTTAGCATCCCCACACTAGGATTCCTTGCCTGACAAGCAGGGAGGATGCTGCTTTGCATGCTCTTCTAGGGAGCAGGCAGAGACTGGTGTTGTGCTGGGTTCCCAACAGTGTGTCAGCACCAGAAATCACCAGAAATGGAAAAAACCCCTCCCTTCTCTCCAGTGCCTGTCACTGATGCACCTCAGCACGCCCTGGATGCAGAGCTGTCCCTCTGCCAGCTGCTCCTCTGTGGGGCTGGCAGACCCAGCTACGAAGGAAGCAGACCCTGCAGGGGCTCTCTATCCAATTGAGGGCATCTGAGTTGGTGTTTGGGGTTGGAGGCCACCTGCCTTGTTCCTGAAAAGGGTCTGCAAGAGACCTGCAGGGGATCTGCCAGCAGAGTGTTTTCTCTCCTTGGGTGGCCACCCCATTCAGAATGTTTCCCTGCCAAGCTCAGCTCCCAGCAGAGGTGTTAGATCCACAAGGACAGAAAGTTGCGGTGCCCAGCCCTGCCTCTGATCTGCAGCAGCACACTCCATCTGTGTGGGGGAGCTGTGACGTGTGAGGAGACGATTTCTGTCAGTCCATTCCTGGTGACATGCAGGCTTCTGGCATCCAGGCTCTTTTCCTGGTGCTCAGCACTAGCTGGGAGAACTGGCGGCAAGCAGGGATCCCCGAGGGCACTTGATGCTGTATGATGGTGTGGAGAGAGGATTTCCCAAGCTGTTGGAGGGCTGAGCAGCTCTGTGGTGCTCGCTGTGATGAAGGATGCCCGGGTGAGGCAGGCGGAGCAGCTGCTCTGCTGATGCCTGCGAACTTCTGTAGCTGCTGCACGGAGCTGAGAGATTGGGGGTGTGTTTTGTGGCTTGAAATAACCCTTAGAGCTGCCACCAGGACCCATTCCCCAGTCCTCTGGGCTGCCATGTATCAGTAAGTATCACTGGCAGGTGATCCAAACCCATCCAGGCAGGGGTTTTCTTCAGCAGGCTCTTCCCAGCAAGAGAACTGACAACTGCACTGTCTGCCTGTGCTGAGCCAGCGAATCCAGGAGCCCTCCTGCCTTGGGCTGCAGACGGCTCCAGGCCTCTCCTTCCTTCCCAGGCACTGCAGGCTGCATCACCTTCTGCTCCGTGTCATCAGGGCAGGGGCAGGGAGTCCAGAGCTGTCCCACCAGGACAGCACAGGTGCGAGGAAGCACAGGGAATCCTGCCTGTGGTGTGATACACCTGTAGAGAAAACAGCAGAATTTGCCAAGAACACACATGACGTCACTGTAACCAGACAGGTAACTGGGAATAGAATCACTGCTCCTGCAGGAAGGAGGCTCTGGATGTTTCTTTGAGCAAGGAGAGGAAATGCCTTCCTGTGGTGAAGTTTGACACTGGCTGACGGGCAATGAGACCAGCAAATGTCATATTTAGATGTTAAAGCATCCAAGAGAGGAGCTGGTAACTCCCAAACCATAAATACATGAAGAAAGTTCTGGCTTCAGAAGGGCAGATGGGCACACTGGAAGGTGCTCTGGGAAGCTGTGACCTTTTGAAACCTTCCTGCTGGGACAATGGCTGTGGTTTTCCCTCACTGGCTGATGCTGGCAGTTGCCTGTTGCCCACGTTTGATGTTGGCTGGCTGCATGGGCTGCAGGTTTGCTGCTGCCAGCAGGAGCTCCTGGGGCTGGATGTGGCTTCTTAGGCCATGGTGCCAGACAGCTCTGAGCTGGGGGGAGGTGGCTTGTGCTCTCCTCTGCTCTGGAGAGGAGGCATGTGCTGAGTGTGGTCTGGTGTAGGGCGGCACCTGTGAGAGAGGTCACTCAGTCCCTGCCCCTGCACAGATGCCTGCAGGCCTTTTGTTTGGGAAGAGGGATGCTGAGGCTGTTCTCCAGCTGGGGTGCTTCCTGATGTTGCACAAGATTTACTGAAAGCCTCGTGTGAACCTGCTGGGAGGGGGTGCATTGATGAGTTTCTTTTCCCATCATCTCTTCTGTAATTCAGCACTCTTTCCTGTCATTCAGCCTTCAGGGAATTTCCCACCCCGTGTCCCAGAGCCAGGAGAGCAGTACCAGCCCCTTCCCCCCCTGGGCAGGCAATCCAGTCCCTGGGCTGCTGGGGTGTCAAACAGGACCCGACCTGGAGCACAGCACAGCTGAGCTCTGCCAAGGCTCTGATCCTGGCCCAAGGAGGCTGCAGGGCCCAAGGTGCCTCTCTCCAGCACCAGGTGGGTCAGTCCAGGGGCTTTTCCAGAGAGTCCAGCAGCGTGGGCAGAGCTGGTAGTGGAGCTGCTGCCTGAGTCTCCTTCGGGCTGAGGGTGTGAGGAGCAGGGTCAGTGATGTCCCACTCTGCCAGCTCTGCTGTCACCAGAGGCAAAACCTGGTGCCATGGCACAGCTCCAGGCATGGCACACCCTGCAGCCGGGCTGGAGGAGAGATGAGTGATCATGGGGATGGGCAGTGCCTGCGTGAGAGGACCACGCACTGGGCATCTCCTGCTAAAAACGAAGTTGTACCAGGAGCACGATGTTCCCAAGAGAGTTATCAGATCAGTGTGGTGCCATCCATGTCCCTGGGGCAGAAACCTGCCCAGAAGCGGGGCTTGGAGGTTTGGAGATGTTTGCTGTAGCAGACACACACCTGCCAGGCTGGGAATAGGATTTATCTGGAGCAGTTTTGTGCTGGGCTGAACTCATCTTCTGTTGGAGAGTGGGGGAACAGCAGAAAGGGGGGTCATCTTCTGGCTGCTGCACCTGAGGGGAACCCTCCTCCTTGAATTCTTATTTTCATGGATGATATTCTTCCAAATAATGTTTTTTTTTCTCCTCTCTGTAACGGATGACATGGGAAACCCTTCTGCAAGGAAGTAAATTCTGCCTGTCACGGTGGCTTTCATTTGGCAGTGTTGAATTTCCTTCCATGCTGCTGTTGTCTTTCTCTTTTCCCCTTTCTCTCCCGCCCACACACACTCTTTTCCATCGTACATCCTCAGCTTTCAGAATGATAATTGCAGTTGAGTGAAGAAAACCCTAACATGTTTTGAAGGATGGCTTCAGTGCCTTTTTCTGCAGTGCTCTCTGAGTCTGCACCCTGTTTGAAAATGTGAAGGTGCTTCAACGACCTTTTTTTTCCATTTACACCTATTTTTTGAGGATATTTCCTGCAAGTTCCTGGAAAGCTCCTTCTTTCCTTTTCCAAAAGCAGCTGAGTGAGCTGTGGGGGCTCAGCCAGGAGAAACAGAGGCTCAGGAAGGACCTTTTTGCTCTCTGCAAGTCCCTGACAGGAGGGTGGAGCTGGTGGGGGAGAGAGGTTGATCTCTTCTCACAGGTAACAAGAGACCTCAAGGTGTTCCATGGGAGGTTTAAATTGGATATTGGAGAAAATTTCTTCACTGAAAGGATTGTCAGGCATTGAAACAGGCTGCTCAGGGCAGTGGTGGAGTCATCATCCTTGGAAACATTTGAAAAATGTGTAGATGTGGCATCTGGGGACATGGTTTAGTGGTGAACACGGTGGTGCTGGGTTAAGGGTTGAACTTGATGATCTTAGAGCTCTCTTCCAACCTTAGCAATTCTGTGATTCTACTCATGGTGGGACTGCAAACACAGTGATGCTTCTGCCAGGGCACCATGTCCTGGGACAAGCAGGACAGAGGAGCCCAGCAGCCCTGCCTGCGGCTCCTGGCCCTGCCCAAAGCTGCTGCTGGACCAAGGAGGTTTGTGCACAGGGGCTGTGCCCTGCTGACTATTTCCAGCCTGTGAGCTGTTTCCTGAGATTTCCTTTGGCCCAAGCTCTGGGCCATGGGCTTTGTGTGCCCCACGCTGTGTTGTGGCCAAAGCAGCCCTTCCCAGCCCAACATATTGGATGTGCTTTGGACAGCTGCCAGTGGCCATCCCACACTCAGCTGCTGAGTCTGGCTTGGCAAAAGGTGCAGGATGGTTCGGGGAGGAGCTGGAGAGGGAGAAGTGGGATGGGAGAGGCCATGCCAGGCAGGTGGCTGTGGTGTCTCAGTACCTGAGGGCTGCCCTGCCACTGACCCTTCTGTGCCTCTGCTGCTGCAATGTGACCTTCCTGGGACTGCTGAGAAGCAGTGCTGTGGCTGCTGCTTTGGCTTTGCATCCCTCTCAGTGGAGATCAGAGTCCTTGGAAGAGCCTTCAGAGTCTCATCAGTGTCACTCTCCTGGTAGCTGAGACAGCTCTGTGCTTCAGGGTGAGACGAACTCAAAAGAAAAAATACCCTGGGGCAACCTGGGGAACAGAAGCCACCATCAGCTGGAGCTGTACAGTGTCGGGTGACCTTTTTTCTCCCTTGAGCAGTCTTGCTCCGAGGGAAGTGGAGGACCCTTGATGCTGAGATGCTGCACTGAGACACCCAGCAGCGTGTTCTGTGTGTCAGAAGCTGCCTGCAGCGTGTGCGGGTGTTAATGGCAGGGAAATGAGGCAGCTTTGCCACAACCTGTTCCCAAAGCATTTCTAGTTCCACCTGGCTGCTTACCCAGCCGGCAGAGGCAAGGGAACCGTGCCTCCTTCTCCTGGATGCGGGGATGTTTCCCTCCCCTCCCCCTGCAATCAGATGCTTGCAGAGCAGAGCTTGCACTCCATCAGACGTGGGTGTCTATAAAAAGCCTCCCTGGGGTTGCGATTGGGTGGGTTGGCTGTGCCACGTGGTCTCTCGTAAGGCCTGTGTTGCTGAGCAAGTGGCATTCCACTTATTTTTGGCATTAATAGTCTTTAGTTAATACATAAATTCAGCTTAAATTCTGGATGGAAAATAAATCCCAAGTGGAGGCTCTGCTAATAAGACGACAGACGCTTCGGGGAGCCTGGGACGCCTGTCAGCAGAGCGGTCGTGGCTGCCGAGATCCGAGAGCAGCAGCACACAGGCACGAGGTCCTGAAAAGTTACCACGAGTTGCCCGACTGAATTACAGAAGGATTAGGCAGGTGGCTGAGCTGAGCTCTAGCTTTAACTGCTGGAGCTGAACTCATTACAGCAAATGCCCCGGTGAGATCCCCAGTCCCACCTGGCGTGTGGAGGGAAGGGAGTGAAAGCCTGGGTTTAGGTTTGACCACTGCTGAACACCTTTGTCTCTGGCACTGTCCTGACAGGCACACTTAGCCTGAGGTCCTCTGCTCTGCTTCACTCTTGCAGACCCCCTGTCAGTCCTCCCAGGCTTCCCCACATCCTGGTGCCTCCCAGGGGACCTTCACCCCAGACCTGGCTGTGTTGAGGACTCCATCTCTGTGGCTGTGTCCTTTCAGAGTCATACATCCCTGTGAGCACCTGCCAGGGAAAACCTTGGCCAAGCCATGCAGAGGGTGGGACCTCAGAGCTCTGACCTTGGGCTTTGCTCCATGGCTTCATGCTGTCACCTGAAGGAGGGTCCAGAGATCCCAGCAGGCTGTGCCAGGGTTTTGTGGCATTGTGCTCCCCAGGAATGTGCCATGGGGCTCTGCAAGTGGGGCAGAATGGAGGGTCCCAAGCCTGAATTCACCATGGCCATGATGGGTTTGAGGGTCGAGGTTGGAGCTGACTCGTGTCCTGGCCCCAGCAGGCTCCCTCACCAGTACTGGGTGCCTTGCTCACCCTCGTGCTGCCCACCACACCTACACAGGGGGCTGCTGGTGGCTCTGCAGCCCAGCAGGGGAGCAAACCCCTCCTCATGTCCTTCACATGACCATGCCGGAGCTGTTTCGTGCCTTTGTGCCAGACTGACAGGCCTAGAGGGATGTGCTCACTCCCATCTCCAGCTGCCTCCTGAGCTCCTCCCCACTTTCATCTGACTGCTGTGAGATGAATATGTTGGATGCTTTTTGAGAAATGCCCTTGTGAAGAAGCAGCTTTCCAGGAACCTTTCCAAGGGGGTGCTGCACTGATGGTTTGTCAGCCTGTCCCACTCCAGCCCTTCCCTGCCCTGTCCCTTCCCCTGGAGTTGGGGTGCAGGGTGTATGCTACCCTTGAGGGGAGGTGTCCAGGTGACTGGACCACAAACCCCACGGCTGAGAGGTGGCTTGCTAGCTCCTGACAGGGTCCTCTTTGTGTTTTCATGAATTTCACCTCTTACCAGAGCTGAAAAGGGAGGTTGTCCAGGGTTTAGAACACCAGCTCATCCCAGTTTTTCCTGTCTTACCTTGTGCATGAGGTCAGCTCCTACATGCTCAACACTTTAACCCCTTGCAAGGAAGCAAAGAGTTTAAAGAAATTTTCTAGCCTCAGATCTGGGGAGCTTCAGGTTTCATTTGCAGCCAGGATTAATGTTCCAGCACTAGCCTCATAAAGTGCGGAGAGTCTGAGGGAATTCCTTTCCCCATATTCCTTCCTGTGGATTTCCATCTCACCCTATTTCTTTCAACTGCAGCTTCCATCTGAAGGACACACAAGGGAATCCTCAGTTGTTTTGATTATGTGGACAAGGGTTTGCAGCCACCTTGTTTTCCCATATTTTTGGTGCTCATTTCAGAGCCCGTGTGTTGCAGCTGGCAAAGCCCTGGCTGGTGGGACTGGTGGTTACCCCTGATTCACAACACAAGGGGGTGAAGTCCCAGCTACAGCCTCTGGGCAAGGTGTGACAGCCGGGAGGCTCAGCGCAGAGCTGTAGGTGGATGCAGCTATTCCTCTCCTCTCCTCTCTTCCCCCACATCTGTGTTCCCATCTGGGACCTGCCTTGGGGACGCAGCACGCTGCAGTGGAAGCTGCAGCATGAGATGGTGCGGGGGCGGCCCTGGGATGCTCCTCTCTTGGAGCAGGGGCCTCAGGGAAGTGTGTGTGTGTGTGTGTGTGTGTGTGTGTGTGTGTGTGTCCCTGTGCTTGTGCCAGAGGCTTCCTCTGGAGCCAGAAATGATCAATGCTGGAGGCTGGGGGGGTGGGAGGGAGGAATCCCAGCATCTTCCTACCCGGTAGCCAGCAAATAGACTCTTGGGATTGGCCGTTGCTAGGCACAGGGCTGGCCAATGAGTGCAGAGCGGTCCAGGCACGGGCCGGGACACCCTGACTGGGACTGGTGCCTCTGTCCCGACAGGACAAACCGTGCCAAGGGACAGTAATGCACAGGATGGAGCATTTGGCATGCAGGGTGAGTCTGGGCTGAGCAGAGCTGCGGGGCTTTGTGCCTTGGTTTCTTGCCCCTCAGCTGCTCCCCTCCCTGCTGCCCTTCTGACTATTTTTAATCCAAACCCCTCTATCACTATCCCATGTATCCCAAGCTCCTGGGGAGGTGTGTCCTACCCACTCCTCTGTTCTGTCCCACAGAGAGCTGACAGCGAGGTGGTTCTCACCTGGAAAAGCCCAACAACAACTCTAAATAAACCAGCACTGAATAAGGCAGAATAAAGCGATATCTAGTGAGTAAATAAAACATGGCTCCAGGGCTGGCCACCCACATTTGGGCAGTATCAGACAGACTCTGGGCAGATTTCTCCTATGTCTCAGAGCAGATCCAATCCAGGGAGGGAGGCTCTCCCTTTTGGTCATTCATTTTGTAATTTCCTTCCAAGAAAAAAACTCTCAAGGATGTTCTCACAAGGATGTTCCTTCTGCATTGTTAGAAACAGGCAAGGCCACAGAGGTACAACTGCTGTGCTTGAGTGGGAGCTGCCATGGGCTGCAATATCCTACTGAGCTTTTCCCATGGGCAAGGGATGTGTGGCACAGCCCAGACTGGAGAGTGCCCAGTACGTCCAGTACAGCCCAGACCAGCCTGGGCATGAGTGTCCTCAGCGAGTAGGTCCATCTTAACCCCTCAAGACACAGTGGTCTCCTGCTCAGGATCAATACACTCCAGTGGCTGAAGCACTCCTGAAATGTTGGATGCGTCCTGAAAAATGCTGAAGAGAAACATTGGCCAAGGGCATGGACTGACAGGACAAAGGGGAATGGTGATTGGGATGAGGGAGAAGACAAGCAAAAGATGGGAAAATAGCTGATAACTCTGGGAGAGAGCAGCCTCTGTGGCAGCCCCACTCTCAGGTTGTGATGGGTTTGGATTAGCCATGGAATCAGGGCAGGGGATGTGGGGAGACACCTGTGCACAGGCAGGGCCAGGCAGTCCTGCTGTGCCTTTGCTCTGTCACTGTCCCTGCTCCGTGGGGCTGCACTAATCCCCGCCAGGAAAAGCAGGGAGGGAGCTGCGCTTTGATGGAGACAAGGAACGGTTTAGAGGGAATTAGAAGGGATTTATGTTGGTGGAAGAAAACACAGTAAGTGTGGCTGGCCTGGCCTGGGTCAGGGCACTGGGCTGTGCAGGGGGCTGCTCACCAGACTTTTCCTTAATGCCACTGTTCCCATTGGTGTACGACTGCATGTGAATCTTAATTATCTTGTAGAAGTTTAATGGTGACTGGAAGAAGCCTGAGAGAATGAACAAGCAAAGCTCATCTCATCTGGAGATGAGTGAAAATGCAGCATTCATTTAGTATCTTTTCTGTGTGCTTGAAATTCCCCTCTTAGTTTTAAGTTGTCCACCTCTCAGTTCTGCACTGTTTTGAGCTAGCTACAAGAAGAACCCAAAGATGTGTGTTTGCAGGTCTCACTGAAGGTTTTTCCCAGTTAAAGCTTGGTTCCAGTTAGACCATGGAATGGTTGCTCTCATTACCAGCATCCACCATTGGCAGCTCACAGCCTGCTGTCCCAAGGCTCCCCCGTGCAGCATTGTCCCTCCTGGCTGGCAGCTGGCTCTGCTGCATGTGTTGAGGCAAGATGTGGGATGGACAGGCTGCAATCCACCATCCTGGGAGCCTCCAGGAGCTCGTCAGTTCCTCTTGACTTGCCTGGACAGGAGGCAGAGGTGGTGCTGATCCCGACCGCTCCGGTTGCTAATGGTTATGGAAAACATCCTGCTGGCCCGGCAGGTCCTGGCTGTCATCCCCAGCTGTGTCTCTGCACCAGCAGCTGGGCTGAGTTGTTGGAGCAGTTTCGCTTCACAGCTTTGAGAATGCCAGGACGTGGCAGTGTCTGGAAAAACACAGGCAGGCTCCTCCGAAGGATCCAGGGAGCTGGCGGGTGGGTGGGAGGCTGACAGCATCTCAGCTGCCCTCGGCCTGCTGCACAGACCACTGTCACCTGCCAGGGCACAGAACTCCCAGCCTGCCAGGGAGACGTGTCTGAGCTGCCCATGGCGTCTGGCAGGACCTGCTCACTCAGAAATCACAGGTCTTGTTGGTCCTGGCAGGCAGGGATTTGGGATGCAGCTGGACTGGCCTCTGGGCTTGCACCCCAGTTTTGTGGTGCAGGGGCAGAGTCTGGGGGTGCCCCATGTCCCAGCTGCTGGACAGTGCAGTACTGCTTGGTTTTCCTCATGCACTGTAAGGGACAGAGAGGGGAAGGGCAGGAACCTGCCATCAGGGGTAAATCTGCTGTCCCCAGGGGGGTCTGCAGTGGAAGCTCTGACAAGGTGCTGGGAGGTGGCCCTGTGCTCTGCTCTGAGCACAGGGAATGTCCCTGCTCTGCTTCCTGCTGCTCTTCAGGTGGCATCTTTGGGGAGAGATGGCAGGACAGGAAGGAAGAGAATGAGGAGCAGCACATGTGAGGAAGCAGCAGAGACTGGGGTGCAGGAAAGCTGGTGGAGAGGTGGTGGGGGAACACATGGGAACCCAATGATTATTTTGGTCATGAAAATGAGTTTCCTTGATTCTGCTGGAGGGTCAGCCAGGCTGTCAGAATCCTGGTGTGGCTCTCCTCAAGGTCATGAAGCCAACACTCCTCTGGAAGAAGTGCAGTCCTGGGATGCTGCTGGGAATAATATTTGACTGGGCCCAATGCAGAGGGTCCTGTGCTTCCCTGTGCAGCCTCCTTTGATTCCTTGTGTCCAACACAGAGCCTCTGACTGAGCTCCAAGGTGACAGAGCGATTTGTCAGTGGCTCTGTCAGATGCTGAGGCCTCGTTGCACTGAGGAAGGATTTCAGGCTGCAATGTGCACTCAGACACCCATTTAGCTGCCAGCTAGCTGTTGTTTTCCTGCTGTTGGAGAATTGGGTGAGGGATGGACTGACCCATGTTTTATTGGATCTACCTAATTTTTAAATGATTTATTTGCTGGAGAGAAAAGAAACTGGAGCAGGAATTGGGCTGCTCAGATAGCCACGTCTCATATTGCAGACTGGCCCCATATTGCTGGGGTTCCCTATGCTTCAGGATGATGGGGAAAGTTTGGCTCTCCTGTCCCACTGGATGCTGGACATGACTTGCTGTGGCTTATCTCAAAATCCCTCAGCTGCATTGCCATGGGATTGCTCTCTGGCACAGACACCAGCACACAGCTGTGAAACAGAACTGCTGGAACAGGGCTACCTGCAGAGAAGGGTTCTTAGTCCTGTCAGCTCTTGATCTGTGACCAGGAGTTTTTTCAGCCCGGATAAAATAGTGTCAAGGCATCTGCAACACTGTGAGAATGCAGATGCTCTTATTCCCATGCAGTTTATTTTACTGGTGTTGCTGTGTCTTGGTGTTTGGCTTTCAAGAGATCACAGCTAAGAGCAGCAGCACTGCCCTGGGAGATGATGGGCACTGGGAGGGAGCAACAGCCTCTCCCAGCACAATCTTCTGGGCTTCCCTTCTGTGGGAAGGCTGTGGAAACCCCAGACTGGGGCTTTTCTCAGCTCTCATTCCACACGGCTGTGGGAGGGTAGGAAGCTGTGGCAGATCAAGGTGCATGGAAGGGTTTTCATGGGAATGGCTTCTCTATGTTGAGGACTTCAGAGTCCTTCCCTTCCCCAGGGTCTGATGGAGGAAAAGCATTCCTGGGAGGGACCAAATTCTGCCAGCAAGCTCCACAGGAGTGGTTTGCTATGGCCAAGACAGAGGAGGAGTCTAAAGCTGACTTTAGGGGTGCCACAAGCTGTGTCCAAGGAGGAGCTGGGTCTCCATCATGTTCAACATGCTCGGAGGAGCTCACAGCTGGAACACACTGTCCTAGAAAACGGCACACGTTAGTCCCAGAGTCTCCAAGGCTTCACTCCCATGTAGTGACATCCAGTCACGGTAAAGTGGGACAGGAGAGACCTGGTGACAGCTCTGACGTGGTGCCAGCTCGGCTGGGAGGAGATGATGGGTCTGCCAGCTCCTGTTTGCTTGCTGGTCTGAGCCTGATGTGGGTTTCCCCCGTGGACTTGGAAAAACACGGAGGGGAAACCAAGACAGAGACAATGAAGGCCAGGCTCTCAAGCTTAGGCAAATAGTTTATTTTTCTATGCTTAAAAATTTAAATGATCCTAATTAAGGACCAATTAAATGATTAATGTTGCTGTGTCTTAATTGAAGTTAAATAGGCTGTGACTGTTGCTAATGGTGGGCCATGATGGTCTTCTGAAGGGACCTGTATCACCTCTGACCTGCTTGGGTGGAGCCACCGTGCTGTGGAGGAATAATCTGCCTGAGACAGAATGTTCAGCTGTCACACAAGTGCCACTTGCTGTGGGAAGGGACTCTTGGATTGAAACCGTACCTGGCAATAGTGACATGCTGCTTTGCACTTGGTTTGAGCGGCCCAGGGGTTGCAGTGAAAATGGGGGCACTTGTCCTTGCTCTTATCCCACCCCGTGGCACTCCCTACTCCCTCAGGACTCTCTCAGGAGCAAATCTCCCAGGCTTGCTCTCCTCCTACATGTCCTGCTCTTGTTCTGCAAACCAAAACCACCAGGATGCCTTTCAGTTGGGGTAAAACTATACATTCCTAACACTTTTTATCATGAAAGGACTGTTTGAGTTTTACAAATGTGTGGGAAATTGAAGCAGCCCTTCTGCTATTTTAATGGGAGTTTGTGTACAGTACTGTTCATTCCATCATTTTTAGCCCAGCTCTGCTTTGGCAGTGCTGACACCAAGAATCCAATGGTGGATTTTTGGTTTGCCTCATCAAAGGGCAAACATTGCCTGCTCTCTGGTCACGTCTGTGCAGACCCCATAAATCTATATATTTTAATTATCATAAACAATGCCTTCAGGGAGTGCTGCTGACACTTTTCCTGCTAAAACTATGTTTTCTGCTCTTTGTGTGGTTCCAAGGAATTTCCCATGGGATTGTTTTCCAGCAGAGGGAAAGCCAATGATGGGCAACTAATGTGCTGCTGCAAGGTCCAGCTGATTCCCCATTCTCCTGCTGTACAAAGTGGCCTTTGCTTGTCTTGATCTTCAGAGATATTCCATGCAGGGATGCTGATGAGTGTCAAATAACAGCACAGAGGGTCTGGAGTCCTGAGAGGGCCCTGCCACAGCAGAGCAGTGCTGCAGCCCTCCTGATCCCCACTTTCACCCGGATACATGGAGGCTCCTTAGGCTTTAAGCTGCTACAAGATGAGGAACCCAGCTCAAAGCCAACTGTATCCTCTTACACAAACACCAGTGCTGGGAATTGCAAGGGATCATGGAGGATTGAGAGTGGCCAACTGAGGGAAGCAATGAGCTGGGACAGGGACTTTCAGGGACGAGGGGCTGGAGGGACCTGGAAAGGCAGTGCCTGTTTCAAGGGGCCTCCTGGGACACAGTCCTGTGAGATGTGCTGGGAGATTTTGGATGGAATTCAAGAATAACAGGCATGGAAGTGTTGAAAAGGCATGTGAATATGGCAGTTGGAGATATGGTTTAGTGATGAACAGAGTGGTGCTGGGTCAGCAGTTGGACTCGATCTTAGAGGTATTTTCCAGCTTTAATGATTCTAGGATGCCATCTCCTAGCAGGCAAGACACTTCTCCTAAATTCAAGTTTAGTGGGGAAATCTGCAAAATAGGAGTCAAAAGGGATCTGAAGGCTCCAATCCAACCTCCCATCTTTAGGTGCCTGGTGAAAGGTGCAGCATCATCTGTATTTCAGGAGAAATTAATGTGAAAACCTTCACATTGCCAGCCACAGTTGTAGGGTTTGTGCAAAGCCATTTGTACAGCCTGAGGATTTGGTCTGATAAGTCAGGGGAGACTTTGGGCATGGAGTAACAGCAAGTTCTGACCTGGGTGAAGCATTTTCTTGGGCTCTGGAATCAGGTGGAAACTGCCAGGTAGGCTGGAAATGTCTTGAGGTGTGGGATGATGCTGCTGCTGTTGCCTCAGACACCCTTCTCTTCCGTGCTGGTGTGGAAGAAGGTTTGGAGTTAGGGTTGTCTGGAAGGGTTTTCATGCATTTCTGCACATCACAGCAGCTGTAGTACCCAAGCTGGGTCAAGGCTGCAGTACCCCTGCACAGTCCATGTGGGAAAACAAACCATTTAGCTCCAGCTCCCCAACAGGAGGCAAATGAAGAACCTTAGCAGACTTACACTCTTTGGAGGCACAAACCCTCACTAGTGCCTTTTGAAGGGCATCTGCTGAGTCTTTCAGAGGTCTTGAAGTTGGATCCAAAGGTCTCAGCTCTCTGAAACTGCTTGGACTGATCTTGGTGCTATGTTCCAGCCCTGTCCTGGTGGATGGGCTCCATCCGCCCTCATTCCCCTCCCTGCTGGCAGTGCCCCTGGCTGGCATTCCCCTGCCCTGGATGCTCAGGCTGGATGTGGCAGCCAGCCCTGCCCTTTGCCTGCCTGCAGTTGCCAGACACGGAGCAGATGGTTCCATCGGCACCCAGACAAGGCTCTGACATGGGAGACAGGAGGGATGTGCGAGCAGCCCCACGGTCCCTCTGCCGCTGCCTCTTCCCACCGCTGCGCTGCGGCCACTTCTGAGGGACAAAGCGAGGGGGAAACCTGGGGGATGCTGAGTAAGCAGAACCCCTTGGGCACAGTCCAGGGCTGCGGAGGCCCGGCAGAAGCAGGGCAGAGGAGGACTCGGTGGTTGTGTGCAGCAGGGACTCTGTTTGCAGGGGTTGCCGGTCACACACTGACCGCGGTGCTCGCCAGCTCCCGAGGGAGGGAGGGAGCAATCTGTGTCATCTCGCAGCGGGCTCCCTTAAATCTCGGCCTGATTAAGCAATGGCAATATGGGCCTGATATGAAAGAGCCTTCCCTGAAAAGGGCTGATTGTGTGGGCAGAAATAGCCCGTTTAATTGTTTGCAGGGCCCTGCAGTCGGAGGCGCACAAAACCGCCGGATCCTGCCTTCAGTTGAGCAGGAATCCGGAGATGAATTGTGCCCATCGGTGGCTGGTGCTGTTTTGGGTACAGACGGACCCTGCTGGCCATTCACCTGAGAAAGCTCTGTTTGAACACTAAGGGGTTTGTTTTCAACCTCAAGGTACCTGAGGGATTTGGGGAATATCCACTCAGCTTTTGACCTTTTGTTTGTCCTTGAAAAAGCAGTGTGTCGCTTTCCAGGGGGAAGCTATCGACTAAAACATCTGTGGAGCACAGGGGGGTGCTTGGCCTTGCAGGGTGGCACTGCTGTAGGAAGAGGAGGTGGTGTTGATAGGTCTTGGGAACAGTTCCTCCTGGATTCCTGTGCTAGATTTTAACCCACTTGTGAATGTGGCCAGTGGTTTTCCATCGACACATTTGCTGAGAGCTGTGTCAGAGCAGGTCTGGAAAGAGTTTGATACAGAGACATCTGATGAAAAACTGCTGTGTGTAGCTACGTCAGAGTTATTTATTTATTGCATAGAGATAAAAGCTTTTTTGATGGAGTGCAGTCATCTTAGCTTGTGGCTGTTGTTTTTCTTAGTTTCTTGTGTATTTTAGGAATCTAATTAATTATAGGGAGTGATTGATGCTCAGAAAAAATACACTTCAAGTTGAGCTGCAGTTTTCTTCATGATTTCTTTGACTTGACACTCAGAAAGCAGTGAGCCAGGACCTACCTTGGCAGCAGGTCTTCAGAATTCAACAGGCAAGAATAAAAAATTATCAATTGCAAGAAGAGCAAGAGAGGGACCAAAGCTGTTGGGTAGTGCAGGCATATTCAGAGGGAGCTCAGCAATGCTTCAGGACATGTCAGAGGGGGTTATTTGAACCTCTCCTAGCTTATACTCTTGCCTCTCTGAGGAGCATTGTCCTGAACTGCTTAGGCATGTGTGTCTGTGGAACCTTCAATGTCCATGGAGGGGTCTAGTTGGAGATCCCAAACTTATTTTGATGCAGGGACTAGGATCCACTGTCTGGCAGGGGGGAAGCTCCTTCCTCCTTTGGGATTATGTTGAGCTCACCTGCTTCATTCCCCAGGACCCTTAAAGCCTCTCTAGAGCCAGATGGACAATTCTGATACCTTTTTTGGGATTTAGATGATGATGTGACATGCTGAGGGAGCCTGCATTCCATGCAGATGTCACATTCAGGCATTGTGGCCCAGCCCTCTGGGCCTTGCTGAGCTTGCAGCACTGGAGGCCAGCTGGGCTACCTGGCCTGGAGGTGCTGCAAAGCCACTCTGGCCTCACACATTTCTCTTGGTTGCCTCTGCCCTGGAGACAGGCTGTGCACCAGCAGGGCTTGATTGCTGCGACAATTTGGGCTGCTCAGAATCTGGTGGGTTTTACTATTCCTGGGTGTTTCTAGGACCTGATAATCCCATCCAAAACACACCTTTCAAACACTGTAAGCCCTGTTATGGTCACATCTTCCCAGTCTCCTCTGTTCTTCCCCACACATCCTGACCACCCCTGCCTGCACCAAGCCTACCTGCCCTCTCTGCCTGTCCAGATCTCTCTGCAGTGCATCACCGTGAGCCTCCCCTGACAGACTAGCAAAATCTGCAAAACAAAAATACCTTCTACCAGATTTTTCAGTTTTGCCACCCAATTTTGACAGAGCCAAGAGCCTGGAGCTGCTTTTGCTGCCCTGCGTGTGCTCGGTGACCTGGAGGGGACCTAGCCAAGCTGGGCCTTGGCAGTTCCTGAGCTGTTCATTCTCTCATGTAAGTGCTCTTACAAAAATGACCTGGTCCTGAGCAGCTGGAGGAGTTCAGCGGTGAGATTGATGTCTGCCCCCATGTCTTTCCTTTCTTTCAGACTGTGCTGCTCTAGGATGAGAGGGCAGCTCTTGGAGGACACTAGTCCTGAGGAGCCACAACTCATTGGACAAGCCCAGCCCCAAATCCTCTTTTTTTTAAAATAGGCAGTAGGCTGGCAGCTGGAATGTGTGAGGAGGAGGAGGAGGAGGTGAGTTCCTGACAGGAGGACAGCCAACAGCTCAAGGACCTGGGAACCAGCTGGTGTTTCCTTGGGACCCTGTGGTGAGAAGGAGCTGCCCCATGGAGCAGGGGCTCAGGAGGCTGTGACCCCATAAATCTGTGGGATTGTCATTCACCTTTCTGGACTATACCTGAGCTGCTCACCTGGTGTCTCAGCTTTGCACTGGGTTCATGTTTGGAAGGAGGTACCCAACCTATTCATTTGCTCAGGCCCTGGACTGTACCAATAGCCTTAATGACAGGAGTTTTTGGTAACCCCTTCCTCCCCATTTCTCTAAACTCAGTGCCTATCACTATGTGCATTTATTTGCTCTCCCCATTTCTAGACTTGTCTCTAGCTGAGATCACCACCATGATGGGCCTTTGAATTGATTTCAGAGTGGATAACAGAGCATCCAGCATCTGATTTAATTTTTTGCAGGGATTTGAGTTCCCTGGGAAAACTCCCTGGAGATATGCTCAGCTTAATCATGATTAAGGCCAACAAAAATCTGGTGGCTGATCCTCTGAGAAAAGAGGGGTTGTGCTTGATCAATAGGTGAACCTGGGGCATCTGCTGGAAACTGAGAGGTTTTGGGGGCCTTACTTGGTCTGCTTTCACCACCTGGGCTGTCCTACCCTGGGAGACCTGCTGGAAATGCTGGTGTTCATGAGGGTGCTTCAATCTGCAGAAGGCTCCATCTATTCCACAAGGTGTCATGGTTTTCTCTTTAATATCCTAGGGACTGTTTTCAGGCTGGGCATGTGTGTGGAAGGAAGAGCCTGAGAATGCAGATGGAATGGAAGAAAATCTAAGTGATTAAACGGCTGTAGATGAGTTGAGATATGGCTTAAGAGATTGATGGCCACCCGCTGGGTGGGGAGATGGAAGGAAAGATTGGATTCACGTGCAGCAGGATTGCAAATCTGCCCCCTCTTCCCATGTTAAATTGCATTTGTTACTGGTTTTTAGCCTTCCCCTGGGTAAACTTCCACACGGCTCCGTACCACACCTTTATGGACACATCTGCTATTTCTACCTCCCAGACTCTCTGGTCTGTTCTGGCGGAAAAGCCTATAAAATAAACCTCGTGCAGCCACACAAGCTGTTTGCTGTGCCGATGTTTTCTGTGGCTGATGTGAGTGTGATGCATTCTGGTAGGTGTCGGTAATGTGCACAGAGGAGGGAAAGTTGCAGGTAAAAAATGCATTGAGCATCAGCGTGTAGCCCAGCAGATTTTGACTTCCTTACAAGAGTGGCTTCAGTGGTTTCTGGAGGCTGCAGCTCCACAGCAGAGCTGTGGCTCCCTGACCAGCTCTCTGTGCTCGCCCTGAGCCAGGGTGAACACCCAGTGACTCGACAGGACTGGACTTGATGTGATTAACGAGCTGTACCTGGAGTAAATTCCTCTGTCCCTGCCTCGGTGGTGCTTTACACAATCTGCAGGGATGAGCGAGCGTGGGAGGGGAGCTGGCAGGAGGAGCCGGGCTCTGCTGGGATCTGTGGGATGGGGGCTGCTGGGGCAGGGCGGGGCTGGGGGACGCTGGCCAGGCTGGGAAGGTCGGTGCCCTTGCAGCGCCCGGGGCTGGGGGACGAGCGGCCCCCGAGCTCTTGTTGTCCCCCACTAGGTGGCACTGGGAGCTCTGCGATGGTGTCCCTGTCCCCAGCACAGCCTGGCCTGCCCCTCTCCGGGAGCAGACGCCGGAGGAACCGCGCACGGCACTCCATCTCGTTCCCCCTGAGAGCTGAGTGTCACCTGGCAGCTGGGGTGACACAGTGCTTGTGATCCCAGGAACGAGTGATTTCCGCGGGTCCTGTGCTTCACATGCTGACCTGGCCCCTCCAGGAGTCATTGCAGGGCGTGTGTCTCCCGTGGAATTCCTGCCCTCAAACACCTGGTGGGAGACAGAGCCTGGCATGTGCAAGAGCCAGGGCATCGCTGGTAGCTGGCGCAGGGAGCCGCTGCACTGCTCGTCTCCTGCTGGTGTCACTGCATCCCAGAGCCCTGCTGGGATTGGGAGTGCCATGTGGGCTGCACCGGGAGCCTCTGCCTCCCCAGTGTCCTGCTGGGAGCTGGGATGTCACTGGCAGATCCCATTCTGCTGCGAGCTGGTGTGTCCTGGTGGGACACCACACAGCCCTGCTCTGCCTTGCTGGGGTCAGTGCCATTTGCACATGTTCTGCTGGCATGTGGGATGTCACAGCCTGGTTCTGCCCTGCTAGCAGTTGTTGTGTTGCTGGTGTGCTGCTGGGAGCTGGGTGTCACCCAGAGCCTTGGCACTGTGTGTGTCCTGCTGGGAATCAGTTGATCCCTGTGCTTTACTGGGAGCAGGTGCATGTTATGGGGCTCAGCCCCCTGGAGCTGGGGTCAGTTCATCACATCATCTGCTGGCAGTCGGGGCATCAGCTGGGAGCTGGTCCATGCTACATCAGCCCTGTCTGGTGGGGAGTCAGCATGTCACATGCTGGCCATGTCACATTGTCCCTCCTCTCTCTGCCAGGCTGTCACACAGAGCCCATTCCTCCAGTTTGGCCTTCTCCCACCTAGCCCAGCAGATCTCCTGCTCCCAGGATAAGGAGCAGGGACACAGCCACAGCTTGCTCTGCTGAAGGTCCTGGTCTGCAGAAGGCACTGGGATGTTGTGGCACTGTGATTATTTTAATTAATTTATTTTAAATATCTGTAGTGCTGAGAATGAAATGGCATTAAATGAGCACATCCCACATCCCCAGCATCCCCTGCTGCAGTTCCCAGGAGCAGCACCCGGGTTACAGATCTCTCCATACCTGTCCCAGTGCCTGTGTCTGCCTGTCTCTCTCTCTCCCATCCACCCAGCATGTCCTGTCCCTGGACCCTGCCCTGGCAGCTTTGCTGGCTCAGCACTGCAGCTGCATCCCCGCCGTGGCTGGGGCTTCCCCGGCCTCAGGGGATCCTCTTTGTCTCACTCTGGGCCCATCACTGCCCGCAGTGTGAGTGGAAGGGAGGGTGAGTGTGTTACTGGCTCTCCCACAGGGAAGGTTGGGTGCTTCAGGTTGGTGTTTGCAAGGAGGCGACCTCGCACTGATGAGAGGGGCTGGCAGGATGTGCAGGCAGCTCAGTGAGCTGCATGTGTGTGCTCCAGACAGCTCTGGAAGGGGCTGCCAGGCGTTGCTCTGCCACACATGGCTGAGCTCCTGGGCCAGGGGAGTCTGGTACCTTGGCAGGTTATTTGTTTACAGTGGAGACACGGGTAAAGCTGGGATCTGGGTCCTCAGTACTGACGGCTGCTGGATGACTCCCCACAGTGGAATGGGGGAGGGAATTGAAAGTAAATCTGTGATAACTTGAGGGCTGAGATAGAGGCTGTAGGAATCAAAGCAAAAGCCACACATGTGAGCAAAGCAAAGTAAGGAATTCATTCCCTGCTTCCCATTGCTGGCAGGTGTTCAGCCAGCCCCAGGAGAGCAGGGCTCCATCACACCTAACAGTGGCTTAGGAAAACATATGCTGTAACTGTGAACATCACCCTCTTCCTTCTTCACCCTGCTTCACGTGCTGAGTGTGGTGCTTGGTGGTCTGGGATATCCCTTGTGCCAGTTGGGATTGCCCATCCTGGCTGTGTCCTCTCCCAAATTCCTGTGCACCCTCAGCCTGCTCACTGGATGAGAAATGCCTCGACACTGCCAGCACTGCTCAGCAGAATCTAAACCAGCCCAGCACAGAACTGATTCCAGCACAAATCCAAAGCACAGCCCTATACCAGCTGCTGTGAAGAAAATTAACATTACCCCAGACAAAATTGGGGAATACCAAGAAATAAATGACCTCCCTCCTCCTCAGCTATCTTCTTATGTTTCTCCTTCATTGACAGTCATGAAGCCCTGTGCAGAACTGTTATGCACCAGGGTCTGTAAGATGTTAGGTGGTCAGAGTCTCTCTGTTCACCTAGAGCCCTGTGCCACCTGATGATCTAGACTGAATAGAAAAGTGATGGTTATACTAACCTCAACATCTCTTTTGTTGTTTGCCCAAGTAATTTCCTTTTTTTCCCCATGAAGCTGTACTATCCATTTTTGTTTCTAGCTTATGCTGACTAGACCTGAGCGTAACAATCTTCTGCCATCCCTGGAATGAATGCAGGAGCTGGAATGCTGGTTTGAGCTCAGTTTTTATTGCACAGCCATTTTCAATTCTCCAATGTGCTTTTATTTGCTAAACGAGCTCCAGTTGCAGAGTGCACACGTGATGACCCCGCTCAGGTGACCTCAGCTGCCCGGTGCTTTTACCTTGAGGTCACTCTCAGCTCAGACTAGATTTTCAGTGGTGACTGGTGAAGCTCTGCAGATCCTATTAGCAGCCCCTTGAGCTTGGAGAGACCTGTGTGTGCAGAGCAGCAGCCTCAGAGAGCAGCTCAGGTAGGTTCTGATGTGCCCAAGGCATAAGAGGAAGACTAAGGTGGCAGAGAGTGGGTCCTCCATAAAAATGCTGCATGCTGTACCAAAAACCAGCTCCAGGGAGGGATGTTGCAAGTCACGGCCAGGCTGCTTAAACGTGCTCAGGCTGTCACTAGAGGGAGCAGAGTATGATTTTTTTTTTTTTTTTTTCCCTAAATCTTGAAAAAATGACAGGATGCGGAGACTCAGCTGGTGGAGCAGTTTGGCAGGAGGGATGTAGGAGAGCTGCAGTACACATATGTGTTTCTGGGATGCAAGGGGATCTCCTGTGCCACTCAGCCAGTGGGGTCTAGGGGGAGAGGCAGGAGTGAAGCACTCCCTAAAGCTCAGTTTGCTAAGTGGGAATGACTTCTTGACTCTACTTTTGGCTCTTGGAAGTGCCAAGTCTTGAAGGTGGACAGGGCCTTGCCAAGTGCAGGCACTGTGTGCCTGCAGGGGAGAGGGCTGGAGTGGCAGGGATGTGGGATTTTGTTGGCTTTGCTGCTACTGTGAATTAACTGGGTTTGCTGTGTCTGTGAGGGGCCTGCTCTGACGCAAGCAGCTGCTGGAGATCTCCTTCACGAGCTCTGAGTTCCCAGATCCTGGTACCACTGCATGGCTGAGCAGGGCTAAGCTGTGTTTCTCTGCTCATCAGAGGTACCCCCCAGGCCCAGGGTCTAAACACGAGGAGTGAGGGATAAAGAGCAAGGAAACAAAGAGCCCATAATGGTATCCTGCCTTGCCTTGAATTGGACAATTCCCCTATGACTAGTTGGTGGGCAGTGGATTACTCAGTGGGTGGAAAGGGGTCTGGAGTCAGTCCTGTGGACTTCATTCCCTCATTTGTGAAATGATGTTGTGAACATCTGGCTCACACATGGAGCGTGACACTTGGCTCACAGAGGCCTATAAATGTTTTCAGATCCTTGAATGGTTGTTGCTGAAATGCGAAGGATCATCGTTAATGAAGTCTGCAATAACACTGACGGAGCGTTTGTGTTTGCTGCAATTTGTAACCATGTTCTAACACTTGTTAACGAATGCTATTGTGGGTTGCAATGAGACCAAGGAACACTTGAGGACAAACACGACCGAGTGGTTGCTCCTGGTTTGTGCTACTATTTATCACTGCAGGTGTTGAAACATGTCATGTTGTGCAGCAGGGCTTTAAATGGGTGAGCAGGGTAAGAGGGGAGACTCAGCTACCGTGACTTCCTTTGTGGTTTTTCCATCTGCTCCACTTACACAGTCAAATGCCCCCCTTGCCTGGCATAAGCAGAGTGGCAAGGAGCTGAATATCCACATGACATCAGGAAATCCAGCTGGTGGACTGGAGGTTTATTTTAGATAACGCAGCTTGGAGTGGTGACAATCTCAGGCACGTGCTGTGATTGCTGGGGTTGTCCTGTGCAGGACTGATGATCTTTGTGGGTCCCTCCCAATGCAGGATATTCCATGATTGTGTGAATGCAGGTACTCTCCACCAAGAGACCTCACCTAGGTGAGGACATGGAGAAGCAGCAAATGTGCAAAGTCAAAGGCTTAGAACTGAGATTACCCAAAGGCCTGCATGGATGAGCAGTTTGTAGCTGAATTAGACATACAAAGGGAGCAGACAGGTGAAGCAGAGGCAGATGATCAAGGAGGAGTACAGAGCTGCTGTCTGATTTTGCAGGGATAGGATGACCTGGTGTTGAGTGTGAAGGGTGACAGCAATGGCTCCCCAAGTACCTAAACAGCAAAGGGTAGAGGAGGCTCAATGTGGGCCTGCTGCTGAACAATGCCAGGGACCTGGTGACAACAGATGTGGACAAGCTGAGGTACTTGGTGCCTTCTTTGCTTTTGTTAAGATCAGACTTCAGCAATCACAAACCCCTGAGTCCAGGGGGAATCTCTGGAGCAAGGAGGACTAACCCTCAGGCTCGGACCACTTGAGCAAACTGGACTCCTAAGTGTTTAGAAGGCTGAAGCACCTCTCTTATGAGGAAAGGCTGAGAGGCTGGGATTGTTCAGCTTGGAGGAGAGAAGGCTCAGGGGCACCTTATCCCTGTTATGAATACCTGATGAGGGGCAATGAAGAGGAAGGAGTTGGACTCTTCTCAGCAGTGTCCAGGGACAGGACCAGAGGCAATGGGCACAGGGGAGGCTCCATCTGAACAGAATGAAAACCTTTTCTGTTGTGAGAGCGATCAAACTCTGGCACGACTTCCCTGGAGAGGATGTGGAATCTCCATCTGTGGAGTTTTTTAAAACCCATGGAGACTCTTGCGTCTCCTCTCCTGGGTCCACCAGTGGACATGAATCCTGTGCAGGCTGTGACCCACAATTCCTTCTAGACCTTTCTTTGTCCCTTCTCTGCCCATGGGGATGACTGCCCTGACTCACTTGTTCCTTATTTTTTTCGTGACTGCGTCTCCCAAGTCCTTGAGATTGGTCTGAGTCCAATGCCTGTCCTGTGATATTCTGGCAGCTTCTTCTGTTCTGGCATCATCCGTGTGGTGAATCAATCCTTGTCTGTTATCTGGCTGTGAGGAGAAAGGCTAGTTAGGATTGACCCAAACTTCATCCTGGGATCACTCACTTGATGCATCTTCCATCAGACTGCAAGCCATTTATGTCTGCTCTTTGAACATGTCCTTTCTGGATGTCTTCCCATCATACGGACATTGAAGTTCCTTTAACAACCCTAGGAGACTGTCACCAAACAAATGTCACAAGTCTTACTAACATCAAGAAGAGATAACCTTTGTTTATTCTTCATCTACGAAGTTCTTTTCCCTGGCTATCCAGAGAGCTGGGTTGTCTGAAGAGTTATGTTTGTTCCTGGACCCTTCCATCTCATGCTTATGGTAACCAAAGCTAATCTAATGGGTCTGTATAGGTCCAGATTTTATTTCATTTCATTTTCTTCCTATTTTCCACTTCATTTGCCCTCTCTGTGACCTTCTAAGCCTAATTGGTTGCCTCTGGATCCCAAAACCTAGAATCCTACATCAATGCCTTGAGAAAGGCTTGTCAGGCACATCTCATTGGAAACTCTTCCCACAGAAGAGTACTTCTTGCTCCACTCTTGCTGTGTCTGAGGGTTAAATTAGTGTCTTGTGGACACGGATAAATAGCTGTGCTGCACCAGCTGCTGCTGTTGTCTCACAGTGGTCTTTGTGACCTTCTTCACGTATCCAAGACAGCTGATCTGAGCTTTCCAGCTCTGAGAGGTGGACATGTCATGTCCCTCTCTCTAAACTGATGGACTAAGAACAGTTTTCCACCTTCACTGTTCCTCCAGAGCTCAGTGTCTTGCTCTTTCAGTTTTGTCCTTTTGTGCTGGTGAGATTGCTTTTTTGCTGTTTGTGGTTGTAATCCAGCCTGTGTCGATTCCTCCTCCTGCACTCCACAAGGATCTCATGGTTCAGCTTATTGGTCCCTTCCTTTCCCTCCTGCCTTGCCCTGGCAGCCAGAGGGGCTGTTCAAGGCCCCATTCTTCACCAAACTAGCAGATCTGTTGCTGCTCTTTGTTTCTGTAGTTCAGCTTTCCAAGACATTCCTAACAAAGCTCAGGGCTTTTGATTGTCTGCCTTTCTGAAATCAGCATTTTGACTTTTCTGGTGCCCCTCTGAAGGCTCCCCAATCCTTTTGGCTCAGTCGCCCTCATCCATGTTGCCTTTCATGTTTGTGTTCTCCCCAGTCCTCCACACTGAGTCAGTGCTGAGCGTGGGTCTGCAGTGTTCCTGTCCCAGCAGATGCTCCTCAGTGTGCTCCAGATTGTCCTTTTGTCCCCACAGCTGCTTCTTTGCACTGCTGGGACTTTCTGTAGGTCTGAGTTTTCTGTTCTCTCTCCCTGCAGCCCATGCCTGTGTCCTCACAGCACACAAACAGCATCCCTCCTTCTTCCAGAACAGGCTGATATTTTTCTGGGTTCAGTTTGAGTTCTCCCAGACAATCTGTTGCCCCTAGTAAATCATAATTCTGATCACTTATAAAGCTCTCCTGTTTATTTTTAGCTGGCATCTCCAGGGCATTTGGCAAAGTGATGCAAGGCTCCTTCTGCTCCTTCTGTGGCGTGTGGGACTCCCCCATCAGCCTTTTCCTGTTGTCTGGACCTGTTGTACTACTGCTACAGCCACCCGTGCAAAATTACCAGGCTGTTTTTTAGCGAGAAAACGCTTCAATTTTTTTTTCATCCTATTATCCTTTATATGAGGAATACTTGAAAGTTCTCCCCTTCCTGGTTTAGCCTGTGGAGTTCAGTGGCTGCTGTAGAGCCACATCACCCCACCAAAGCAAGGTCCTTCCACTGTGCTGACCAGATGACCTGCAGGATATTTGGTGCTCAAAAAAATCCTGACGTCTGGCTTGTGGCACCAAAAACTGCTCAGGGCCCCTCTAACCGAGCTGGGGGACTGCAGGACACTTGACAAGAAGCTGTCTAGATCATGTGGCACAATCATGGAGGGACACTGGCGTGGGAGGGCTGTGGTGAAACCCTTCATCCAAGAAATCCATACAAAGACAACTGGAGGGTTTTTTCCTTGCATTGGTGCTCCTGTTTTTAATTCAGTGTAGTGGATATGAGGGTGGAGTGAAGGGATGTTCAGCTCTGTGGGCTTAGCAAAGGCCTGAGCTGCTGTGCTGGTGTTAGTGGATCAGAAAGGCTGCTCTATTGTACGTGGAGGGAGTAGAGATAATAAAAATCCTTCTCTTTTTCCTACCTGTCGTTGAATTTCCCTGCTTTTTCTTTGAAAACCTGCTGGGACAGGCCGGGATACACTGTGGGAGGATATCCAGACCAATATCCTAGGGAGTGGTGATTAGAGAACACCTCATAATTTGCATCTTGGATCCAGTGGAGACTGGGATATTTGTGGGGATCCTTGTGCTACCAGGATGCTTCTATGTGGAGTTCTTGTGTGCCAGCAACTGGCTCTACAAGTCCAATCTGTGTCACCATAGCAAAAGAGTCACAGGAGATGGAGCTGTCTGTCCCAGGGATGTCCATCTTCGTGCCACTGCCTCACTTTTCCCAGAAGATTTCCTTCCTTTGAAGTCATTCATCCCTTGAAGCAGAACTTGTCTACTTGCTTTGAGTTTCCTCTTATTTCATGAGCACTTAATACATTCTCCTTCCAGGATGCCAAGCAAATTTAAGGTACACCCATTTAGCTTGCTAGGATGACTCAATCCAATAGATTTTCTTTTATTCCATTAGACCATTTCACCCCCTGTTTTCTTCCTTGACTGAAAACTTCTGAACCCTTCTTGCAGTTTTCAGTCCATCTCTTTCTTTCTCTCTGTGTGACAGCCTGTTCTCTGTGAAGGTGCTAAGCACTAGGAATGCCATCCCTCAGACCCACAGGCTCCAGGCTGGTGAATCTGACCCTGACCTGACTCCACATAAAGAGAATTTCTGCCCTTTTACTGTTTGCTCTCCCTCTAAGGGACCCAGTTACTTTCAGTGCCATTTTGGCTGCATACATTACCAAGTTCCTGAGTAAGGGATCATCTAGTAATGACAATAAATACATAAAAGAGGACTGGTATTTCAGTGCAGGTGTAAGGGATGAACTTTGGTTTGTCTCTTAAGGTGGTTGGAGATGTGGTTTGTGTTCCACCACAAGCCATGGAAGCCTAGAGAAACCACTGCCCAGGGCCAGGGAGGAGGATGAAGCTGCAGAGGAGATTCCATGATGAAAAGAGACCACTGGGCTGTAAATCCCAGGCTGGGATAGAGATAGAACAGGCCCTTCCCAGCATCTCCACAGCTCTTCACTGCACACTGCAGGGCTGATGCTCTTTGCAGTGTGAGCTGGAGGGGTTAACACAATACCCTGAGCTGCTCCAAAGCAGTGTGAGTGAGAATGCAGCTCTCCCGACATCCTAAACCATAGCCCTGAGATCAGGGCACCTTCCCTTCAGTCAGACCTAGGGATTGCTGGTACCAGCCACAGGTTATAAACTAATTCTGGCAGTTGGCCATAAAACTGCTCCTTCCCGTGAGACACGGAGGCGTCTGGTGTCAGCCTGACACAAACCATTTGACCAGGGAAAGGCCTCTCTCCTGGTGGGATTGCAGAAGGGCTGATGCTCTTAGTGAAGCTAGAAGTGGAGAGAGAGGGGCTCATAACCCTGTGCTAATAAATATTAAATGCTTGTTATCAGGCCTGGCATTTGCTTTGTGGCTCCAGCTTTTTTGCCTGCCTCGGAGGTTATCCACTGAAGGCAACAGGTTTATCAGCAAGTTCAAGCATGTTTGGACTGCAAGGTCTCTCCTGGTGTCTGGCACATGAAATTATCCTAATCTGCCTTTAATATCCCAGCCTGTACTCTGGGTGCCATGACACACAATCTGTGCCCTGTACCTCTGCTTTGGGCTGCTCACAAAGGGCTTTAACCCTCTCTCCATCTCTGTAAACATTGCAGTGTGCTTTGTCCCCCCACCAATGCAGGGTGCTCGAGCCTGGGGGCTCACAGGGCAGCAGAGGGTGAGGGACTCCTCTGGGCAGCAGTGGCAGCTGAGCTTTCAGGGTGAATGGCAGCCCAGAAATGAACGTGGTGATGTTTCATCCCTGTGCTGCCCACGCTGCCTCAGTGCTGGTGGCAGAGACCTGTGGAGTTGTGTCCTTCCAGCCCCTGAAGGCTCCTTCCCCAGGAGGGTGGGATGGGGGTCAGCAAGGGCTCCAGGGATGTGGGGAATCTCCATTACTGGGGTGCAGGAGGTGCAACAAGGCTGCTGCAACGTGAGGAATCTGAAATTCAATGAGCAGTTGTTGTAGAATCCTCTCTGGAACACTTCTCCTGGGCCCTGAATCACCATGTGCTTGTGGATAACAACAGGAATTTTGCCAGAATAGAAAATGAAAGATCAACCTCCTTCTGACCTCTTGGCTCTGAGATGTTGAGCAGCACCCTGCTCAGGCAGTTCATTTTCCTGCCTGCTCCCAGGGAATGCAGCTTCACTTCTCATTTCCAAACCAGGGACTGAGGCCACTGTGGTGGTTGCTGTTGGTCCCTCTCATTTCAGCAGCTTTGAAAAAGGAAACCAGGGGAAAAGATCATGTTTTGGATAAGGTTTTGTTATTTGGGTTTGGGTTTTTTTTCCCCCTGGCTTATTGGCACAAAAAGGCAAAACAAATCAGTCTGGAGAGCGGCAAGGTGACTTATTTAAACCCAAACAAAGCCACAGAACCCCACCAAGGCTAAGAGGTCGCTAGTGCAGCTTCCTGTCTGAACGTGATCATGCTTGTCTGTGGCAGGGCACCTGGAAAGGATTTTCGTTGTTTTCCCTTCTATCTGCTGTCAAGGAAGGTGGTATTCTTGTTTCTCTCCATCTCAGGGTGTGAAGCTCTAGCAATGCTTGGGAGAGCTCTCCCCTCACTGCCAAGGCAGCAGTGGCAGTTCCCATCTCAGCCCAGAGCTGCTGAATGTCCTCTGTTGAGAGGATCAGTGGCCCTTAGGACACCCCTCCAGGAGAAAATGCTCCCAAATAGGGCCAGTAGCCCGCTGGGAACAGGCAGAGCCAGTTCAGAAATGACTCTGTGCTCTGCCAGAAGAGTTCAGTTGGGATAATTGCACCAGGTCGTTAGAGAACAATAGGAGTGGAAAGCACAGATTAAACCACCACTATTTCTGCTGTGTATGTTATGCACAGAAGGGAGATAACACTGTCAGGGGGACTCTGGTAGAAAATGCTTTTCAGACTGGCTGTGCGTAGCAGAATATTTGGACAGAACTGCTCAGAGATCCAGACTGGTTTGAGCCAAACAAGGGGCTGTTTGGAGATGGTGAAGTGGGTAGGGGCTTCATCCTTTTCTCCCAGGACTAACATTTTACTGTTGCTGTTTATTCCAGGAGGTGAACAATTCAAACTTGAAGCACTCAAGATCTGGTTTCTTGTTTGTTTGCTAGACACCCCCTCCCCACCTGGTAGAACAGTGAGATGTCTCCAGCTGTTGGTCAAGGTGCTCTCAGTATTTGCTTTAGTCCCTTCCCAGGAGCTCCTCCTCCCCAGCACAGTCAGGGTCCTACACTGTGGGTGTGAGGATGTGAGGAAGGATTTTGGGTCCTGTGTCTCTCTTTGGGGAAGGACCTTAACTGTGTGGGACAAAGGAGGATCTGGTTGTCTCAACAGAAATTGGCAGGACCTGCATTAAGCACTTTGTGGTCCTCCTGCAAGGAAGCCTGGATTATCTCAAGCTAAAGCATAGCTCAGCCATTAAATTACATACCAGAAACAGAGTCAAAGGCCTGAAGAACATGTTTATATGTGATTTGGTTGGAGGGACATGGCACTGGTGCTCAGGCACATAGGGTGACACCTGTGTTTCACCCTCCCAGCCCACCCTTTTGCAAGACACATGCACCTGCAATGGTGAAAAACACTTTGATTGTCCTTAGTCCCTATTTCCAGGCCTATCTTCTGCTCCTGGCTTCTCCCCACATCCCAGATGCAGCAGCTTAGAGGAGAATACACATCTGCTCGTGTGGTGTGCTGCCCTCAGGAGAGCTTGGGTTCCTGCCTGCTTGTTGAGTCTCCTGCAACATTCACATGCCCAGCCACAATCTTCTTGCAATGCCTCTTTAGCCTTGTCTGCTGCCCAGGATTTCCTGAGCCCATGGTGGCACCTCCTGGGGCCATTGCTGGCAGACCACAGTGCTCAGGTTTCATCTCCTGCTGGATTTCCTGGGCATTCTGCAGATATCTGTGCAGAGGATGAGCCTCAGTTCATTCTCAAAGCTGTAAAGAAAGCCCTGTGCATGTCCTGCCGAGCTGGGAGGTGTCTCAGGGCTCTGTCTGTTGCCTCAGATGCTGAGCTGTGTCTGCTCATCGGGTACCACATAAGGTGCAGTGCCAGGGAGACAGTGACAAGTTTTACTGCAGGATGTGTCCCTTCAGGCCACTCCAAAGGCCACAAGGAACTCCAGAAGCTCCCAGGGCATTACAGTGATAGGAATCTGCACTCATGAGGGAGGGCTGGATAAATGATTTCTGCTTTAGCTCAGCTCAGGAGTCTTTTGCTCAGACCAGAAGAAGATGTGTCCCATACAAACAGGCTATGACCAATCTCTTTCTTCAAGGCAAAGCAGGAGTCAGCTGTGAAGAAGGAATATCTGGTGATCTGGAATTCAGTACGGCGTGGACCACTGAGGTCTGGCTAGCCAGGAAGAAGTAGCACAAGGAAAACTAGCCCCAGCTTTCCGGGGCCAAAATCAATGGAGTGACAGTGTGACCACAGAGAGGACACAAACTCTTCCTTGTTGACTCCTTGGTCCATGTGATCCTGAGATTTTTAGCTGCATTCAGTTGGCCTATGAGCACAAAAATTATGTCATGGCAAAGGAATTGCTAGACCAGAACTGCCACCTCATGTGAAGTTATTTAAGCGTATCTTATGATATATTTTTATGCGCTGGTAATTATCATCTATACCCAGATTGCCCTACTTATGCTTTCCTCTTGTGTCGTTACTTGTTCATGCAGGAGTGTTTTCCCCGGGGGGTGTCATCAAATGCATTATAAAACTAGAAAACACTGAATTGTGTTATAGAGAACATTTTGCATTTTTTTTTTTTATAACTCACTTGTATGCAATTAGTGTAAAGTACTTTATAATCAGAGGTTTCCTGGTGGAAGAGATCAAGTGGATTTGAACAGTCCCACTGTCCCAGGCAGCAGTTCCACCAAGGGAGATCTCCCCAAACAGCCCCATTCTGCCCAAACCTGCCTGCCTCTGGAAAGTGCTCTCTGAACTGGGTAAAAGGTGCAGGTGTCAGAAGAGATGCTCCCATTGAGAATGGAACCAGAAAGAAGCAGAAGACACCATGGGGAAGGAGATGGTCTGCTCTGGGGCAGGTCCCTCAGGATCAAGGAGAGGCTGTTACCTGTCTGGCAGTCCTGGGAAGGCTCTGGCAGACAGATGTGCTTTGTGCAGGGATGCTGTTATCCTGTAAGAGTCAGGATGCAGGTCTGGAAACACATTCCCCAGCTACCAGCTTGGCTGGAGAGGGTAATGGAGCATGTGGGAACTCTGCAGAGGCCAGTCCTCAGGCAAACAACACAGCTGAGGAGTGGCAGAGTGGACAATCTCATTTTGTTGCACCTCTGGGCTGACAGGGTTGTCAACACATTAATATCTCTGTCATCCAGCTGTGAGTCCAATTTAACATCTCTGTGGCCTTCTCTCTGTTTCTGGCCTCAGCATCCCTCTCCCCTTGTCTGCAGGTCTGTGTCATGGAACAGAGACTTTTCAAAGGGCTTGGAGTGACAGGAAAAAAGGGGATGGCTTGACAGTGACAGAGGGCCAGTTTGGATTAGAGATTGGGAAACAATTCTTCCCTATGAGGGTGGGCAGGCCCTGGCACAGGGTGCCCAGAGCAGCTGTGGCTGCCCCTGGATCCCTGGAAGGGTCCAAGGCCAGGCTGGATGGGGCTCGGAGCACCCTGGGATAGGGGAAGATGTCCCTGCCATGGCAGGGGGGGGGACTGGATGAGTTTTAAGCTCTCTTCCAACCCAAACCATTATGGGATTCTGTGACCTCCCAGATGGCTGCACAGGGCTGCAATGAGTACACCAACAACTGAGAGACTGAGAAATTGTTCTGTAGGGTTGGGCACAAATCCCTCTTTCAGTGGCTCTATTGACTTTGATGTGTTGTATAGGTGGTGGATGTGGGAAGAAAGTCACCTAGAAATTCACCCTAGAAGAAACTGTTGATGAGCACTGGGGCCAGTGGAGCCTGGCTTGCTTCAGAAAGGTCTCATCTTGGATGAGCACTGCAATTGGTCCTCAAGGAAGTTTCCCTATTAAGTAGAGAGTTGTTTTTGGCTTTACTGGAGAGTTGTGTCACAGTAAACAGTTGCAGCACCTTCTATCTCTCTGCTCTCCCTTGGCCCTCTCCAGAATGCTCCTATAAACTCCTTCTGCATTAGTGAATTCCATAGACTGGGTGCAGGTTTTTGGCTGAACTGGGGTCAGGAACCCGGAGATGAGAATGGATGAGGGTGTGTCACCTCTGGGGAAAGCTCATCACTGACAGCAGACCCTGCTGGTTTGCCTTCACACCCTGCAGTAAACACTATGCCACTGGATGTGTTGGAAAATCTCCTCTGATGGTTTTTTCTTAGTCCAGTTCAGGTGTTAACTATGAGCCCATGCAAACCCCCAGAAATGGGAGGAGGATGTTCACCACTGCCTCTCCTGTAACAGTTTTTTACTCATAAAAGGTGTCTGATCCACTTTGGGAGTTCTTACCTGTGTGAGGCACAGAGGGAAGAGAACAGCACTCCTTGGCTTTCTACACCAGCTTAGGAGGAAAAAGCTGGCAGGAAGGCACTTGCCCAGGTTTCTGACTGGGTGGGATCATGCAAATTGTCCTAACCCATATGGGCTGGTGACATGCCAGATCCCAACCCCACAGCACAGGGACTATGTGGGGAGAGTGTGAAGAGCTGCAGAGGGTGGTGGGACCACAGGCTGCTCCTCTGAATGGGATTGGCTTGTTAGACACCCCTGTGGGTGACCTCTGAGGGCCCTTGGAAGGGAAAGGCACGAGTGGAAGAGACAGGAGAGGTGCCAGAAGAGATTCTAGAGTAAATTGGCTGGCACAAAGGGAAGATCATGATGTGTAGAAATGGATGTGACTGCACTTTTCGCGGGTTTCTGGACAGTAAATGGAGTGAACTGAAGGGGGCAAGCTTAGAGCTTGACTGCACAGTGTGAAGAGAAATCAAAGTCCTGGGTGGAAAAGGGGCCTGGGAAAGAGCCTTCTAGGAGGAAGGGGAGAAACTTTCCACAGTGAGTTGTGTAGTGGATGAGAGCCAAGGTTTTGAGGAGATGTTTAACCTGTTTCCCATTTGACAATTCAAAATATTTTTTTCCAAATTTAAAATTTTAGATTGTTCACATTTAAATATCCAAGCCTTGGATAAACTCTTTCCTTAGTTTTTGCAAGCACCAAGGCCTTCATTGTTTCCACCAAATTTCCCTTTCAGGCCACCATCTGGAAACTTTGCTTCCCAAATCCCTTGCTGGAGATTCTCAGTCAAGTTTAGAAAACCTCCTAAGAGTCTAAATGTGTAACCATGGCTGTCCTCAGTGCAGACCCACCTCTTGGGGCTCTGGGACCTCAGCTAAGGTGCTGAGGGTGGTTTTTGGGCCCATGTTTAAGGATGCTGTTGTACCAAGCAGAGCTGAGATCTGATGCAGAATGGACTCATTCCCTGTCTGGGACATTGCATGAACCTCAAGGTGACAATGCCATGAGATGTCACCCTGCCCTGCTCGCTGCAGGAACAGGACCTCATCCCTACAGCTGCTGACCTGATGGAGAAGGAATTGCTGGTGCCTCCAGTTAGCACTGACCAGGCTTTTTACAGCACCTGTTAAAGAGTGTCTCTAATGCTTTATGAATTCCTTTAGCTCATAAATGTCTCCCCAAAGAACCCATTAAAAAAGGGAAAAGCTACACACGTGTACTTAGTGCTGAGGAGAGAGCTGTAGAACAGGGAAAAGGCTAAGCTAAAGGGCATGTTCTTTCCTTACCATTAAAAGAATTTTGCACCACCAACCTCTAAATTTCTAGTACAAGACTCCCAAACTTCTGCAGGAGCATCTTAATGGATAAGTACACAGGAATGCATTGAGGTATTTTTATTGGATGATGGGAAAATCCAGTCCTAAGCCATTTGAGGGCTAGGGAGGGATCTTGTTTCTATGGTCTGTGTGTGGGTAACTGGGATGGAAGCAGTGGGACAAAATCCAGTGGGAACCTGGCAGAGGAAAAAGACCAATGAATGTGTCAATGACCAGTGGGGGATCACTGTGCTAATGGTTGTGTCTGATGCCTCTGCACACCTGGACCATGTTCAGCAGCGTATTTGGAAAGCAGAAAATGTATCCTGGCAACTTGCTTTATTTAGCTGCAGTGTGCAAACGTGAGGCTGTTCCTGCCTTTCACTCCTCATATGTCAGTGTGACTTTGAAGTGACAGATCTCTCCAAGATATGGAAGTGTCAGCATGCCACGAGCAGCAGCCCAGAGCTCAGATGAAGCTGTGGGTGGTGATTTTTCTCAGCATGGATTTATCTCACTGCAGAGAAACATTTCTTACCCTGTTCAACATATGCTTTTCAAACAAGAGGCTGAGCATGATGTTATGGGAAATCCCCTCACAGACCTCTCCTATGCAGGTAATATTCTTTTTTCCTTTGTTTTTAAATCTTCTGTGCCAGAGGTTTTGTCTGTCTTCCAGTGTCTCCTAACAGTGCAGCTTGCAGTTATGAACACTTTGCTACTCCAGGTTATGAACACTGCTATTCCAGCTTTGCTACTCAAGGTTACAAATTCTGTGCTTGGGGGTCCTTGCTAATGGAGACAAGGAGGTTTTAAGCCTCGCCGCTTCGGCCAGAGGTGGCGCAGAGCCAGACCTCCCCGAGGTGCAGCTTTTGGGAGGCTTCTCCCCGCAGGGCAGGAGCTGATGTTCACCCATCCCTTGGACTCCGCTCGTGTGCGCGGGAGCCCCAGGCGCGCTCCGCTCGCCAGGCAGGCTGGACGGGACATGCGCTTCCAGGCACAAGCTCCTGCTTGCTTCCAGGCATGGGAATGTTGCTTTGCGTGGAAATGGCCCTTCTTTGATTTCCTAGCCCTCCCCTGGCGCTGTCACGCCAGTTGCCAGCTCCTCCCGGCTGGGCTGCTCGGAGGAGCCGCTGGCGGAGGCAGCCCGGGCAGCCTGGCACGGCGGGGCTGGCACTGCCGTGCCAAGGGCTTTTGTCTCCACGGCTCGGGGAGGTGTGCGATTTGAGCTCTCGGTCACTGACAGGTCTCAGCTGACAGCTCCCTCCTCCTTTTGTAAAAATTACTTGCAGAGCAGCTAGTTGAGACACGACAAAGTTTTGAAAGAGGGAATTTCGTTTCCCATACGGTTTCATGGGAAAGGTCACAGTTCCACCCCAGTGCCACTCTGGGTGAACTAAATACACACAGCTGTGCTCGCTGCACAGGGAGGGAGCCTGGCACAGGGCAGGGGCTGCAGGGCTGGGGGTGCAGGACTGGGGACACAGGGCAGGGATGGGGTTGGGCTGGGGGGGGCCACTAGGCTGGTGCTGCTGCATGTCAGGATGGAGGCAGCAAGTGTGAAAAAAGCCATCCTCCCCAAGCAGGGTAGCTGCTGCATCACTCGTGTGGCAGCCCTGAGCAGGACTCCAGCAGCACATCAGCCCTGTATGGCATTGTGCACCTCTGGAAAGGCTCTGGACTAAATGGCACTAGATCCATGTGGTGCCCTGGCTGCGTGCAATGAAGACTTTACCTGTACAGTATGAGTATCAACAAAGAGCCTTGAGGCTTCTCTCACCTGGCTCAGCATCTCCATAAAAGCACAGCAGTTTTGGATGGCTGTAACCAAAGAGAGGAAATGTCTCTGATGGTGTTTGTCCCCTGTACCTGGTTTGTTTCCTGAGTCTCTACCTGAGCAGAAGCCTGTTAGTGTAAATCACAAAGTGCCTTCAACTTGCACTTGTAAAGGGTTCCACTTGTGGGGCAGCTGGTCCTGCTCTGCCCCACTGTGACCCTCAGTGAGCACATCATTGCCTCTCATGGCTGACCTGACTCCCAGAGATTGATTGAACATCAGTAGTTGTTAGTAGCTGGTCCCAGCAGGTATCCATGACACACCCCTGGATGCAACAAGGACATCCACCCAAGGCAGCTGAGAAGCTTTGAACCGAGGTGCTTTCTAGCCAGAAGGCCGTTGCTTGAAACCTTGCTTGAGCAGGGGTGTTGGACCTGGTGGCCCACTGTGGTCCCTTCCCCATTCTGTGATGGCAGAATCTGTGACTGTGTCACTCTTGGGTCTGGGGGAGGCCTGCTTGCTTTGCTACCCTGACTGGGGAGCATGGCTTTTTTCACGCTTGCTGCCTCCATGGCAAACCTACAGTGGTCTCAGTGCTCTGTGCTGGTTTTGAACTTGCTGCTTTTTTTGGTGGTGGCATAAAGAAAATGACATTAACTCCAAAATGTGTCTGTCTGCCAAGCCCCATCCTCTAATGCTCTGCTCCGAGCTCGTGGTCTCTGGGATGGTTTGGGGCCTGTGCTGCCTCTGTGTTTGTTATACTCAGAATCCTTTAGATTCTCTTTGGCTGGAACATGGGGGATAACATCACAGACTCTGCTTGCAATTTTGGTTCAAATGGTTCTCAGATGCTCGTGTGCTCACCACTGCTGGCTGCCTCTTGCTTCCAGTTGCTTTAGTTGCCTAAAAAAGCAGCAAAAAATCCTCTGTGCTTTCCCAAAGGCACATTTTCCAGGCAAAGTGTGAGCAGAGGGCTATTAGCCTTCTGTCAATGAAAGCAAAGGGACCTTCTCCAACAGGAAGCAGATGTTCTGGGAAGTCCCATCGATTCAAGGGAGGCTGATCTGATACCCAGTCCCTGATGTGTTTGTGCATGTGTGTGCCCTTTGCAAGGTTCACTCTGCTGTCAAGGAGCAGGAGCTGAGATGAGCACCAAGGCTTCAGCACCTTGGTCGTGTTCCACAGCTGAATGTGAGGAGAAATCTCTGCCTTGAGATGCACAGTCAAGTGAAAACAGCTGTGCCTCATTGGCTGATCCCAACCCAGGTTACCCAAGGTGATTTCTGCCTTTTGGTGTGGAGCAGCTCAGCTTTCCTTCTGGGGGAATTCTTGTAAGCAGGTGATCTCTGATGGAAGTGTGGCTTGGCTCCTTCAGCAGGACTGGAGCAAAGGGATCGCAGCGCTTGGAGAGTCGGGAGTGCAAAGGGGATGGGGGTGAATCAGAGAGCTCTGCCCCGGATGTCAGGATTAGAAGTGACTTTTACGCAAAGGAGAGGATGACTCAGGTATATTTGAATAATCAGTTAAAAATTGTTTTTTTCTTCCTTATCAAGTACTGGTGTTAAACATAGCAGGGCTTTAATGCTTTTGCTCTTTTGTGAGCTGTACAAGCGTGCAACCCGTACTACAGATTTTTGCCCTTCTTCCTGGGAAAAACCTCTCAGTTTACGTGTTCTTAGGACACGTAAGGTTTGTTAGAACACGTAAAGTTTTTTAGAACTCAAAAAAATCCAGGCCTGAGACTGACATTGGTTTCCTCCAGGAGAAAAAGGCTTTGTTAAGACTTCCAAGACGGAGTGGTGCAACTCTGGTGTCCTGGTTTGGAGAGAAAACTTCCAGAGTGGAGAGGCTGCCCAGAGCTCTTCTGGGCATCCTGGACAGTGGAAATGCTCTTGTCATTGTTAAGCCCGGACAAATAAGATCAAAACATGGGAATGTGACTCCATGCATCCTTGTTTCTCACTGAAACTTAGCACTGTTGAGTAAACACCCTCAGAAAGGATGTCTGATTTGGACAGTGGAAGAGAGATAGAGCCATAGAATCATGGAGTCATATAATAACAGACTGGTTGGGTTGGGAGGGACCTTAAAGCTCATTTCATTCCAATTTCCCTTCCATGGGCAGAGTCACCTTCCAATAGTCCTGATTGGCCCTGAACATTTCCAGGGATGGGGCAGCCACAGCTTTTCTGGGCAACCTGTGCCAGAGCCTCAGCGCCCTCACAGGGAAGAATTTCTTCTCGATATTTAATCCAGATGCCCTTGTTCATCCATCTGGAATGATCCAGCTGAGCTCTGCAGTGCAGGGCTGTGCCGGGGCGAGCTGCAGGAGCGATGCCCACTGGACTGGGGCAGGGCTTGGTGCTCTGGCCCCTGGTCACCCCTGCCCACACAAACCTGGGAGCAGAGGCAATGGTCCATTGTCCACTGCCAGCCAAGAGGGTGCAGGAGAGGAGGTGGCTGAGCAGAGCTGTGGGAATTGTCACTCAGGTGTAACATTACAAGAATTGTGTGGGCATCCTCACATCCCGCTGGGCATGTTTAGGCAAATGGAAAATGCAACCAAAGACAAATGAAATTCCAAAAGAACATGTAAATTACAGCATGATTCTCATAAAATGAGCTCAGCAGTGTTCATCAGAAATGCCCAGAACCCAGCTGTACATGGCTGGTTACGTTTGGGGTTTGTGCTGGGAGCATTGCAGAAGACATTGTCTGGGAGGAGTCAGTGATTTTGAACGTGCCATGTATGCTCTACTGCACCTCGTCCTTAGGGCTTGGGAAACCTGTATGTTATTAACATAATCTGTAACTTATCATTCCTTTGGACAGGAAAACTGCATGTGGATCAAGGGGTGAATGCAGCGATCCTGATCAGGAGCCACTGTGCGTGGAGAGTCAGTGATCCACGACAGAGTGCCCTGGGCTGGGCTGTGTGGGGTGGCCAGCATGGCCCCGTGCTGGTCTGTGTGGGGTGGCCAGCATGGCCCCATGCTGGGCTGTATGGGGTGGCCAGCATGGCCCTGTGCTGGGCTGTGTGGGGTGGCCAGCATGGCCCTGGAGTGGCCAGCATGGCCCCGTGCTGGGCTGTGTGGGGTGGCCAGCATGGCCCTGGTCTGTGTGGGGTGGCCAGCATGGCCCCATGCTGGGCTGTGTGGAGTGGCCAGCATGGCCCTGGTCTGTGTGGGGTGGCCAGCATGGCCCTGGTCTGTGTGGGGTGGCCAGCATGGCCC